>CM076573.1:185576443-186010178 GCA_034641835.2 Pinus albicaulis
ATACATAATATATGATAGCTGGGGTTTTTAGCTTTAAGATTTCCCGTTAAACAACTGTGTTTATGTGCGATTGATTTTGCTTCATATGTGTATTGCAATTGGCGATTTAATTTCCGCAAAGAATTAAGTGGAAGGATTCTATATTTAACATAAGATTAATTTGTTATATCAGGAGAGTCCGGTAATAATATCAATATTAATAAATTTCTACATGGTATCAAAGAAGTGTTAATCACTGGAGATTTCAGACTTAAAGTGTTGCTGAGTTTTCTGCTGGTGGACAATTTGAATTTGTTGTAGAAATTTCTTGGTGCGACAGTTGAGCATTCATTGAAATGTCTTTCAATGGGTTGTGGTTGGAGTATGCCCTTGAGGGTAGCTCGAACTACTTAGCATGGAAGGATATGATGGAGGCATTTCTTGAAGATAATGAATTGAAGGAGTTCATCGATAGTGATGTTCCTAAGCCTAATTCTAGCGATGCTACATTACTTGATGCATGGCAAAAGAAGGTAGCGAAGACAAGAAGAATTCTGTTGGAAGGTGTGAAAGACCATATTGTGTCAAGCCTTCATGGGAAATCCATTAAATTTGCAATGTGGAAGGCTTTGAAAGATATTTTCCAAAGCAGTAGCGACCATAGGAAGTTGGCGCAGAAAGATAAGCTTAGAAAAATAAAAATGGAGAAGGGCGACAATATTCCAAAATATCTCACGAAGTTTTTCGAATGTAGGGATGAGATGGGGAGTGTGGGAATTATAGTTACGGATGATGAATTGGTGAGCTTGGCTCTACTTGGGCTTCCGAAGAGTTGAAAAAGCTATGAAGAATCTGTTAATGGACAGGAGAAACTGCCGGATTGGGAGCGACTTTGGTCAGATCTTGTGTAGGAGGAGATAAGGCGGAAGACCAGGGATGGCTCTTCATCAAAGAATGATGATGAAGAGAATTGTGATTTGGCTGCCAAAGCAAGGAAATGGAAGGGGAAGAAATCCCATCCAAAATCCGAGGCTAAAGGCAAGAAGCTGGATTTGTCCAAGGTGAAGTGTTTTCACTGTCATGAACATGGGCATCTCGCCACTAACTTCCCACAGAAAAAGAAGAACAAGAAGGCTACTGGAGCTGCAGCAGGTGAGGCATTAGCCTCGAAATTTTGAACTTTATTTCTCTTTGATCAAATGCTTGGTTTCAAGCACAATGGGATTGGTGTGGTATCTTGATAGTGGTGCTTCCTTCCACATGACGGGACACAAGGAGTTGTTTAGTGACTTGGAGGAGAAATATCTCCAAATGCATATAGAGATGGGTGATGATGGTAGATATAGCATGACCAGCATTGGAACCATTAACTTTGAGAGGGAATCAGGTAAACCATTTCTGTTGAAAGATGTTATGCATGTTCCAGGTCTGAAGAAGAACTTGGTCTCGGTCGCGATGTCGGAGGACAGAGGTTATGACGTTGTTTTCAGTGAGGGAAAAGCTTTCCTGCAACATAAAACAATGGGTCAAACTAAGAGGATAGTGATTTGAGTTAAGAATTTATACAAGCTAGAGGTAGATTGTTGTGCTGCAATGATGGGAAAAGCAGAAGAAATGGTGAGCCGGGATGAGGGCGAATTATGGCATAGGAGATTGGGCCATCTTCACCATGGTGCCTTGAATATTTTGCAGCAGATTTATACTGGACTTCCCAAGGGTAATCTTATGCAGTTAGATCAGTGCAAGATATGTACTATGGGTAAGTTTGTGAAGACCACCTTTCATGAGAAGGAGAACCATGCTTTAGTGATCCTGGAGAGAATTCACACATACATGTGTGGACCTTTCTCGGTTGCTTCAACGGAAAAACACAGGTATTATGTTATATTTGTTGATGACTATTCTCGTAGATGCTAGATCTTATTCATGCAGAATAAGAGCGAAACATTCTCAAAGTTATATGAGTTTAAAGCATTGGTGGAGAAGGAGTCAGGGAAGCAAGTGAAGGCTCTGTAGAGCGATAATGGTGGTGAATATATCTCGAACGAATTCAAAGACTTCTGTAGCAAAGAAGGAATTCGAAGAGAACTCATAGCGCCCCATAACCCACAACATAATGGGGTCGCGGAGAGGAAGAACAGAACGATCGTGGGTGCTACACGAGCTATGCTGCATGACTAGGGCCTAACAATGCACTTGTGGGCGGAAGCATGCAACATTGCGGTTTATGTGAAAAATCATTGTCCTCATAGAGTACTTGGCATGAGTACACCTAAAGAAGCTTTTACTGGTAAGAAGCCTGATATTTCTCATTTGAAGATTTTTGGCTCATCTGTTTACATTCATGTGACAAAGGACTCCAAGAAGAAGCTGGAGCCAACTGCAGAAGTTAGGATATTTGTGGGGCACACAGAAACACCCATAATTATCGTGTTTATTTTCCAAACAGTCAGATGACTATGGTGCAACGGGATATAAAATTCAATGAGGTGAAAGCCATGAAGTTGTCGCTTGAGAGGGAGCTACACTTACATGCAGAGGAGGAACTTCTTGTTCCCAAAGATGAGCCTCTAGATGTGGATCAGCCACAGGAGGAGATTCATGGAGTGGAGGAGTCCACTCATGTAGAACCAAACATCAGAATGGGCAGAAAGCATACCACAGAAGCTGAGAGACTAAATCTTGATGCGGCACAGAATGTAGGAGTCCCTACATCACAGCGCAGATAGAGACAATCACTTGACCGATTCACTGGATACATGGCTCTCATGAGCAAGTGTATCGTGACAAAGCCATATTCTTTTGAAGAAATAGTGCAAGAGCCCACATGGGAAGATGCCATGGTGGAGGAGTATGACTCCATTGTCAGAAACAATGCTTGGGAGATTGTTCCAATGCCGATTAGTAAATCAGTGGTAGGTTAAAGATGGATATACAAGGTAAAGCAAGCTGCTGATAGGAGTGTCGAGAAGTATAAGACAAGATTTTTTGCCTGGGGATTCTCACAGATCGAGGGGATTGATTATGAATAAACCTTTGCACCTATCACACGATATTCTTCCATAAGGACCATCCTTTCTCTCTCAGCGCAGATGGGTTGGCACATTCATCAGATAGATGTGAAGACGGTGTTCCTTAATGGAATCATTGAGAAACAAGTGTACATTGAGCAGACTGAAGGATTTGAGATCTTTGGCAGTGAGTCACATGTGTGCAGACTCAAAAGAGAGCTGTATGGGCTGAAGCAAGCACCTTGTGCTTGGTAAACACGAATCGACAAATATTTCACTGGACTTGGCTTCACCAAGAGTGAGGTGGATGCAAACCTGTACCAAATTGTGGTGGAGGGTAAGCTTTTAATCATTGTTCTTTATGTTGATGATTTAATACTAACAGGTGATGAGCAGTTGATACACTCATGCAGGGTAGATCTTGTAAAGGAGTTTGAGATGAAGGATTTGGGCCTCCTTCATTATTTCCTTGGATTGGAAATATGGCAGCGAGAAGGTGAACTATTTGTGTTTTAAGACAAGTATGTTCGGGAGATACTTGGTAAGTTTCACATGGAGGACTGTAAGCCCATGGATACTCCTCTTCCAGGAAATTGGAGGAAAGAGGATGATACATTGGTAGAGGTAGTGGATGCCATTTTTTATTGACAGTTGGTGGGTTCGCTCATGTATTTAGTTAATACAAGACCAGACATATGCTATGCGGTGAACCAACTTAGTCAAGCGATGGTTAAGCTTACCAAGCTCTTTTGGAAGGCAAGCAAGCATGTCCTGAGGTATCTCAAGGGAACATATGAGTATGTCTTATGGTACAGACAAACAGATGAGGTGAAGTTTCATGGCTTCACGAATGCAAATTGGGCAGGCAGCCCAACGGATAGAAAGAGCACATCAGGAGGGGTTTTCAGTATCGGATTTACAACAGTTTCTTGGTACAACAGGAAACAAAGTTATGTGGCACTCAGTTCAGCGGAAGCATAATACATGGCAGCAAGTCAAGTTGAATGTGAGGCTATCTGGATGAGGAAGATCCTGGTCGGTTTGTTCAGTTCACATTTATATCCTACAGTGATACATTGTGATAATTAGAGTTGCATTAAACTCTCGATTAATCCTATGTTTCATGATAGATCTAAGCATATTGATATCCGGTATCATCATATCAGAGATTGTGTGTAGCAGAAGATCATGTTGCTTCAGTACATTCCTACAGAAGATCAGGATGCAGATATTCTGATGAAGGCGCTCAGTAGGAGCAAATTCGAATACCATAGAGGTAGGATCGGGGTGAAGGATAATCCATATCTTATTGAGAGGGAGTGTTGAGCTTCAACAAGATGATGAGCTTAGTGAAAATTAAGAACCTTCACTAAGTGGGGCCTGTAGGCTATTTTTAGGTGTATGCCTATTTTTAGTCATGGTGAGCATATTCTATAAGTTGCAGGATGCTATTTGTAGATGGTTGGTCAAATGTGAAAAATATATGAGATTCTATTTTTAGAATATTGGGCGAAGTATATTTATAGATCGTCAGTCTAAAAATAGATGCATGTTGATTATTATTAGCCCTTAATAATAATCCGATAATAAATATCAACTTATTCTCTTGGAGCAATTTATTTTAGTGAACAGATTTGGAAAATCAGTGGGCTGAAGGAATTATGCAATTCCTAGGGTGGTTGGTGACTCATGCATGGAGGGCTCTGTTAGAACTGAAGTGGCAAAGTTGTGACATAGTTGGAAGAGTAGTTATGGGATTCGTTATTCAATTTAACTCAGTTAAGTGAGTTAAACTCAATTGTGCTAGTTGTATCTAGTTCTAACTGAAGATGCACTAGTGAGAGTTTAGTGAATTAATTATTTAATTAATTCATAACTAGAGACTCACTTGCAGTTGAACAAATACAACAGTTAACTACTTGCATGTCAGTTCCAGTGGAGACCCAGTGGAGAGATAGGTGAAAGGGTGAGATGGACTATCTATTGTGACTATAGTGATGCATTCAATGCATCTGACACACATTGGAGATGCCAATGAGGATTGCGCAGTCAAGGAAAGGCCAATTCAAATTCATTTAGTGGTCTTCTTCAGCAGGTATTTCACAGTGGAGGCAGGCTGTCAGGAGGCAAGAAATTGGTGCATAGATATGCAAATTTCTACATGACAGTGTGTAATGATTGTTGATTGTACTGAGAGTTTGATGTACTAATCTTTATATGGGATTATTACATGATCCATTGATATACATAATATATGATAGTTGGGGTTTTTAGCTTTAAGCTTTCCCGTTAAACAACTGTGTTTATGTGCGATTGATTTTGCTTCATATGTGTTTTGAAATTGGCAATTTAATTTCTACAAAGAATTGAGTGGAAGGATTCTGTATTTAACATAAGATTAATTTGTTAGATTAGGAGAGTCCGGTAATACTATCAGTATTAATAAATTTCTACATTTTTTTCATTGGCATGGGTTTTTTCTAGATTGATAGTGGTTTCAATTTTACATTTTCATTTCCTGAATAGCCATGGTGTGATGGGATTCATTCTTGGTTGAGCTTTGGATTATTGGAATATTTGTGGATCCGATTGAGGTGGTCTCAGGAAAATACCAAGGGTTTGGGTGGAGATGGTTTTATTCAGGAAGCCCTTGACATGTGTGTGGAGATAGTAAAATTCCTCTGGGTATGGTGAAGGAATTATGAAGCATTTAAGCTTGTTTTTGTTTTTTGATCTCGAGACTAGCTTAGGTAAGATCACGGTAGCTTGAGGGTGGAGGTGGTTTAACCTTTAGAGTCCCTGTCTGGTTATGTCTTGGTTTATCCCATGATATCCCACATTCATTCTTGGAATATGGCACAAGGGTGATTGAATGAAATAGATACTTGGTTCAACCCAATTTATGGTTAGGTGGTATGTGGAACTACCTGAATTGGTTGGATTTTTCATATAATATTATAATCTATTTCTTTATTGTGATTAATGAGCACGTTAACTGGCTTTTATGCGATCTTATGGCTGATTGGGCATGGTTCTTATTCTGGTTATAAGCATGGTTTTACGATGTGCTATAACTATGGCTCTTATTCATGATTTGATAAGTTATTGAATGGTTGATGAATGCATAGGCTAACAAGTGTTGTTGTAGCTATCTTGAGAGAACATGGAGCCTTCTTAGCGATTAGATGAAGTTCAAAAGTTTATGATTATATTTTCATTCATAAACTGTATCTTCTATGTTTAACATATATTTTATGAAATGTATATAATGTATTAAGCATGTCTAAGTCAAGATATTTCTCAAGTTTTGAATGGTTGGAGGGTGAAAATGTGAAGTTGGGTTACAATTTTTTCCCTTTTTTGAGAAAAAAATGATTTTTTTTTTTTTTGTTCTTCAACTTTCTGCAAGCTAAAACAATTTTTCTGTTTAGAATTTCATTTTGCGATAAAAATAAAAGTTTCAGAAATTTTATTAGCTTTCTATTACTTATTTTTTGGAATTTTTTATACACATTTGATATGTCAACTTAGCATTTCTTTGAGTGTGTGTTTTTTAACAATCAAAGGATTCATAAGAAGTCATGTTAACACACACTGCTGTATTCTTTGAAACTTCATGTTTTTGAGAAACAAAATGTGTTACAACAATCTAGACAGAGTCTACTTCGGTTTTGTTATATTTATAAAGCCAACTGATGCATATCGTAATTAATAGAATTTTTTGAACTGGTCCAATATGAAAAAACTGCTTTTTTTGAATATGTTTCATGACGCACGAAATTTCTTAACATATAAGTTATAAACTAAAAATCTATAAACTACCCATTACAGATAACGGGCCAATGTAATGCATCATAATTTTTTCAATTTTTTTTACAATGTATTTTGGAAGATACAAAATTATGATTTCACTGAATCATAATGGCCTTTAGAAATTGTTTGCACGTGTTTTATTACAAAATTAATTAAAATTAGTAAATATTTATGAAATTCTATAACATTTATATTTCCTGAAAGTAGATTGAATTCTGAAAATGCTTGTTTTGGTTCTAATAGTTAATTGAGAATGTTTCATGGATTTTAATTAGTCCAAAGTTGAAGATATGTATTCAGAGCTTGGTTCTATGTAATTTCAAACGTATTAGTTCGGCTGAACTCTTAAAAAAATTTCGGCCAAATTGTTTTTTGCGCTGACGGCCCGTCAAGTCTAACGACATAAAAGTTTGGCCGAACTTTTACCTGACTTTTCGTTAGCCAGAAATACAATGAAACCACTCCAAAAAAACATTTTGCAGCAATATAATTTGACGTAACAACATTCATTATTTTGCATAATTTCACACATTTGGTCTGATTTTGCAAAGAATTGTTTTGGGTTTAAGGACTTTTATTGGAGGTACATTCAAAGGACATTTTTGCAAAGGATTGTTTTGGGTTTAAGGAATTTTCTTGGAGGTACATTCAAAGGACATTTTTGCAAAGGATTGTTTTGGGTTTAAGGAATTTTTTTGGAGGTATATTCAAAGGACATTTTTGCAAATGATTGTTTTGAGTTTAAGGACTTTTCTTGGAGGTACATTCAAAGGATATTACATTCAAAAGACATTTCTTGGAGGTATGTGGTACATTTTTTGGATGTTTTTTGGGCTTCATTTTTTCTGAAGGTATTTTGTTTTTAGAGGATTTAGGCTTAATTTTCATTGTTTTTAGAGGTTTTGGGCTTAATCTTCAAAGGACTCTTTTTAGGCTTAATTTCGAAAGGACTCTTTTTAAGCTTAATATTCAAAAGACATTTTTTGGAGGTATTTTTTAAAGTGATATTTTTTTAGAGGCTTTTTTGAAGTATTTTTTAAAGTGGAATTTTTTAAGAAGTTGGAATTAATTTTCAATGGACATTTTTTTTGAAGTGACATTTTTTTAGAGTACGTGTTTTGGGTTGAATTAAATCTTTTATAATGATTTTTTAAAATGAGTTTTTGTCTAAATTTTTAAATGAAATTTTTTTGCAGGACTTGGAAGGAAATATTTTGAGCTTCGTTTCATTTTTATAAGACATTTTTTTCTCGGATTTTTTAAAGTAAGTGTTTTGGATTGAAGAATGTATTTTTTGTAAAATTTTTAAAATGAGTTTTTTTTTTTTTTTTTTAAATTAAATCTTTTGTGATGTTTTTTTTAATTGAGTTTTTGTCTAAATTTTTGAAGGAAATTTTTTGAACTTCATAATCTATTATCATGGGAAATTGAAGGAATTGCGCGAGAAAATATGATCGAAAAAGAGACCCTGAGGAACGCAGAGAAGAGACGAGAGAATATCAAAAAATAAAGAGAGAAGCACTCTCAAATATTGAAAGGGAAAATCAACCTCAACTAGAAGTTTAAGCAGGTATGTAAATGTAAATATTATGAATTTGATATTTAAAATTTTCCTAGTGTAAAATGTGATGGTTAATTTTTATTTGATGAACTAATTTGGAAAATATTTTGCAATGTAAATAGAGAGAGATATTCCTCAAAACATTGATGATGAGATACAAAATTTTGAAAGAGAAAGTGAAAGAGATATTGAACCAATGATTGAAGATGGTGAAAATGATGAAAGAAATTCAAGTGAAGAAATTGAATCACAAGGTATATATATATATATATGTTGAACACATTCACGTATTATTGAAATTATACATATATTTATTAATTTAGCTATTTATTGAATATGTAAACTTATTATGTACTATTCATTCGAATATGTACAGATGAAATCAATGTCGATGACAAGATGTTAGAAAATGTTGACACTCACACATATGGAGATAAAAAAGCTGACCATTATATACGATATCGTGTTAACCGCATTTTTGAGAAGTATTTCATAAAGGAAAATGTGACAGTTCAAGCCCAAATGTTGAAAGGTCTCCTATAATTAAGGAAATTAAAAGAAGCTATGACTTTATTGGGTATTCGAAAATCAACCAAAGATAAAAAAATGAAGGAAAATGTGATACAAAATATAAATAGTGCTATAAATTCAATTAGAAGATCTAGACAGAAAAATGTTTCAGTTGTACGTAGAGCAATACATATGGCAGTGGTTTCATCAAGTACTAAAGATAATTGCTTGGTAAAATCTATGGCATGGGCATTAGGAACCTCGCGAAAAACTTTGCACAAACATCAAAAATTTCAGTTGCAAATAGATGCAAATGACGAACTCGCTTGTTGGAGAGCTATTTGTAGGCAACCATACAAAGATAGGCTTGAAGAAAATGTTAAAAAAATAATATATGAATATTGGAAGAACAATTCACATGTTTTTCCAACTGCAAGGCATGTGATGCGAAGAATAATAGCACGAAATCAGTACGAAGAACATGAAAAAAATTTCTTGGAAACCACTCAGATAGAGTTGTTCAACAAGTTCAAAGAAGAGAATCATGAAATTCATGTTTCAATCAGTGCTTTTGTTCAACAAAAACCATGGTATGTAAAACCTATCACCGTATGCGACACTTGTTGTTGTCGTTATCATGTGGAATTTGAGTTATATTATGACACATTCCTTGATTTCGGTAGAACATTATGGAAGGATTCACCTCCTCCTTCCACTATCCGTGAATTCATACCTCAAATTCTATGTGAAAGAGAAAGCGATGAACTATTTTACAAAAAGAAATGTGTTGGTGGTAAAAAATGCGATGATTGTGGAAATTTGACTAAATTTTAAAACAAATATCGTATTGATATAAATGATCAATCATTTTCCAACATGAAAGTGAAATGGAAGAGATATGAATATATCGGTACATCGATTCAAGGTGAAAATAGTGTTAAAAGAATCGAATTACGAGAAGACGAAATTTTTCTGATAGAATTTTTGAGAAAGTTTGAGGCAGAAATTTACAAATACACCAAGCATTCCCATAGAGCTTGATGGCAAGACTTGCAATTCAAAAAATCTCGTGAAGTTTTTCCACCAGGGACCATTTTGTCAGTGATTGATTTTGCATAAAACTACACATTTGTTCCACAAAAAGAAATTCAGAGTGAATACTATCATTCTGACCAAGTCTCCATGCTCGTCCATATTCTATATAGACATGCTGAACAAAACATCGATCATATAGAAAGCACCAGTGAAAATCAACATATTATTAAAGAATATCACTTTTATATCAGTGACGATCATACACATGATACATATTTTGTACAACATTGTTTTGGAAAAAATTATGATTCCTTGAAAAATCGTGGAATAAAATTCAATGAACATTGGATATGGTCAGACAAATGTGTAGGAAAATTCAAATCTGCACGATCATTCTTTTGGTTGTGTTGTCTTTATAATAAAACCTGCATTAAACATTGTTGGAATTTATTTGAGACTGGCCATGGAAAAGGAGAACATGATGGTGCAGGGGCATGCATAAAATGAGCACTTCAAAGATATCAAATGAACCCCACTGCAAGCTGACTTGTGGATGCGAAAGAAGTTTTTCAATGGTGCATCGCTGCTCTAAGCCATGAGACTAACCAATCAAGGGAAGTGCGAAGGTACATTCAATTTAATTTTTATTGGATATCTAATTTTAAACAGTGTACATTTATCACAATGATTATCTTTGATGGTATTTTGATAACATATTTACATTCTTCTTTGAATTTTCCATATAAAGGTTTTTTTGGCATATTGGGATTGAATATGTAGATAGATCAATTGGAAATGACCTTGAAATAATAAAAGGGACTCGAAAATTGCATTCAATTAAAACAAAGTTGTCCATAAATGTGTTTGCATAAAAGAAAATATTCTTGTTTTTGTCATGTTTGCATAGACAACACAGAATCCAATGACGTTTGTGAAAATAATATGTATGTAAAAGATTGGAAACATACATAGCTAAATACAAAGGGCAAAAATGTCCGTTGCAATTTTTGAAGAAATGCAATAAGAGGAGACTACAATATCATCTGATGGTGATCGAGTTTCTAATCTTGTTAGAGAAGGTAACATTTTAATTGATTTCAAATGATAAAGATCTAGAGATAAATTTAAATACATAAGTTTGTTAAGTTTGTTTTATTGTGCAAGAGATGTTTTTGCTGTAATTGCACCTACTGACAATGATGAAAATGTGAAGTATTATTTGATGCGTTGCACTGAACAAAAAATGAAATTATTAGAAAACTATAATGATAACGGGTTTCCATATGAAAGAGGATCTATTATACTGAAAGGTTATTTTTTCAAACAAACTAATCAAAGTGGGGATTTTGTTTACTTTGAAGACTATGAACCTGATGTCATAAGTTGTCAATATAGTCACTTGGTGTGTGCAACACACATAAAGTTGATAGAGGTTCAATCAAAGAAAAAAACGAAAAATTAAGAAATGGAAAATGTCAAAACCTAATCATGAACGGATCATTGAAGATGGCATTCCATTGGAATTTTTTTGATTGAACTGCCCAACAATTTCTTCTCTTTGGATTCATGTTTTAGAACTTCCAGAACTCAACTAAAAATTGAGTTGCCTTGTTATGTTATCTGTGCAAGTGTTTGCACATGTACATTGTTTTGGTACATGCACACTAACTTATCAACTGCAAGTAGCTTCTCTATACATGCATTGATGAAAAATGTTGCATGTATTGGATATATATATGTTCTAGAATGCAATTCACTGAAAGTAACTTTTCTATGTGCATTGATGAAAAATGTTGCAAGTACTGGATACATATGTTCTAGAAGTATTGGATATATATGTGTGTGTGTGTGTGTGTGTGTGTGTGTGTGTGTTCTAGAATGTAATTAAAAATGAAAATCACTTTTCTATGTGCATTAATGAAAAATGTTGCAAGTACTAGATATATATGTTTTAGAATGCAATTAACTGAAAATAGTTTTTCTATGTGCATTGATGAAAAATGTTGCACGTACTGGATATATACATGTTCTAGGCAATTAACTGAAAGTAGCTTTTCTATGTGCATTGATGAAAAATGTTGCATGTATTGGATATATATATGTTCTAGAATGCAATTAACTATTCAAGTAGTTTTATTATGTGCATTGATGAAAAATGTTTCACGTACTGAATATATATGTTCTAGAATGCAATTAACTGAAAGTAGCTAAATTCTATTGGAATTGATGAAAAATGTTGAAGTACTGGATATATATGCTCTAGAATGCAATTAACCAAAAGTATCTTTTATATATGCATTGATGAACAATGTTGAAGTACTGGATATATATGTTCTAGAATGCAATTAACTATTCAAGTAGCTTTTCTATGTGCATTGATAAAAAATGTTGCACGTACTAGATATATATATATATATATACATTATAGAATGCATTTTTAAAATTCTATGATTGTTTGACACTTCTAACAAGACCTAGAATCTTATGATTGTTTATATATCTATATATATATATATATATATATATATATATAGAATGCATTTTTAAAATTCTATGATTGTTTGACACTTCTAACAAGACCTAGAATCTTATGATTGTTTATATATATATATATATATGTATGTATGTATTGTACTTCAATCGTTTTAACAGATATTTTCAAACATGTGTAAAATCATTTCTACATGTACATATATTCATGTGAATTTTTTTTTGTTTGGAAAACGACAACTTGAATTTAAAAAAAAAACATAATATCATAATCACATGCCAAATGTAGTTCAACCATCCAAAACTTGAGTTTTAAAAACTTTTGATTATATCACAACATTACTTCACATGCCATGTCAATTGTAGCTCAACTATCCAATAAAAACATTTAACATTATATCACATGTCAAATGTAGATCAACCATCCAAAACTTAAGTTTTAATTTAACAAAACATTATAGATCACAACATTATTTCACATGCCAAATGTAGTTCAACCATCCAAAACTTAAGTTTTAAAAGCAAAACAAATTATAACACAACATTACTTCACATTCCAAATGTAGTTCAAAAGCAAAACATTAATATAGATCACAACATTACTTCACATGCCAAATGTAGTTCAACCATCCAAAACTTAAGTTTTAAAAACAAAACAAATTATAACACAACATTACTTCACATGCCAAATGTAGTTCAACCATCCAAAACTTGAGTTTCAAAAGAAAAACATTAATATAGATCACAACATTACTTCACATGCCAAATGTAGTTCTTGACCATCCAAAACTTAAGTTTTAAAAACAAAACAAATTATAACACAAAATTACTTCACATGCCAAATGTAGTTCAACCATCCAAAACTTGAGTTATAAAAACAAAACATTATAGTTCACAAGTGTCAAATTTTTTTAAAAACAACACATTATAGATCACAAGTATCAAAACTTGAGTTTTAAAAACAAAAAATTATAGATCACAAGTATCAAGTATCAAGTAACATTACTTCACATGCCAAATGTAGTTCAACCATAACACTTTAAAAACAAAACAAATTATTTAACACAACATTACTTCACATCACATGCCAAATGTAGTTCAACCATCCAAAACTTGAGTTTTAAAAACAAAATAAATTATATATGACACTGTAACATTACTTCACATGCCAAATGTAGTTAAACCATCCAAAACTTAAGTTTTAAAAACATTATATATCACATTCACATGTACCAAATGTAGTTCACATAAAATATGTCCAAAATTTGTAGATCTCACAAGTATCAAGTATCAAGTTATATATGACTGCATCTAGATAAGACTATATATATAAAAAGTAAATTTAAGACTAAATCTATTGAAAATATAATGTTGCACATGTGCATGTGCATCATCCATCAAATACAGATGGATGAAGCGTCTTTCCTAGCAAAGTCACAATCCTTGAGCTATCCTGCGAAGCATGGGGAACCTATACACAATGTGTACAAACATTAAAATTTGATGTTTTAAAATTGAGTGAGAATATATAGAACTTCATGTAAAAAACAAAAATGTAAAAAAAAATCATCCAATACCTCATGAGGTTCCCTCTCCATTTGTTTCTCGTCCACTACAACTTCCCCCACAGGAACATCTCCAACAATAAACTGTATAATATATATATATTAAAAATTTTCAAATGAAAATGCATATATATAAAATTATTTTCAATAATATTAAAAAAAAAAATAGACAACTTGTTCAAATGGTTGAAATGGTGTGGATGTTCCTATCTCCATCGCTAGAGTCTGTGGAGAAAAGAAATCCTCTATGGAAACCTAAAATTCAAAAAATTTAAAAGTATAAAATAACTCAAGATCAAGATCTCATTAAAACTTTTAAACTTCAATTTATAAATTATAACTTAAAAACATATAGTTAAGTGAAAAATTGAATACTTCTGCTGGTGGATTTGGCACATCTCCTAAGAGGGGCTCCAAAAGAAACTCTCCAAAAACCTAAAATTCAAAAAATTTAAAATAACTCAAAATCTCTAGATCTCAATTTATAATAAAACTTTTAAACTTCAATTTATAACTTATAACTTAAAAACATACTTGAATAGTTGTGCTAGTGGATTTGGCACATCTCCTAAGAGTAGCTCAGAAAAAAATATCCAAACACCTAAAATTCAAAAAATTTAAAATAACTCAAGTTATAGATATATCTCATTTTTTAATGGAACTTTTTGAGGTGGAATATATAACTTAAAAACATAAATTTTAAAAGCGAAAAATTTTCCATACTTGTGATTGTGGATTTGGCACATCTCCTAAGGAAGTAGAAGGTACATCTCCCAAAAAACAAGAAGATACTGCCATCCCAAAAACATCGGACGGAATCGGAATCTGTTAAAACATTTTATTATATATATGTACATGTACATGTGTGCACAATTATTTATTTTAAAAATATCTCATCATGTTTCGATATATATAATAATAGATAAAAAATAATTGTACATGATCATGTTCACTTAAAAAACACTAACATTTGCCAACATATCTTGATGGTGAGAACCATCTTGATTGTATGATTGATGGTGAGACCCACCTTGATTGTTTGAACTAGAGGCTCTGACCGTGATACTAACATTTTCTTCATTCATCAAGCGTGACAACTGCAAATGGTATTAACATATAATGACACATTTTTGTTACATTAATGTATACAAACAAATGTATGTATATATGTATTTATTACAAATTGTACATGTGTTAAAATAATTTAACCCTGACCATTAACACATACCGTTCCCATGTCCTCTTCCTCATGAAAAATTAGGTCCTGCCAACCATTGCGACAATTATTTGCATATGTTTTGAGATCTTCAACACTCATGTTTTCAATCTCTTCATTTGTACAATACACAAAATTAGCGCGTGCATTCTCACATGCTCTTTGTCAATTCAAACAAAAATCGACTGCACCCAATCCACTATGAACATTTTCAATGATGGCATCCCTTGCTTCTTTACTAATTTGAGAAGTGGCTTCCATCTCTGACCGCAAAGTTTCGACACGAAAAGGTCGAATAACCAATGGTGTCTCAAGGCGAGGCAACTCAACTTCACGCCTAGTGCCCCTACGGTCACCTAATCAACCTTTCCCAGGACCAAAAAATTTAGAGGGAAGGTCATTGTAATTGGGTTTCATTTTCAAAAATAATTCTGCATAAAATAAATTTTCAAAATAAAGTGGAACCTCGTCGTTCCACGGGAGTCTTCCATAGGCCGTAAGGTGTCTATCATACAAATAGTGAGCCATATTAGGGTGCTTGAAATATTGCACCTTCAACATATTTCTTTTCGGCCCTTATTTGAAATTAAACACAGACTTGGCCATATCTGTTGTAACTCTTTGTTTAACAACCTCCCATTTATCGGGACCCATCACTGTTTCCTTTCTTTTTCTTATGAATTCAACAAAAGTATTAGTGGTTGGCCCAAGCTTTCGGTACACATACACTAGTTCGCGTAAAGAGTGTGTAACAATTTCCAAGCTTTGTCGACTCTCAGTAGGTAGAGTCAAAGCCACGAGATCTCTTTGCAGTTTTGCATGAAGATGTTGACACCTTTCTAAGGTGCATTGCTGCATGTTTGTTTCCCAAGGTATATTGGAAATGTCGGCCGGATAAGTTGTGGTTGGTGGAAAACCTTCTTCTTGAATGACACGTTCTACCCTACGTCTTTTTTTAGCAAAATTTGGAGAAAAATTTCAGCCTCTGCATCAATATATAAAATTTTGTATATTAAAAAAACACATGTAATAAAATGTGTACAAATTGAATGAAAAAAATATTCAAATTGATGGCCACCTCGATGTGGTTGGCTAGCATCTCGCCCACCCAGAGACTGTTGAGAACCAGAACGACCCTGCTGAGAACCAACACGACCATCTTTTGATTGGCCTATGGAGGAATACATATCACCACCTTCATGAAACCCACCAGCACTTATTAATGGCCCTCTAAGGGAATCTGAACCACCACCAACCTCACAAGACGAGAGAGAAGCTTCATAAATAAATATGAATTTATAATCAATTCAAAAATACATTCATACATATAAATACATGTACATATTCATTGATTAAATTCTGTGAACCATACCATGATTTTGTGAAACATGGGTATGCTCCACTGATGGAGTAGACACCCTTCTCCTCTTGGCTCCTAAAAAAAAAAAAATGAAACTTATTAACAACTAATTTAACTCACAAAATTGATAAAAAAACAATTCCATATGTACACACATGTATGTATATGTATGGATATTTAAGATTATATTTAAATATCATGAACACCCCTCGGTCCCTGATCCCCCTCTCTCATAGAGATATGGGATTCTGTTGATATTCGTTGTTCATCCTGCATGATACAGGACCATAGTATATTCACAATTATTTTTTAAATTAAAACCAGTTCAAAAAAATAGAAGTAAAAGAGATATCACGCCTTTAGAAATAAGCTACTTTGGAGGGGAACCCAACACATTACATGAATGAACAATTATTGAACGATTCAAAACTACAAAAACTCTTTCATATACATAGAGTCTTAATGGAAGCCACAATGTGAATCCTTGAAAGTGTTAATTTGGAACAATAATAATTTAAGGGCACAATAATAACAAAATGGGGGTTACAAGGGTACAATAATAACAATAAGGGGGTTACACTAACAATAATAAGGGACTATACTAGTAATATAGGGACCTAACATGCCCCTCTCCTTCAAAAAAATTGTTGTCCTCAACGCTTGAGTAGCTCTGGGTGCTTTTGTATAAAATTCTCATCCTCCCATGTAGAATCTTCAGTGGGTAAGTTCTTCCACTTGATGAGATACTCTGAAATTGATCGATTCCGTAGCTGTCGAGTTCTTGTTTCCATGACTGCTTCAGGTTCCAATATGACTTTTCCTTCCTCATAAATTTCTGGCAATATTGTTTGAACCGGAATATTTTCGCCTATAACCTTCTTTAAGCATGAAACATGGAAAACTGGATGTACTCGCGAAGAAGCAGGAAGCTCCAATTTGTATGCCATAGTACCAATCTTTTGCAACACCTTGTAAGGACCATAGTACTTTGGTGATAATTTATTATCCTTCTTAGCTTGCTTGAGGGACATTTGTTTGTATGGTTATAGCCGTAAAAATACCCAGTCTCCTACATCAAAACTTCTCTCGCTGCGATGTTGATCTACCTGTTGTTTCATTTGATTTTGTGCCAAATTCAGGTTATCCTTTAAGAGTTGGAGAACTTCTTGTTGATGCTTGATGTGAAATTCCACTGCTTGAACCTTTGAATTTTCTCTTAAAGATGATGTGATGTATGGTGGATGATATCCATAAAGTGCCATAAATGGGGGTCATTTTTGCTGCAGTATGGAAAGAAGTGTTATACCACCATTATGGGAGAGGTAATCACTTGACCCATTGTGTTTGTTTATAAAATACAAAACAACGAAGATATCCTTCCAAACATTTATTTACTATCTCAGTTTGACCATCGGATTGAGGATGATAAGATGAGCTATGAGCTAATTGAGTACCCAAACAAGAGAATAACTCCGTCCAAAAATTTCCAGTAAAAATGGGATCTCTGTCGCTCACAATAACCCTTGGGCTTCCATGTAGCTTTTGAATTCTGTCCATAAATGTAGTAGCAACTGTACTTGCTTTAAATGGATGAGATAATGCACAAAAGTGTGCATACTTGGTAAGTCTATCAACTGCCACCATGATGACACTCTTTCCTTCGGACTTAGGTAAACCTGTGATAAAATCCATTGAAATCTCCTCCCAACGTTGACTTGGAATGGATAAAGGTTGTAGAAGTCCCGGGGTCTTAATTGTCTCAACTTTATTATGCTGGAAAACCAAACATTCCGCCACAAAATTTTGAATATCAGATTTAAGGCCATCCCAAAAAAATTCTTTCTTCACCCTGTGGTAAGTTTTTAAAAATCCTGAGTGTCCTCCTAAAGGAGAAGTGTGCAATTCCAAAAGAATCTTTTGTTTTAGTTTGGAATTCTTACAAAGATATAAGCGATCTTTGTACCATAAGGAATCATTTTTCCAACTAAATGTATTAGATGTACTAGCATCTTGCTGCAACTTTTGAATGAGTGTCCACACTCCTTTGTCCTTCTTCCATTCATCTCACGCTTCAGTTATCCAATCTGGTTGGATAATAGAAATGGCACAAAGCAATGCTTCCACCTCTTCATTCTTTCTTGAGAGTGCATCTGCAACAACATTTAGCTTCCCTTTTTTGTAGATTATTTCAAAGTCATAACCCAACATCTTTGTGACTCATTTTTGCTGCTCTTCTGAAGATAGTCTTTGTTCCAAAAAGTGTTTAAGACTATCATGATCAGTTTTTACCTTGAAGTGTCTTCCCATTAGGTAAGTTCGCCATTTCTTTAGTGCATGCGGTATTGCTAACATTTCCTTCTGATAAATAGGTTTTTGTAAATACTTTCCTTTGATTGGACGACTTTCAAAAGAAATGGGTCTTCCTTCCTGCATTAAAACTGCACCAATTCCATTTCCTGAGGCATCACATTCCACAATAAAGGTTTTTGTGAAGTCTGGCGTAGCTAAGACCGGTGCTAGGCACATTGCCTCTTTAAGATGTTGAAAGGCCTTAGTTGCTTCAGGAGTCCATGAAAATGCATCTTTCTTCAATAATGTTGTTAGAGGTGCTGCTATTCTCCCATAATTCTTAACAAACTTGTGATAATACCCCGTTAACTTGAGAAATCCTCACAACTTCTTTATGGTTGTGGGGACTTTCCATTCCTTAATGGCTTTAATTTTGTTAGGGTCTACTTTAACACCCTCGTGAGATACAATATGACCCAGATATTCCACCTCTTGTACTCAAAGAAACATTTGGATGTTTTTGCATATAATTGTTTCTCCTGCAATAGTTTGAGCACCCTGTCAACATGTTCAACATGATCCTTCCAAGACCTGTTGTAGATTAGTATATCATCAAAAAATACTAGCACAAATTTTCTAAGGAAGGGTTTGAAAATGGAATTCATCAACCCTTGAAATGTAGAAGGTACATTGGTAAGGCAAAAAGGCATGACCAAAAATTCATAATGACCCTCATGAGTTCGAAATGCTGTTTTTGGAATATCTTCAGTCTTCATTCTAATTTGATGATATCCTGAATGAAGATCCAAATTGGTAAAATAAATTGCTCCATGTAATTCATCCAATAATTCATCAATCACAGGAATGGGAAATTTATCTTTAATGGTGAGCTTATTGAGCCCCCTATAATCCGGATACATGCGCCATGATCCATCCTTCTTGTGTACCAATACTACAGGAGTAGAGAAATAACTTTGAATAGGTTGAATTATACCCTCCTCTAACATTTCTGCAATCATATGTTCAATTTCGCTCTTTTGGACATAAGGATATCTATAAGGCCTGATGCTTGGAGGAACACTTCCTGGAATCAAATGAATAGCATGATCATGATCACGAATAGGTGGGAGTCCTTTGGGAGTTTCAAAGACCTTGGAATGATTGTCCAAGACTTGTTGGAGATCTGCAGAAATAGATGATTTTGATGTTGGAACTTCTAGTGAGCATAATTGTGCAATTACGCCTCGCTGTTCTTTCTTTAGAAGCTTTGTCATGACATTAGAGCTTATTATCCTTCCTGGCTTCCCCGCAATACCCCGTAATTCAACTTCCTTTCCTTCTAAAAAAAATTTCAAGAAAAGTTCTTGAAAATTAAAAGCTACCGTCCCCAAAGATTGTAACCATTGTACTCCTAGTACAACATCAACACCTCCCATAGGAATGGAAAGCATTGGACTATTCAATACATATTCCCCATGGTTAGCTTGATATTATGGCATTTTCTAGAGCAATTTATAGTTCCTCCATTTGCAACCATCACTTGACATTCTGGTGTTGGGTATAGGAAACAATTCAATTCCTTGGCTACCTTACAATGAATAAAATTATGGGTACTACGTGAATCAATCAACACTATTACCTTTTTCTTCTTGATATGTCCTTCTATCTTGAGAGTTTGAGGAGTGGTAATTCCTGCCAATGCATTACACGATATGGTCGGACTCATTTCTTCCTCTTCTAGGGTTGGTTCCTGGTGTATATCCTCTTCTTGTTCATTTTCTTCCTCTTCACAATCTATGTAAAATAATTTCTTCTCAGCACACTTATGACCTTTAGTGTATTTTCTATCACAACTGTAGAAAAGCCCTTTTTCTCTTTTTTATTCCAGTTTTTGTGGTGTCAACCTTATAGGTTGTGGAAATATAGGCGTAGCAACACTTCCTCCTTTATAGAAGTGAGTGGTAGACTTCCTTGTTGTAATATTTTACATTCAATTTTTCTTGCCAACCTGAATGCCTTCTCCAATGAATCAGGTTCCAAAACGCAAACTTCATGTTGGATGTTATCCTTTAAAGTACCTATGAAGAGATCAATCATGTGTTCCTCTGGAATATCAGTTACCCTTATATTCAATTTTTGGAAGTCCTCAATCTGCTCCCCCACTAAACCCTTTTGTTTGAGATTTATCAATTGGCTAAAGAAGGTGTTGCTCTTTGTATCCTCATAATGTGCTATCATTTCCTCCATAAAAATTGACCAAGTGACAATTTTTTTTTTTGAGAGAAAAGCCATCGATACCATACAAATGTATTTTTTTCTAAATGTAAAGTTTCAATACGTACCTTTTGTGTGTTTTTCACATTATGGAGATCAAAATATTGCTCCATCCGTAGTATCCATGTTACAGGATCCTTTCCATCAAACTTCCTCATATCCATTTTTGGAATATGGTGGTTCTTCCCGCCAACATTAGAGTTTATGAAATCACTATTAACATTTATTTTGGTCTCATCATGAGTTTACTCTACTATCTTTTCACCATTAGGAAACATTTCTTGTATCAACTTTGTCAACCCTTTTAGATCAGTCTCCATGTTTTCCATTTTTTCATCGATCTTAGCTTCCATGTCATCCATCTTAGATTCCATGCCAGCTTCCATGCCATCTATGTTAGATTCCACGCCTTTCTTCAAACCATCCATCTTAGTTTCCACACCTTTCTTCAAAACTTCCATGTTATTTTTTGTTGCTCTTTGCGAGAGCGAAATTTGTTGCACTTGCTCTTGTAATTTTGATGTCATGTTGCCATTCTTCGTCTTCATGAGTCATAGTAGAGCCTTCTAAAGGCTTAATGGGTGTTGAATTATTTTTAGGAGCCATTTTAGAAACCAATACTGATATCTATTCTACAATATTCCCTTGGAATCTATTCAACTTGATTCTTCAAACAAGACTTATGCAATTCGAAAAAAAAAAAAAAAAACACACACACACACCTTTCACTTGCTTTTGCAGAGCTCTATATTGAAATTGAATTATCTATATAACTGAAGATCCTCAATATCTGAATTTTTTCCTTGTAGTAGTCCTCTAAAGCTTCTTTCAAATGCCACAGGTCTGACTTGATTTGGATTCTTCAAGACAAAGTTATGTCCAATGTCCCACAATGACCTAATTATGGACTAGTTCAGTAGAGCGAAATTCTATGACTTGCCATGTGTCACTGTTTGTTACTTTGGCTCTGAAATTTATAGAAAGGAAACTACAGTCCTTGTACTTCCAGCCACTTTTTACAGAATTCCAATTCGATGCTCAGAGAGAGAGTTATGAATATTTTCCCACGATCACCTCTTTGAGATGAAATTAGGGAGCCTGAAAAAGACCTAAATTCCACAGTTCATATCTATGAAAATATTGCAAACCAAGCTCTGAAATTTTGCGACGATGTTCCTCAAGATCTCAGCTTCGTGCTCTAAAAATTTTAGCTTCTGAACCTTCTAGAAAAAAATTTATAGCAAAAATTCTGCGATGACCTGTTTAAGTGAAATTCAGGAGCCTGCAAAAAGTCCTACCTTCCACAGATCATATCTCTGAAAATATTGTGAACGAAACTCTGAAATTTTTCGACGATGTTCGTCAGGATTTCTTCTTCGTACCCTAAAAATTTCAGCTTCTGAATCTTCGTAGAAAAAATTTTATAGCGAAAATTCCACGATGACCTATTTGGAGCAGTGAAACCCTAGAATCCAAAGCTCTGATATCAAATGTTGGGAAACCAGTTCCAAAAATAGAAGAAAAGAGATATCAACGCCTTAGAAATAAGCCACTTCGAGGGGGGAACCTCCAATACATTACATGAATGAATAATTCTTGGATGATTCAAATTACAAAACCTCCTTTCTATATATAGGAGTCCATGGGGCCACAATGTAATCCTAGCCGACCTAACAATAATAATTTAAGGGAACAATAATAACAATATGAGGTTACAGGGGTACAATAATAACAATAAGGGGGTTACACTAACAACAATAAGGGACTATACTAGTAATATAGGGACCTAACATTAAATTACTATTTAAAATAAATTTAAAATAAATTTCAGAAAATTAATGTAATTTAGTGTACACAAATTATATAAAACACAACTTTCAAAGCACTAATTGATGTGCAAAACTCAATTTAAGAAACAAAAATTATAAAAATGTTAAGTTCACCAAATTGCACTTTACATGGTGGGAGCACACTTGGTATAAAATTGAAAAAAACACATGGTCGTTAAAAAAGAAACGTGAAACTCCATTTAAACAAAAATTTGTTGAAGTCCCTGCATTTTAATTTTATAAAATGTGAAGTTCACTACTTGTTACAAATGCGAAGTTCACCAAGTTGCGCTTTACATGGTGTGGGGGGAGCACACTTGGTATATAATTGAAAAAAACACATGGTCATTAAAAAAGACGCATTTATAAGTACAAAACACGCACATATCTAAGATATGTTACAATGTCCATCAATAAATTTTGAAGGAGAGCGTCTCAACACTAATTCATCTTTGAGAGATGAATCTTGAATTTTTTAAGAAAAGCGTATCAAAACTAATTCATCTTTGAGAGATGAATCTTGAATTTTTGAAGAAGAGCGTCTCAAAACTAATTCATCTTTGAGAGATGAATCTTGCATTGGCATTGCCTTGTATAATTCCAATTCATCTATTAATTCATCTTTGATAGATGAATCGTGAATTGGCATTGCCCCACACAATAGATCAGTAGACATCTTATTCACATTTGTACAATTTCTTATACTAAAAATTTGAAATTGTCTAACAATATTGTTTGCTATTCCATGCAGTTCTTTTAGCCTCTCCTTTTTAACTTGGTACACACCATTCATCTGGTTGCACACAAGTTCAGAATTGGTGAAAACTACAATTCCATTTGATCCATACTCCATAGTTTTTCCCAAGCCTTCTATCAATGCGATATAATATGCCTCGTTGTTTGTTGTTTTTCCCGATATATTCATTTTCCTTTGGACGACTTTGCTAGTCGCAATATTGAAAAGCACATATGTAATCTCTGCTTTCCCTGGATTGGGATAGCAAGAAAAATCTATGCATAATTTCCATTTTTCAACCATATTTAGTGGATTTTTTTATCCCTGAAAAAAAAAAATTTCAATAAAAATATATTAAATTAACATTTATTGCAAATGCATGGGAGAAATGACACATTTGCATGAGATAAATAACATGTGCATGGTTTATCTTAAAGTTTGACTTAAAGTTTATGGTAGAATTCACATCTAGAAATGAGATGCATTAAAGATTTTATTGCTTAGAGTTTAAGGGAGATTTATAACACATATGCATGCTTCATGCATGGTTTGCATGAAAGTTTGCCTTAAAATTTATGACATAAATCACATCTAGTTCAATAACATGCCTTAAGAAAGGATGAGATCCAGAGGCTACCTAGCCCTTTACAAATTGCTTTAGAACTTGTAGAAGTTAAGATTCAACCAACAAACTAAAATCCTATGGAAGTTCAGCCACTTTAGGTTCAGTTTTTAGGCCTTAAAGTTTGCCTTGAATTAATGGGGGAAAGCCTTAAGTTTGGGGATACTATCCTATGAGAGTTCAGCCACTTTAGGTTCAGTTTTTAGGCCTTAAAGTTTGCCTTGAATTAATGGGAGGAAGCTTTTAGTTTGTGGGAGAAATGAAATTTACATGGTTTGCAAAATTATTTTATGTACTTACTAAAACAACGTTCAGTTTTTAGGCCTTAAAGTTTGCCTTGAATTAATGGGGGAAAGCCTTGAGTTTGGGGGATACTATCCTATGATATTTCAGCCACTTTAGGTTCAGTTTTTAGGCCTTAAATTTTTCCTTGAATTAATGGGAGGAAGCCTTTAGTTTGAGGGAGAAATTAAATTTACATGGTTTGCAAAATTATTTTATGCACTTCCTAAAACAACTAGTTATGTCAAAAGTCACACCTTTATGAGTTTGTGGGAGAAATGAAATAGAAATGACACATGCCTTAAATTTTGCCTAAAATTTTATGGGAGAAGGGAGAAATGAAACATGTACAAGGTTTTCCTTAGAGTGGTAGTGGTTTATGGATATTAAAATGAAGAAACTCTATTTAGATCTATTCCAGAGATATGTCACCTTTGAGAAAATATGAGATCCAAAAGCTATCTGGCCTTTTACAAACTTTGCCTTTAGAACTTGTAGAAGTTAACACTCAACAGACAGAATAAAATCCTATGGAAGTTCAAAATCCTATGAGAGTTCAGCCACTTTAGGTTCAATTTTTAGGCCTTAAAGTTTTCCTTCAATTAATGAGAGAAAGCCTTTAGTTTTTGGGAGAAATGACATTTACATGGTTTGCAAAAATTATTTTATGAACTTACTAAAAACATGCTTTAAAGTTAATGGGAAAAAGCCAACATGACATGTATGCTTTAAAAACTTTGCCTAAGAATTTATGGGAGAAATGACACATGTACACAGTTTGCCTTAAAGTGGTTGTGGTTTATGGATATTAAAATGAAGAACTTCTATTTAGATCTATTCCATAGATTGACTGTAGGGGCATTTACTGGATATGTCACCTTCATAAAAGATGAGATCCAGAGGTTACCTGGCCCTTCACAGATTCTGCCTATAGAACTTGTAGAAGTTACCTGTCCCAATTATACCCTATGAAGTGTGTAGAGGACCCGTGGAATCACTCAAACTACTTTACATAGACATAAGGGTGTATAAGAGTGTACTAAGTTCAAAAATATGGTCATACTATTGGATATCTTTCCCAAGAGCCCAAATGTACTCCTTAAGTATATGTGGGGTCTATATAACCATCTACAAAAACAAGTGATTCTTTCCAAGCTAAGGATAATGTATGAACCATGTGTATACACACATTATCTAGAAACCATAGGCCAAAATAAAGGGTACTTAAGTGGTTTGAAGAAAAAATAGCACCAAGAAGCTTTGAAGAAGGGGAATAAGAACTGGAAATAGGAGGATAGGAATAAAATAGCCACTACACATCCATGCAAGGGTAGTAGAAATAATTCTAACCATTGCAACATTGATGGTCACATTAAGGAGAAATATTGGATGTTTGGTATGTGTTGTATTCTTTATGTGAATACCCCCATGCAATATATATTTTTCTAAGCATAGTGGTGGGAATAAAATGGGAGGAAAGGACCCCCACTTTAGGGTTTCATATAGACGAAAAATTCTCCACACACAGGTGTTCAGGGGTAGTGCCCCAAAAAAACGTTTTTGGGAAAAAATATTCTCCCCTTATGATGGTTTTCATCACATGTTTTTTTCTTTTAGCATTTTTCTAGTGCATGGTAGTTTACCCCATATTTCTACAGTTTCAGTTAAAGAACTAAAATTTTATCTGATCCAAGGTAATGGATTGGTAGTTTATAATTGTCGTGGGATATGTACATATATACATACATACATGTGTGTGTGTGTGTCTGATGGTCTAAAAATTAATATACTAATAAAAAAAATGATCTTCTCTTTTTGGGTTTCTTGAGTTATAAATTATATGTTAATGCATGTGTTTTACATTGAAATTTTTTCATTTGAATAAGAATCTATTTGAAACAATTAACTATATAAGGTTAAAACCTATGTTTTGTATCAAATTACTTTTGGTTTCAATGGGAAACTTTTATGGCTAATGTGTTTTTATCGAAATGTGATAGACCCCATTAAAATGGGAGATATATCGAAATGATTCCTATGGTGTAATAAAATAGTTGAGTAGCTTAAAGATATAGATGCATAAATTCAATGAGCATAGTTTTGAGATATATAAGTCCAACACAGAATAGTTGTTGGTGAACAAATATCAGTGGATCACTATGGATATATCTGCTTCATTAAAAGGGATTTTTCTAGAAGGATGGACTAAGTTGGAAAGAAGGGAAAATATCACAATTATATGTTAATGTGCATGTGTTTTACATTGAATATTTTTCATTTAATTAAGAATCTATTTGAAACAATTAACTATATAAGGTTAAAACCTATGTTTTGTATCAAATTACTTTTGGTTTCAATGGGAAACTTTTATGGCTAATGTGTTTTTCTCGAAATGTGATAGACCCCATTAAAATGGGAGATATATCGAATTGATTCCTATGGTGAAATAAAATAGTTGAGTAGTTTAAAGATATAGATGCATAAATTCAATGAGCATAGTTTTGAGATATATAAGTCCAAAATGGAATAGCTTTTGGTGAAAAAATATCAGTGGATCACCATGGATATATCTGCTTCTTAAAAGGGATTTTTCTAGAAGGATGTCCACTAAGTTGGAAAGAAGAGAAAATATCACAATTATATGTTAATGCATGTGTTTTACATTGAATATTTTTCATTTTATTAAGAATCTATTTGAAACAATTAACTATATAAGGTTAAAACCTATGTTTTGTATCAAATCACTTTTGGTTTCAATGGGAAACTTTTATGGCTAACGTATTTTTCTCGAAATGTGATAGCCCCCATTAAAATGGGAGATATATCAAATTGATTCCTATGGTGTAATAAAATAGTTGAGTAGTTTAAAGATATAGATGCATAAATTCAATGAGCATAGTTTTGAGATATATAAGTCCAAAATGGAATAGTTGTTGGTGAACAAATATCATTGGATCACTATGGATATATCTGCTTCATTAAAAGAGATTTTCTAGAAGGATGGACTAAGTTGGAAAGAAGGGAAAATATCACAATTATATGTTAATGTGCATGTGTTTTACATTGAATATTTTTCATTTTATTAAGAATCTATTTGAAATAATTAACTATATAATGTTAAAACCTATGTTTTATATCAAATTACTTTTGGTTTCAATGGAAAACTTTTATGGCTAATGTGTTTTTCTCAAAATGTGATAGACCCCATTAAAATGGGAGATATATCGAAATGATTCTTATGGTGTAATAAAATAGTTGAGTAGTTTAAAGATATAGATGCATAAATTCAATGAGCATAGATTTGAGATATATAAGTCCAAAATGGAATAGTTGTTGGTGAACAAATATCAGTGGATCACTATGGATATATCTGTTTCATTAAAATGGATTTTTCTAGAAGGATGGACTAAGTTGGAAATAAGGGAAAATATCACAATTATATGTTAATGTACATGTGTTTTACATTGAATATTTTTCATTTTATTAAGAATCTATTTGAAACAATTAACTATATAAGGTTAAAACCAATGTTTTGTATCAAATTTATTTTGGTTTCAATGGGAAAATTTTAAGGCTAATGTGTTTTTCTCGAAATGTGATAGACCCCATTAAAATGGGAGATATATCGAAATGATTCCTATGGTGTAATAAAATAGTTGAGTAGTTTAAATATATAGATGCATAAATTCAATGAGCATAGTTTTGAGATATATAAGTCCAAAATGAAATAGTTGTTGGTGAAAAAATATCAGTGGATCACTATGGATATATCTGCTTCATTAAAAGGGATTTTTCTAGAAGGATGTCCACTAAGTTGGAAAGAAGGGAAAATATCACAATTATATGTTAATGTATGTGTTTTACAGTGAATATAAATGTTTTTTCTCTCTCTCATTGTTTGAGTCCTGATCTTATAAAAGGTTTCCACTAAATTCATTCCCTGTTACTTTTCATGTGAACCAAATTCCCAAACCCACCCATCTATGTACCTAAGAGCCAAGCCAAGTGTAAAAAGGGCTTATTTCATATTCTACTTTAACACATATGTGATTAATTATCGTTAGAATTTATATGGTAGAAATATGTATAAAGATTAATCCTTAGTATAGATCTATTTTGACTTTGAGGAATATTTCATGTTTTTTATAAAGTTTATCTTAAAGGTAGAACTAAACCATCTATAACCCACAAAAGAAACCATGGGCCGTGAGCATCACATGCAAACACAAGTTACTCCCATGTTTGAAACACCACCTCACATCATCATAAGGGTTGGAAACCACTAAGAAACCCATACTAAGTTCCCTAGAAGGGATGACTATCATATTTAATGATTGGGTTTATCTCCAAGGTCAAAAGGAAAATCAAAGTTAGGAAAGGGAATTAGAATAGAAATTAAGGTAAGACCATGACCTTTTACCCAAAATTGAACGAAGGTGAGAAATCATAGATATCATGAAGGAAGTTCAAGAATCAAAACTATCTGATATGATAGGTAAGAGTGTAACATACCTCAAATACATATAAAGAAAAAATTGTTCCCTTTAACACTACTATAATTGTGCATGCATAAGAAATATCATCTTTTTTCTAGAAGGGTATTTTGAGAGGAATCTTGAGCGAGTTCTTGAAGGCTGAAAGAACGAAGCTATAGGATTATCAATTGCAGGTTTACACCCTCTTTTGACCTACATTGAAGGCAATTCAACTATGCACTCCTTGACCAAAATTGCAGAGGCTTAAATTCGGGTTTCCTAAGAGATTTCAGAGGTGACACTTGGTTGTTTTGATTGGTTTTCCGAGCATCTTTTGGTCAAATTTTGTTTGGATTTTGAAGGACAGTTTGAAAGTCAAAGCCTTGAATTTTACTTCATTATCGTTGTAAAATATTGGATTATCTCTCTCTCTAAACATTTATATCTATTAAGAAGAAGAAGATTTGTTGGGTTTTCCCTCATCTATTCTGTCTTTTGCATTTTATTTCTATGTTCTATATACAATTACTATCAAGATTGATCTAATGGTTAATGTGATTTCTATTTAAAGTAGAATTGTAATTGGGATAATAAAAGGACATTGAATTAATTTTTGCAAGAATAGAACATAACATTGTTAAAAATTAGCATGGTATCATATCCGAGTGAGGACAAGCCCAATCAATACTACTCTCTACGATTATGAATATAGCTCACAAAATTATCTGAAATGAAAATTTGAAATTAGAGTTTACTATGTACTATAAATCTGATTTTTTGTTAATGTTTAACCATTTAATGTTTAAAAGAGGATTTCAATGACAGAGGATTTCATATTTGGAAATTCACAGAAATTCATAGATGAAGTTGCAACGAGGACGGAGCCGGGAGATCACTGAAGACATTGTGGAGGACGCAGACCAAATTCCCTGCGAACAAAAAAATAATAATTAAAAACAACAAAAAAAAATTACAAAAAAAAACAGAGCAACACCTCACCTCGTCGTCGCGGCGCAACTGCAACACCCCACCTTGTCATAGAGCAACAAAGCAACACCGCAACATAGCAAAACCTCACAAATGTGAGACAAAAAAATAGAGCAACACCTCACCTCGTCGTCATGGCGCAACAAAGCAACACCACACCTCGTCACAGAGCGACATAGCAACACCTCACCTCGTCGTCATGGCGCAACAAAGCAACACCTCACCTCGTCACAGAGCGACATAGCAACACCTCATAGACGCGATACGGACAAATGCGAGACACATGTGCATAAGAAACCTGTTAATGTTTGCGGGCCGATATATTTATAAGAACAAGTTCGGCTGAACTATTTTAAAATTTCGACGAACTTTTGTTACCGGTTTTCCCATCTTCGACCAAAAATATATCTGCCCACACCATCAGTACGTCGTCAATGTAAACATCAGAATAAGTTTGGTCGAACTAATTTTTAAAGTTCGCCCGAACTTTCGAATAGTTCGGCCGAACTTGCGAAAAATTTTGGCCGAATTATTGAGAAAAAAAGTTTTCCACCCCCGATTCTCACAAAAGTGTAACCCAACTTTGCATTTTTACCCAAGGTCCATGCCTCTTTTATGTCACTCGTGATATAGTTCAATTAGTTTGTTCATTTGGACCTCTTTGATGGGTTTGATATCTAATTTATTCTCTATGCTACTCACGGCTGAATTATTATTTCGTTTTTCTTTTAACACTTTAATCTCGTCTTTCAAGGTGCAATTTTCTTCAACCATTGATTTTTTTTGTTTTTTATTTCTTGCACCCTATCTTTTATTCCTTGGAGTTCAGTACTCTTAAGTGTAACCATTTTATTTTCTAATTATTTGTAGTTGTTGTCAAGCCTTGTGGATATTTATAGCATATGTTCCATAAACATTGTAGATAATTTGAGTTTATGCTCCATAAGCATCATAGATAATTCTAGTTTATGTTCCCTTTCTCTTTCTTCTCTTCACTTTTCTAAAGAGTCAATATGATCATAAAGATTCTATGGGGTGATTTTGTTTGGCCTCCCTTTGATAGAAAGAGTCTTAGACATATGGGGAGAAATACTCATAATTTTAACAAATAGATTTAAAAAGAAAAGTATTTAAAAATAACTTATGCACTTGTGATATTTGGTGAAGAAAATTTACCATGCAAACCACTGCATAATCTTGACAACAACTTGAACTCATATGTACAATAGTTATAAAACCACAAAATATACTTGAGTTCCTCTGTTGTAGACCTACAAAAACCCTTGTATGGTAGAATAGTCACCCACATTTTGATTCACCAAAATTGAGACAGTGAAGTTCACACTGAGACTCACTGTTGAAAAATCCACTGAGACCAGAAAAGTGAGCAGTAGTGTTTGTAGCCTGAGAACACACTATATATGAGACCATAATGCATAAAAAGTTGCCTGAGACCAAGACAACAATGTATACAAAGTTACCCGAATATCACCGTAGGACGTAAATCACTACGAAGCTAGATTTTATATCATATGAATACTACAGATCTAAATATATTATCATGGAAAATCCATATCATTGAGAATGAGTATTTAGTCTAGGGTTTTTAAACCATGTGAGGGATCCAAACAGAATGAAGCTGTAGACAATCCATCGTATACCTAAAAGTATTACCGTGCAGACCAAAATAATACACTGGAGAAGTATGTCCAACAACCCCAAAACAAACAAAACAAAATTGGTAAATTTTTAAGACAAAAGCCTAGTCCAATACAAGTCCAAAGGTGGTGTGTGATTTCTTGTGAATTGTTTTTCTTATATAATTATTTTTAATAATAATATATTTTATATTTAAAATTTATATTATTATAGGAATTTGAGATTTTATTAAAAAATATTATCTTAATTTACACAATTAAATTATAACATAAAATATTTCTAAATTTTGTAAATTATTATCTTTTAAATCAAACTTTTACATTAAATTAACATTTATTAATCAAAATATTTAAGTTTACTTGGAATGTTATTGTTATAATGATTCCTCCTTAAAAAAATAATGTATGCAAGAATTTCTAATAATATAATGTTGAAAGCTTTTGGAGCACTATGTGATCTCGTTGAATTGTTCGAAGTTTTGGGTGAATACTTCACCTAGTGTTCTCTCATCTTCAAAAACCGTAAGCTCAAAATTATTTCAAATTACTATTTGTGAAGAGAGATAAAGTGTTCACCCAAAACATCAAACATCTAAACTAAATTACAAGATACTTTAGAAACATTCAATACCATATTTTTAGCTATAAAAATATACATGCTAAATTCTAATAATATAGCTAAATATATTTTAATCATTATTTTCCAACAAAGCTATTTGTAACTCAAACCTCCTTTCGACTTTTAAAATTATGAAATATTATACTAGTGTGAACGTCAAACATCTAAACTAGATCACAAGGTACTTTAGAAACTTTCAATATCATGTATTTAACTGTAAAAATATACATGCTAAAATTCTAATAATATGGTTAAATATATTTTAATCAATATTTTTTAACAAAGCTATTTGTAACTCAGACGTCCTTTCACCTTTTAAAATTATGAAATATTATACATCGTGTGAACTACTAAATTTGTTGAATATTTGAACTCGTCGATCAAAAATTGGTGTTTAAATGTCAAAATTATGTATTTTTTAAAATATATTTGTAATTATTTTTTTCAATTTAATTTTATAAATTTAAATAAAAATAAATTATTTTTATTAATTATTTATTTGAATTATATTTTTATTGTATCTTAATAATAAAATATATTGATTAAATAAAAATTTATGTGAATTAATTGATGATGATAATAATGTCTAATATATCTAACATCAATAGGGTTTATCAAATCTTAAGAAAGTAAGAAATTATTTGAGATTCTTCAATATTTTATTTCTACAACCAAAATAAGAGAAATTTTTAGAGATCACCATAGTTTTGCTAGCTTAACAAGTCAAGAAAGTTGGTAGTGTGGCAAAGATTTTAAAAATTAGAAGAATTGGTTTTGATTAGAACAAATGTTAGTAAGAGCTAGACAATCCAAAAGAAAATGATTTTAATCTTCAACCCTCTTAGTATCACAAAGGTGTCAGACTATTCTAATTGTATCTTTTTTAAAAACAATGAGAAAACCTACCATAACTCAGTGATCAAAGCAACAGTGGTACTATCTGAAAATACAAGAGAGTATACTTTCACTCCTATCAAATGGGAGTCTTGAGCCATTAACCTATTCCTAAATATTAATTATTATTAAATATTTTAATTACATGTTTATTAGCGACAATTCTCAGATTTATTATTCTCTCATTTCAATTTTTAAATACATAAATTTAAATTGTTTTTTTTAATTTGATAATTTAGTTTTTTAATGACAAAATGATAATCTCATATATATATATATATATATATATATATATATATATATATATATATATATATATATATATATATAATCAGTAATTAAGTATTTGCTTTCTCTTATTATAAGAGCTTGTAGACAAGTTATATTGTAATCATTTTTAGTCAAAAATATTTGACTTTCAATTAGTTTTAAAAAATTTAAGTAGATTTTATAAAGTTTATTAAAGTTTTAAAAAAAAAACAAATATTAAATTGATTATTTTGCAAATAAGAAATAAATTCTAAAATATTTGAAATTTATTTTATTATTAATTGATATAGATAAAATGCTTAATTTTATATGGTTATAAATAGAATTCTTGAAATAAAATTTATTTAATATATATACTACTAAGTGTCATAATAATACACACATTATATCCTAATATTTATAAAAATTCAATACACAAATCAAGTCAAATTATTTTTAATAATTCCATAAATATCCTATCTAATTTTTCCATTTTTACATAAATTTCAAAAAAAATAAAATTAATAAGAATTAGTCATTTCAATATTAGAATGAGACATAATGGTAGAATACAATGTTTTTTCCCTTGGCCAAACTTGGCGGTGATAAAATGTAGAGAGTTCAAGTTAACTATAAGTTATTTGTTGAACCACGTTGCATTTTAATAAACCAATGGCTTCAAACGCAAAATTATTACACAAATTTTGAAGTTCAAATGTGTGTGGCGTGCATATATTACACGAATTTTGAAGTTCAAATGGGTGTGGCTTGCATAACAGCTTACGACATCAACTCAGGTGTTTTGTTTGTTTGCTTCCTTTTTTTTATTTGTTTTTTTTTTTTAATTTATTTAATAAGTTAAAATGTTAATAATTATTTTTTGTTTGTTAAGTTGTTTCTGATTTTTAGGGGCATTTAATTTATTAAAGTCATCTAGGAATAGCATCTGACCTACACTACACTAGTCCTTGAGTGATTACATTTTTTAGTATGTGTTCTTCTCTAGTACAAGGCACAACTACCCCCAATGAAATAATCATGGATCATGGGTCGCCTTGGTAACAAAGCTCATCCTCAAAAGTTTGTGCTAATAAAACTTGACAAAATATTATAAATTATTAAACTATATGATTATATTATTATTAATGCAATTTGAAAGAAGTAAAAGATATTTATAATATTTTCATAATTATTTAATTTTTAAAAACATTAAAAGAAAAGTTTGAAAATCTAATAAAATTTCAAAAATCAATTAATAATATATAACTAATAATATATAAAAGAGAATTATGGATTTTTATTAGTTTATTTTTCTAATAGTAACACTATTTTTTAATGTAACTATATATTTGTCAAAAAGTATTCAATAAATTTTTGAGAATCAATTAAAAACATTATTTGAAATTTTAGCTTTTAAGAACACTGATAACATGTAAAAGAGAATATATACTAATAATCATATTTTATTTCATTTCTTTAATTATGTATTGGTTAAAAATTTATTATTTTTATTTAAGATACAAATTTATTAATTTTTATTTAAAAAAATATTAATAAATTTATGATTTGAATATTATATTATGAATAGATTTGGATTTTTTTTAACAAATTAAACTAAATTAATTGCAATGTGAAAAAACTTACAATGAAATTGAATACTTATAAAATATAAAAGATTCCATACCTATGTTTTTCCACCTTTATTTCAATGTAGATGCTCAATAATGACAATGAAACCATATTTCTCATATCATATTTTTTATATTATTCATCTTTATTTCAATTTTATTTGTTTATAATCTATAAATGTTTGACATTTTATTTACAAAACAACTCCACCCACTCTTATAACAATAATTTTATGCCTATCATTAATCAAAAATTGATTTGCTTCTCATAATAACTTTTACTATCAATTATTTTCTATAACAAAAATAATTATTAAACAACACCACTACATATTATACTTCTACCTATTATACTTGTTTAACTTCATATCAAAGTGTAGTATCACACTCGAATCAACTTAAACATCCCATAGTAATGTTAGAAATTCACTATAATCTTTCATTTGTACTATGAGGTGAATAATTTTATATGCACTCATCTTCTTGGCCATTTGATTGCATTTGTGCGTGCATGACTTAACATGTGAAGAGAACGAAGATTCTCCAGATATGCCTACCCATGTGCCACTTATCCTTAGCACGGCCATTAAAATTAGATTCAAGATATGTTGGCACCTTCTTCAGAGCTATGTTAAGCTATGATGACACTAGTTTTAGAGATATGTATATATATAGTTAGTTTTTAGAGTCTTTGATGATTATGGTGCTGGTTTATTTATAGTCTTTAATTCTTTTAGTGTTTGTTCAAAGACCTTAACTCCTTAAGAAAGAGCCTTAAAAGTTTTTTTTGGAGGAACAATTTTGATGCTTTACTTTGTAATTATATCTAACATTTTAACTGATTTATTTTTTGTGGTTATATAAAGATTAATAAATTATTTTATTTTATTATAAATTAAGAAAACTAAGTTTAATAAGATAGATTTTGTAGAGAGAATATCATATATTTATATAGAGAATAATTACTATTTTCATTAGAAGAGATAAGATTTCATATTAGTTTTGTGCATTTTTTTTTCCTAATATATATAACATAAGAGCCAGTACTTTTTATTATCATAACTTGCATCTTTTGGATTTGAGACTGTCATATAGATTAAAGAATTGCTATATAGATCACACTTTTCATTTTAGAGCTTGCACAAGATTTAATATGTAGTAATGCAAACAAGTATGGTCCATATTCCTATAGATGTAAAGTTATTAGTGTCTTAGAACACAAGAAGAGGTAGAAGACACATTCCATGTTCTCTTTGTTAGTGTCGTTGGAAGTCTAATGTATGTTATGGTTTGTACTAGCCTAGACATTGCCTAATGAGATTTTTGAGCAGATATATGTCAAAAACAAAGAATAAACAATCACAACTGTAAAAAGGGTCTTTAAATATGTGTGTGGCATTTCCAGATTATGTAATTTAATAACAAGGAAGATGTGGACCTCATAGTGAGATAAATATAGGGCTTTGTTGATGTAAATTGGGCTAGAGATGTTAATTATGTTTTTAACTTATTTAGTGCACCAACCAATTGGATGAGCAAGACGTAGGGTGTATTTGCATTATCAATTACAAAAGTTGATTACATGACAACCACTCATGGATGTAAGAAATTGATATGGTTGCAAAGATTGTGTTCATATATTGGTTTTACTAAGAAAGTAGTGAGAATATGTTATTAAAACTCAAGTATTATTTTTTTGGTAAAGAATCTAGCTTATCATTTCAAAGCAAAACATATTAATATACAATATCATTTTGGTAGAAAAAAAGTTAAATAAAATAAAATATTGTTGAAAAAATTAATAAATTGAAAAATGTTACAAATTCATTAACAAAGGAAATTAATGAGCTTTGCTATTCCTATAGCTAATTATACTAACACTTTTCTTTGTTCCCATTTAGAAAAAGGCACAAGTGAAACCAATGAATATTGAAAAAAATGTGACCTCTAATTCTATTAACACTTTGCCTTGTTGAATTTAAGCTTTTGTGATCCATATCATGAAAAGTAAGAAAACTTTAGGCTTTTGTGATCCATATCATGAAAAGTAAGAAAACCTTCGGTAAAAATCACATCATCAGAGTTTTGTCGTCGTGTTTTGAACCATACAGCGTTTTGTCAACATCTTCATGATGGGATAAAGAATCAGATCTAAATAGATGAAGAGAAAATTTTCCTTGTTCCTTGTTCCCATTCTGGAAAATCCACAAGTGAAACATCGTCAACACAAGATGGAAAACCAAAACTTGGCATCATATTAAATAGATAAGAATAAAATTATCCTTGTCCCCATTTTGGAAAGACCACAAATAAAACCAATAAATATTGAAAAACAAATATGACCTTTCTCACTAAAAAATGTTAACTTTTCAATTAATGATCTAATAAAGATTATTATTATAATATGATCCATTATTCACTTTTAATGATCTTCATAGGTATTTAATATGATCAATAAATATTATAAATTACAATATGATCTATTATTCACTTTTAATTATCTTCATAAATATTTAATTATGCACCTTTTAATTTTTTTTTTTGACCCTGGCGTCCATATCACTAGGACGGACCGCCGATGCAACAAATTGTAGGACCCACATTGCTGACTCCTTAGAAACAACACAAAGGAAGCCCATCACAGAGAGAGTGGGTCCAAGTCAAATTAGTGAATCATGTTACTTGCCACATTGTATTATTGCAAGGTGGGCCACTATCATTATTACCCTATCTTGACCCCTCAAATTTAGGTCTGGCTTTTTTCTTACAATTAATTGGAACGTGGGCCATGACCGTTGTTTATTTATGTAGGCCATATACACCTTATTTTTTACCACCTTGCAGGGAGGTTTTTATTTTTCTCCTTTTAACCCACTAAGGCTGGATAAACATTTCCTTCTATGTAAGGAGAAGAGTTGTTCACATGGTGTGACTCTGTTGCAGCATTCGTTGTGGGATACTGCAGCTGAGCTGTCTCTTCTAGAACAACGGCAGCAAAGTCCAAGTCACCGCCGACCCCTTCTCAACAGTTATCCCGTGCACGTGAATCTAGCTGGTCAATCGGTGGGGGCCAGTTGTAAAGGGCGCCTCCCTGGACTTCATAAATTATTTGTGGTATTCTTCTTTTATCTTTTTCTTTTAATGTGAAGCAATAATGAAGAAATAGTGATTGGACTCTAAGTGTAAATAAGTCTCTTTAAAAATTGAACAGTCCCTTGTGCAGACTAAATCTCCACACCTAATTGTTCGATAACAACTAACTTTCTCTACTCTATTTATTTACTCAGATAATTTTTATTTATATTACAGTTAGAATAGTGTTGGGAAGTGAAATGATATATTCTTTTGAATTGTTTTTTCCGGTTACTTAAAAGGATACATTCAATTCATTTTTTTGGGTTATTAGAAAGTGACATTTTTGTTATATTACATTGAATTTGTTTTTTTGGGTTACTAGAAAGTGACATTTTGTGACATTACATTGTATTTATTTCTTTTGGGTTAAGAGAAAATGACATTTGTTACATTACATTGAATTTGTTTCTATTTTTGGGTTACCAGAAAGTAATAAATTAATACAATTATAAATGGAAACATTGAATTAGTTTCGTTTGGATTATTAGAAAGTGACATTTTTGTTACATTGCATTGAATTCGTTTCTTTTGGGTTATTAGAAAGTGACATTTTTGTTACATTACATTGAATTCGTTTCTTTTGAGTTACGAGAAAGTAATATTTTTCTTTTACTAATTATTTCAAATTAATACAATATAGGTTAACAAACTAATACAATTATGAAACTTATAGGTAAAAGACAACTTTTTTTTGTTGATCTAACTCATGAGGAACATTTGTATTACATTACATTGAATTCATTTCCTTTGGGTTACAAGAAAGTGACATATTTGTTTTACCAATTATTTCAAATTAATACAATATAGGTTAACAAATTAAGACATGAAGGTTATAGGTAAAAGACATGTTTTGTTGTTGTTGTTGATCTAACCCATGAGGAACTGAATATTAAATCTCTTGCTTTACACATGACTTCAAAACAAGGTGATAACCAATTGAGCTACACTCTGTAGCAACATAACACAATTAAATTATGTGATTTATTTTATTTTTTAGAGATATGAAATCTTTTAAGATGTAATTTTTATTTATGTTTTTTCTTTTCTAATGTAAAATTTGAAAAAACAGTTTGCATGCTCATAAATTTAATTTCTCTTTGGTTCTTGGTAAATTAGAAATCAAAATGATTCTATGATAATTTTTAATAATATTATTTATATTTATATAAATTTCACTTCTCTATATATAAAAATATTCCAATATTTAATTTTATTAATATTTTGACACACATATATATATAAATTTGGCATTTTTCTTTGACATGTTTTATAATTTTTTTTTTTTTACTTTAATTTTTTAATTGTGATATTTATGACATTGATTATTGAGAGATAAATACTAATTTCTATATGCTTATTAGTTGAATTTTAATATATAATTCAAAAATGATTTCTCATATGAATCATTATTTTAATTTATATCTCCACACCTAACTTGTTGACAACAACTAACTTTCTCTACTATATTTATTTACTTAGATAATTTTTATTTATATTACAATTAGAATAGTGTTGGGAAGTGAAATGTTGGGAAGATACTCTTTATTTAAGCCTAATAAAAAGTATCTTTTGAAAATTGCAAAGGTTTAGTAAAATGATTACTTATTGTGTTTAATCCTAATGAAAAGAGAAAGTTCAAATACATTTTTCCCAAGAATGTTTATGAAGTTTTTAACTTGTGGAGGGAATAGTCAAGTGAGGGTAATAAAAATGGCCCATGTTCAAGGAGTCGATAGATATCAAATCAATTTCATCTTTTCATACTTAAAACAATTGCTTTGGAAATGTTTGTTTTTTCTTTTTTTCTTTTTTTTCTTTTTTCATTTTATGTTTTTTTAGTGTATAAATTTGATACACTACGATAAACTATGAATATTCATAAATTTTTATTTTTATTTTAAATATTTTTGATAAATATCTTATTATTATTATTATTATTATTTTAAAGAAACGACTACTGTTTTATATTAGAGACTTGGCCTAAATGTAAAAATTCAGATTACAAAATGTGGAAGCAAAGCCTAGATTGTCTCACCAACTGGAAGAATCATGACGCTAATGCTTAAATTCTAGCTCTTTTTACATGCAACTATGGAGTCAATTTCGGTAATTTGCCCAAGCTTGTGGATGCAAACTAACTGTTTTAATAAAAAGTAGTAAAACATGGCAGTTAGCTGATTAAAGAATTGGATCCTAAGTTTCATCTCTGTCCCTTAGCATGGCCCCAACAGAGAAGTGGGTTGCTTTATTAGCTTCTAGATCAGCGTCCTTATTGTTGACTCTCAGCACGTGGAAGAATTTCAATTTCTGAAATGAGTTACCCAAGCCTTTGATTCTAGAAATCAGCCTTTCCAGTCTTAAATCCAACGACGATGAATTAGTCACAATAGTATTTATGATAACCTAAGAATCCCCAAAAACATTTGCTTCCCTGATATCCAAAACTTTGAGGTACTTGAGGCCTTGAAAGAGTGCCAATGCCTCTGCTTGAATGCTGGATGTGAGGCCCAGTCCCCACGCAAAGTTGTGGATCGTTGTGCCAACTAGAATATTTATGACTCCTCCTACACCAGCCCTTCCTGGATTGCCCTTTGCTGCCCCATCAAAGAATAGAGAGTGTATTGATTGATTGGAAATCTAATCTTTTAAATCTTGTTCATTTTTCCTAATTTTCCGATCTTTGGAGAGGGAGATATTGCTTACAGCTTTATGGAATTGAAGATCGAGTGAAGTTCCCTAGATTATGTCTTGCTGGCATAAATTTGAATCATCTTTTTGTTCTCTCAGGCATTCTTTTAATTGGCATTTTATCTTAACCCCTACAAACTTGGCATCCTGCTCTTTGTTTCTAAAGATCCTTTTATTCCATTCGAGCCAAATCTGCCAGCAGATAATTTTTGGGAGGGAGGACCATGCTGCTTTGATTAGCTTATTTTTTGGGAAGGGGCCAGGGTATCTGTTCAACCAATTTGCGAACAGCTCAGGGGTGGAACTGGGGAGTGCGAAATTGGAATTCCAAATGCCCAACAGGTCAAACCATATTTGCAATGCGAATTTTCACTCCAACATAAAATGTATTGCGCATTCCACATTTTCTCTGCACATAATACACCTTGAAGGCCCATGATAACCTCTCTTCTGCATTTTGTCTTCAATCAGAATTTTTCTATGACATAACAACCAACAAAAGTGGTTGATTTTTGGAATTGAGGGATAGTACCATATGCCTTTCCATGGCGCAGGATCCAGCGGAACATGAGGTTGTTCCAGCAGCTTGACGTAGCCCTATACCACAGAGAATCCACTAGCCTTCGATCCCCAGCCTCGCGTGTCTTTCTTCCGCGCATTAGAGGGAGCTAAACCGTGTAGCAATGACAGCAAGGAAACGAAGTCTTGCTGGAGCTCTAAGGGAACTTGAATGTGTTTCCAACTTGCCTAGGATGGGCCATGCCATGTGGAGATATCCCACAGAAAATTAAAAATGGCATTGATCAATTGCTCAGCGAATGAAGGGAGATGCAGTCTGCCATATGTTCTTTGTTCATGATTCGATCTGTCCACAGATTGATGCTTCTGCCATTTCCGGGAATCCAATATGCATGGGATTTAATGAGAGGGGAAAATTTTGCACATAATCTCAGGAAAGGGGAGTTGATTTGAGGGAGGGGCTTATTCAAGCAACGAGTCCTCTTGCCTTTGAAGTATTTTCTCCACAGCGCCAACTGTGCCCAACCAGGCTTGGGGGCTATGATTTTCCAAAGGATTTTCGCTCCCATAGCTATATTTTGGTAGTAGAGCTTTTTGAAACTCAAGCCCCCTTCCATCAGAGATTTGGAGATAATTTCCCAATTGACAAAGGGGATATTTTTCTCATTTTGTTTGCCTCCCTTCCAAAAGAATTAGCGAATGAGGTCTTCCATATTTCTGAGGATGCCTACAGGAGCAAGGAGGACAGAGAATTGGAATAAGGGGAGGCTATTGAGCACTGCTTTGATGAGCACATTCTTTCCAGCAATATTTAACCAGGAGAAACCCTTGGCCTGAAGCTTATTCTTGAATTTCTCCAACTGAGGAAGCTAGTCTCTACTGTAGGCTCTTTTGAGGAAGACAGGAAGACCTAGATACTTGAAGGAAGTCCAAGAATAGGAGGCAGCGAAACCAAAACATCTAGCAATGGATTTGAGCAAGCTGGGCAAAATATTCCAGCAATAAATGTGACATTTCCCATTATTTAGGATGCTGCCAAATTCCTTACAAAACTCATGCAACACTTCTTTGAACCTGGTAGTCGAAAGAACAGAAGCAGCCCCTAGCAACAAGGTGTCATCAGCGAAGAGGGAATGATTAATGTTTTTAATCCCTCTTGCTATACAGATCCCAGTAATCTTTTGGTCTTGAATCTTCTTATCTAGGTAAAAGCTAAGAACAGAGGCTTGGAGGACGAAAAGCAGAGGTGAGAGGGAACACCCCTGCCTAATTCCTCTTGAGGCTTTGAAAAAATCAGCAGCTCTGCCATTCACTAAAGGAGAAATCCAGGGCTCCGAGATGCAAGCCTGAACCCAGTTTATGAAGCTCGCCCCAAATCCAAGCCTTTGCAAGACATTCAACAGAAAACTATGCTGAACTCGATCAAAAGCATTTGCTAAATCAAGTTCGACAACCATACCTTTTTCATTGCGATGCAAACTCGAGTGGATCACTTCTTGGACTAATATGAAATTGTCCACAATCTGCCTCCCATGTATGAAGCCTCCTTGATTCTCCGGGATAATTTTGGGGAGGATATGCTTCAATCTGTTAGCGATCACTTTGGTAATAAGCTTGTAACTAATATTGCAAAGAGAGATCGAGCGAAATATGTTGAAGGAGTTGGCACCTTTATCCTTAAGAATGAGGGCAAGGAATGCGGAGTTAGTGCTGCCTTCAATTTTCTGGAAAGCTTGGGATTTTAGAACCATTTTAAAGAGATATTTTTCCACAGTCTGCTAGTAGGTTTGGAGAAATATTGTTGAGAAAACGTCCGGTCCTGGGGCGTTTTCGGGGTCCATAGCAAAGAGGGCATCCTTAACTTCATTCTTGGTGACTTTAGCTTCTAAACGTTGGTTCATCTCAGCTAAAATCGAGGGGGGAACCACATCCAAAATATTGGAGTTTAGGCCCAGTTCAGTATCCTCACTATACAGGTTTTTGAAGTGGAGGAAGGCTACTCTTTTGATGTTTACAAAGTCCTTATGAATAATAGACTCTTCCTTGATTTCAGCGATGGAATTAGAGCATTTATTGGCCTGTGCTTCTTGTGAAAAAAGGAGGAATTCCTGTCCCTTGCTTTAAGTGAAAGACTGCGGGACTTTAGCCTCCAATATTCTTCTTCGGCCAGGTAGGCCTTGTGGAAATTCTACTGGAGATGGGCCTCTTTATCTAATGTTTCTTTAGTTATATTAACATCTTCCGCCTGCAAATGATGGATATCTAACATGTTTTGGATTTTTTTTCTTTTAGTTGCAGGGTTGGTCAGAGTTTTGGCCCAAATTTTCAGGGCATCTTTCACTCTTCTGAGTTTTTCCTCCCAAACAAAAAAGGGGGAGCCTTTGACGGGCTGCCTCCAACTTTCCTTGACTATGTGCATGAAGTCAGGCTCCTTGACCCAGAGAGGGATAAATCTGAAAGGGATAGGACCTAAATCAAGGTGCACCAGAAGCTCGAGCTTGATAGGTTTGTGATCAGAGATGCTGCAGGGGAGAATATGCATTCTAGCTTCTAAACCAAGTAGCAAAAAGGAACTTTGGATGAAAAATCTGTCAAGTCTTATAGTGATATGGCCAGGACCTACTCTTTTATTAGACCAAGTATACTTACCAGAAGCAGGCTTGATGTCAATCAGATCCCAGTCTTGCATTATGTCCTTCGCCCATTCCCTAGCCAAATCCCGGACAATGTTGCCTCATCTCTTTTCTGACGAAAGAAGAGTGAGATTGAGGTCGCCGGCTATGATGATATTTTCTAGATTCTCAAGATTAGCTCGGCTTCTAATGGAATCCCAACATGCCTTTTTTTCCCCAGCGTTGACTGGGACGTACACATTGAAGAGACAGAAGATCGCTTTTGTAACCAGATGCTGCATTTTTAAAAATAGCCAATGAGTATTTAGGGCCACAGAAACTAATGAGAACTTTCTAGCGTTCCAGAGGGTACCCAGTCCCCCCAAGGCCCCATGGGCGGAGACTGATTTCGCATCACTTTTGTTCCAGAGTTTCTTACTTACTTGCAGGAAGACTGAGTCCTCCATTTTAGTCTCCTGAATGAGAAGTATGTTAGGGGCTTCTATCCTTATTAAAATTCTTATGGCTTCTTCTTTGGCTTTTCTCCCCATACCTCTACAGTTATAGGAGACGACCTTCATCATTTTTTTTTTCTCTAATGGGCTCCCTTGGAGCCTTGTGACTGATTTCTCACCATCTTTAGTTTTGTTGCTAATAGCTTCTCGAGGGTTAGCTAGCTGCCTTGGAGCTTTTCCTTGAACGTTTCCTGCTCTCTTTTTCCCGATCGGTCTTGCGGCCTCTTGTGGATCTCCTTACAAAGGCTTGAGATTCTCCTATTTCTCCTTCCTCCTCTGAATCCTCTGATGCTTGCTCTTCCTCCTCGACTTCTAAGGGGTTTCCTTTGGAATTTTTAGCAGTGCTTGCCCCCTTAAGAGAAGAAGAGGGGGAGCCGTTTCCTGGGGAGACTTCCTTTTGGATCTCGGCCTCCTGGGTTTCCTCTATTTGCGAGCTTAGAGGAACAAATTTGTTTTCTTACCCCATTTTGGGAGGGGGTTTCTGAGCAGGGGCCTATTGAGGGTCTCTGCCATTGGGGCCACCAGGCTTGTGGGGTTTGTGAGCAGTCTTGCAACGCTTGACCTGATTCCAGCCCTCCTTTTTCCCTTTCTCTGCCTCGACATTAGACGGATAGCCTCTAGCAAAGTGGCCGTAGACATGACATTTCCGAAATTTGAAGGGAAGTTGCTCATAGTCAAGTTTCTGCACATGGGTTCAACTTCCAACATTGATTTTATGGCTTCCGGAAGACCCACCTCTAGATCTACTTCTACACAGATTCTGGAATAGTCATATTGGTCCTTATTTTTCACCCAATCTATGAATTTCCCAAGGGCATCGCTGATGTGCTTCAAAGAGTCCTAGTTCCAGCAGTGAACTGGGAGGTTTGGGAGCCTGACCCAAACCGAGACCGTCGTGGGAACGTCAACAGCTAGGTCAAAGTTCGGCGTCCATTTGTTAAGATACAAACCCTGAGGGCCCATGAAGTAGGGGCCATTCTAGAAGATCAGATCCTTATCCTCTTTTGAGGAGAATTCGAAAAGGAAGAACCCTCTCCCCAAAAAATAAGAGGTGACGTTGTTCTTAATCAATGGCACCCAGTTCTATGTGGATTTTGTGGAGGGCCAGAGACCACTGAACTGGCCAATGAGGGCACGATCAGCTAAGGACAGAGCTACTTGGATCAGTGTTTCTGGAGGAAGAGAAATTTCGGGGATATCCTCAAGCTTCTTTACGAACTTCACAGCTTCACATTTTTTCTTCTTAGGTAGACCTGGCAGCAGTAGGTTGAATACTTCTGCGGAAAAAGGTGGAGGAGGGGGAGGGGGAGGCACCTGGGGCGTGCCCATAACCTCCATGGTAGTGGAACCCTAGATCGACGCAGCAGCAGGGAGCCGCCTCTCTGAACCTTAGACGCGGCGCAGATGAGTACCACATTATTATTTATAGTTATATATTGAATGTAAGAATATAATAAAACTCAATTGCAATATTGTTCAATACTCTAGAACAATTTCTAACATATGACTGAAACATCTAAGTTGGTTGTTGATGCCCATTTCCAAGAAGCGATCCATCCAAGTTGAATATTTGTTCTTGCAGGAGGCTTGTTTTTGAAGCATCTGTGTGAAGAGTGAGTGTGTTGACCACAGTGTTTTCATGGGTGAAGATCAAAATAGTGATATTTCATACAGCCAACTCGACATTTCACAATCTATTTTTGCTGTTGTGGAAGAGGAGCAAAATCTAGAACAACTAAAGGTGAGCTATCAAGAAGAAATTTGGCATTCTGAAATTTGATGGGCTTGGAGTAGTCCATAATATGAAAATACACCTTCTTATCATATCAAAGACCTGTTCTGTGCTTGTTATGGACAAGCTCTTCCCAAGGTTTGATGATTTGCTTGGGAAGTGCAAGCCGAGTTTTTACTTTTGCATTCAAATCTGCTCTTGTACTGGGTTCAGTGATTTGAAAAATTTCTTGTTGTTGATGGAAGTTTGTCTCAATGTTTTGAACAAAAACAAGTTCAGAATGACAACTCTTCCGTTGAAGCTCATCTCGCTGTAGTTGTGACTCAAGCAACAAAAAATCTATCTTGTCTTGTGCATTTTGCAAACATATTTGAATGTCAGCAATAGTGGTTTTAATGATTTTGAATTTGCTATCGGTAGTGGATACGATTAGAGTTCTTAATATCTCTAATATTCTTTCAAGTTTAGCCTTTTTTTTTTTTTTAACTGGAAAATAATGAGTGTGAGCTTCAATTCTATCACTATATACCAATTTTTTCTCTAACAATTATGCGATATCTTCTCCTACCAACAATATGAAGCCTTGATTGTAGGATTTGGATAATGATTAGGATCAACTTTCAACATATATCATCATACGACCCACAAAATATCAATGCATATATATGCTCAAACATTTGCTTTCATGAACCATACGCACTTATGCAACATTCAATATAGCACATAGTCACCCACTATTCATACCATGCCATCAGAAATGACCATTAAAAACTTTGACTTATGTATGCCCACCATAAAACATGTATCGACCTTCAAAATTAGTTAACACGGGTGTATACAATACATACCACACACATAAAAATAAACAACGACCTTCAAGGGAATATAGGTCATATTTTCATTCAATATGGGCACACTTAATATTCCAATGCACTTAGCTTGAGCATTTTCATTTTGAAACCAGGGAAAATGCTGCAAAGGCCACAGGTTATATTTATTTTTGAAACACCCAAGAGAAGATTGTGTTGAATGATGACCTATGTTGTGCAGTTTCGAATTCAAGCTGGAACCCAACGTATCAACCAACAAATTAAATTATGTGTTGACTGATGACCTGCATTGTGAAGTTTTGAATTTAAGGTAGAGCCCAACATATCAACCAATGAATTGAATTCATGCACCATTAAAGTTAATGGGACAACCATCAGTCTTTAGTGCACAGTGATTTCAATGGATAGGAGTCACTGCTTCATATCGGGCAAATTATTTGTATACAACCCCTTTTAATGTAACGCCTTTCTTTTCCAACACTACTTGACCGCTTTCCTTCAAAACTGTAATGTTATTATCCTCCCAAGAGTGTGTTTTATCCACGTAGAGTTCAGATCAAGGTATCATATCCATGGAGGGTTACTCCAATAGATAAAGATACAAATGGACTTGGACTTCAAAAAGCACAAAATTTCGATGGTCGGAGCAGGTGACTCGAACAAAAATGAACCAATGCACTAGGAATTTTTTAACATGGTTCAACCAATGCAATGATAGATTGAAACTTCCCACAAATATTTTTAGGATATGAGCCAGTGTATAGGTTACAATGCATAGAGACATTCATTAGAAAACTATAGGGACATAGTTGGTAATATTCCTCTTTGTAGTATTAAGAGCATGTCTGCTAGCAACATAGGAATGGAAAAGCTGAAAGAAGTTACTTATGTTCTGATAAATGCTAAGAAATTAATAAAACCCACAAGGAAGAGATCGCAGGTTTACAAAGGCCACAAAAACAAGTGGCTCGTATGAGCAGGGCAGGATATCATCGACACTGATACCATGTTAAACACAGGCATGGTGAACATGGTAAACACACAAGACATGAGAAAAATAAAACATTGGTTGCTCTATTACTCATTACGATACATATTTATCATACAATGGAGTGACCCTTGGATTCCATATTCCAGGGTCTCTTGGACTCCTTTTGACTCTTCGCCTTCTAGACCAACATTTAGAGGATTAGGTGTCCAACAATAAATATGGAAGTGTTTTGCTCCTAGCCTTCCAGAACCTACAAGGTTGACACCATAACGATTGGAAGAAAAAAGAGATAAAGGGATTTGTTACAGTTGTGAAAGAAAATACACTAAAGGTCATAAGTGTGCTGAGAAGAAATTATTTTACATAGATTGTGAAAAGGAGGAAGAAAAGGAACAAGAAACTTCAAAAGAAGAGGATATACACCAAGAACCAACCCTGGAGAAGTCTAATGCATTGGCAGGAATTACCACTCCTCAAACTCTCAATATAGAAGGATATATGAAGAAGAAAAAGGTAACAGTGTTGATTAATTCAATTAGTACCCATAATTTTATTCATTGTAAGATAGCCAAGGAATTGAATTGCTTCCTATATCCAACACCAGAGTGTCAAGTGATGGTTGCAAATGGAGGAATTATAAATTGCTCTGGAAGGTGGCATCATATAAAGCTAACCATGGGGGAATATGTATTGAATATTCCAATTCTTTCCATTACAGTGGGTGGTGTTGATGTTGTACGAGGATTCCAATGGTTACAATCTCTGGGTAAGATATATTTTAATTTTTAAGAACTTTTCTTGATTTTTTTTTGGGAATAAAAGGAAGTTGAATTAAGGGGTATCGTAGGGAAAGCTCTAATGGAATGACAAATATTCTAAAGTAAGAACAACGGAGCTTAATTCCAAAATTATGCTCACTAGAGGTTCAAACAATGAAATCATCTATTTCTCCAAATCTCCAAAAAGTCTTGGACAATCATTCCAAGGTATTTGAGACTCCCAAAGGCCTCCCACCTATTCTTGATCATGATTGTGTTATTCATTTGATTCAAGGAAGCATTCCTCCAAACATCAAGCCTTACATATACCCCTATGCCCAAAACAGTGAAATTGAACGTATGATTGCAGAAATGCTAGAGGTTGAAATAATTCAACCTAGTCAAAGTTCTTTCTTTGCTCCAGTAGTAATGGTGCACAAAAAGGACGGATCATGGCACATGTGTCTGGATTATAGGGAGCTCAACAAGATCACTATTAAAGATAAATTTTCCATTCTTTTCATTGTTGAATTATTGGATGAATTACATGGAGAAATTTACTTCACAAAGTTGGATCTTCTTTTAGGATATCATCAAATAAGAATGAAGACTAAAGACATTCTGAAAACAACATTTAGAACTCATGAGGTTCATTATGAATGTTTTGTCATGCCTTTTTGCCTTACCAATGCACCTTCTACATTTCATGGTTTAATGAATTCCATTTTCAAACCCTTCCTTAGAAAAATTGTGTTAGTATTTTTTGATGATATACTAATCTACAACAAGTCTTGGAAGCATTATGTTCAACATGTTGACAGGGTGCTCAAACTATTGGAGGAAACATAATTATATGAAAAAACCTCTAAATGTTTGTTTGGAGTAGAAGAAGCGGAATATCTGGGTCATATTGTATGTCATGAGGGTGTTAAGGTAGACCCTAGCAAAATCAAATCCATTAAGTAATGGAAAATCCCCACAACCGTAAAGAACATGCGAGGATTTCTCAGGTTGACAAGGTATTATCACAAGTTTTCTAAGAATTATGGGAGAATAGAAACACCTCTAACAACATTACTGAAGAAAGATGCATTTTCTTGGACTCTAGAAGCAACTAAGGCCTTTGAACATCTTAAAGAGGAAATGTGCCAAGCACCGGTCTTAGCTACACTAGACTTCACAAAAACCTTTATTGTGGAATGTGATGCCTCAAGAAATGGAATTGGTGTTGTTTTAATGCAAGAAGGAAGACCCATTTATTTTGAAAATTTTCCAATCAAAGGAAATTATTTACACAAACCTATTTATCATAAGGATACGTTGGCAATACTACATACACAAAAGCAATGGCGACCTTACCTAATGGGAAAACATTTTAAGGTAAAAAAAAATCATGATAGTCTTAAATATTTTTTGGAAAAAATATTATCTTCATAAGAGAAAAAAAATGGGTCACAAAGATGTTGGTTTATGAATTTGAAAACATCTACAAAAAAGGGAAGCAAAATGTTGTTGCAGATGCACTCTCAAGAAAGGATGAGGATGTGGAAGAATTTCTTTTTTCCATTTCTATTATCCAACCATATTGGATAGTTGAAGCAATGGATGAATGGAAGAATGACGAAGAAGTGTGGACACTCATTCAAAAGTTGCAGCAAGATCCCAGTACATCTGATACATTTAGCTGAAAAAAATGATTCTTTATGGTACAAATATCACTTATATATTTGTAAGAATTCCAAACACAAACAAAAAATTCTTTTTGAATTACACACCTCTCCCTTAGGAGGGTACTCAAAAATTTTAAGAACTTACCACAAGGTTAAGAAGGAAATTTTTTGGGATGGCCTTAAATATGATATTCAAAAGTTTGTTGCAAAATGTTTGGTTTTCCAGCAGAATAAAGTTGAGAAAATTAAGACCTTGGGTCTGTTACAACCTTTATCCATTCCAAGTCAACATTGGAATGAGGTTTCAATGGATTTTATCACAGGTTTACCCAAGTATGAAGGAAAGAGTGTCATCATGGTGGTAATTGATAAAATTACCAAGTATGCACACTTTTATGCATTATCTCATCCATTTAAAGCAAGTACAATTTCTACTGCATTTATGGAAATAATTCAAAAGTTACATGGAAACCTAAATATTATTGTAAGCAACAGAGATCCCATTTTAACTGAAAATCTTTGGACAAAATTATTTTCTTGTCTAGGTACTCAATTGCCTCATAGCTCATCTTATCATCCTCAATATGATGGGGAAAAAAGATAGTGAACAAATGTTTGGACGGATATCTTCATTGCTTTGTATCTGATAAATAAACACAATGGGTCAAGTTATTACCTCTAGTTGAATGGTGGTATAACACTTCCTTCCATACTACAGCAAAAATGACCCCATTAATGGCACTTTAGGGATATCATCCACCATCCATCACATAATATTTAAGAGAACATTCTAAGTTTCAAGCAGTGGAAGATAAAATCGAGCATCAAAAACAAGTTCTCCAACTCTTAAAGGATAGCCTCACTTTGGCATAAAATTGAATGAAACAACAGGAATATCAACATCACAACGAAATAAGTTTTGATATAGGTGACTGGGTATTTTTACGGCTACGGCCATAAAAAAAATTTCCCTCAAGCAAGTTAAGAAGGATAATAAATTGTCACCAAAGTACTATGGTCTTTACAAGATGTTACAAAATATTGGTACTATGGCATACAAATTTGAGCTTCTTGCATCTTCCCAAGTGCACCGAGTTTTCCATGTTTCATGCTTAAAGAAGGTTATAGGTGAAAATCTTCCAGTTTAAAAAATATTTCCAGAACTCGACGAGGAAGGAAAAATCATATTGGAACGTGAAGCAGTAAAAAAAAATAACTTGACAGCTACAAAATTGATCAATTTCAGAGTATCTCTTAAAGTGGAAGAACTTACCTGCTGAAGATTCCAAATGGGGGGATGTGAATTTTATAGAGAAGAATCCATAACTACTCAAATGTTGAGGACAACACTTTTTTGAAGGAGAGGGGCATGTTAGGTACCTATAATTCTAGTATATCCCCTTATTCTTATTATTAGTGTACCCCCCTTATTGTTATTGTTGTGCCCACGTAGTCCCCATATTGTTATTATTGTGCCCCATAAAAGCCCACTATTGTTATTGTTGTGCCCTTACATTATTATTGTTATGTCAACTCTAATTATATTGTGGCCCCTTAGACTCCAATATGTAGACTAGAGGTTTTTTCATTTGAATCATCAAAGAATTGTTCATTTATGTAATGTAAAGGAGGTTTCCCCCTCGAAGAGGATAAATTTTAAGTCGTTAATCTATCTTTTCTTATATTTTGTGAGTTGGTTGCATAAAAACAACCCTTTCCATTCCTTGCTTCCATCTAGACAGATGTTTCCATGGATTTCATTACCGATCCCCCAAACTCAGGAAACAAATTCGTCATCATGGTGGTTGTTGACAAACTTTCCAAATATGCTCATTTTTTTGCTCTTCCGCACCCATTTACCCTGACATTGGTGTCTTAGGTTCTCATGGACCAAATATTAAAACTCCATGGCATGATGACTTCCACTGTGTCTGATAGAGACACCACTTTCACCAAAAACATTTGGGAGGAACTTTTCAAGCTACAGGGCGCACACCTCCAAATGTGTATATCCTATCATCCCAAAACTGATGGTCAAACAAAAGTTGTCTACAAATGTTTGGAGACCTATTTGTGGTTCTTCACCTCAGAAAAGCAACATCAATGGGTACATTGGTTTCCTTTAGCTGAATGGTGGTATAATACTAACTATCATGAAGCCACTAAGAAGATGCCCTATGAGGAAGTGTATGGCCAAATCACACCTTCACCAGCTTCTTATATCCATGGACATTCCAAAGTACAGCGAATTGATCAACTTTTGCAAAACCATGCCGCCATGATCGCTCATCTCAAAGTTAATCTGCATTAAGCTTAGAATCAAATGAAGAAACAGGTTGACCAACACTATCCAGAGAGGTCATTTCAAGTAGATGACCAAGTTTTCCTGTGACTCCAACCTTAGAAGAAGACATCGACTCTCAAAGAAAAGGGCTTCCATAAGCTAATCCCAAAATTATATGGGCCTTATTAGTTACTTCAACATATAGAAGAATTCAATTACAAACTGGCCCTGCTGAATACTTCAAAAATCCACCCAGTCTTCCATGTATCCTGCCTCAAGAAAATTGTGGGGAACAATTGCAAGGTTCAAACCAGTCTTCTAGAATTGGATGAGGAAGGTTCACTGTGGCTTCAACCTGAGAATTTCCTCGATACTCATGAAAGACATCTCCGCGGCCACATGATCAAGGAAGCCCTCATCAAGTGGAAAGAAACCTCTCCAGAATTTACGACATGAGAACCAACCAATATTATTTAGCACTTTTCGCAGCTTCAACCTTGAGGACAAGGCTTATTTTAATGGGGGAGGTAATGTTAAGGTCAAACCCTAACTCCCTTATTCTTGTAATAAGCCTCGTCAGAGTCATAGTTAGTTAGTTGAGTCAATAAATCCCGTAAGTGGTTATCTGAATTAATAATAATTGTTAGTGGTTGACCCGCATTATAGAAAAGGGACCACAATTAGTTATAAATGTGCCATAATTAATAAATAAAGTGGTTAACCCATGTTATGCAAGGGACCACTAGTATTTAGGGTTTTGGATGTAATAAAGATATAAATAGTCTCAGATAGCAAGGGAAGAAGTATCAATTCTTATTGTAATTGAGCTCTACTTGTTGGAGGTTGCCCCTCAAAGAGGCAAGTGAAAATTATATTATGCTTCTGGATAATAAAATATCTTTGCAACTTGTCTCATTTCTTGTGATATTTTTATTTTTTGGGCCATATTGTTTCATATTTCGGGTATTCTGGTTTTCTCACAAGTTAAGTGCATAAAAAACCTAGACAAATAGAGAAACAAGACAAAATGAGTAAAATTATAGGCCATACTCTCCATCCCACAAGGAGAAGGAAAAAACTATGACAACCAACAAGAAACACAGACACAAAAAACCACCTTCGTGCACCAAAAGGTGACCAACCTTGAAGCTTTGCTCCACCTCAAGAAAATCACTAGAAAATTCCACACCAGGGAAGCTCCCTTTCTCCATTTCCCAAATAGTGTACTCCACAAGGTTGCAGAATAAACCTCGACTCTCACATTCACCTCATTAGCTAAATCTCCAACTCTCCACGCCATGGCTAAATACCCACCCTAAGGTTTTAATTTCATGATTATGCATGCGAGGAAAATTCCACATACCTCCCACATTAGTTGGAATATTGATTTCGAGAGGGCGGTGGGAACAATAAGTCGTTCTGTCTAAATTAACACCCCCATCGGGGGTAAAATTTTTATGAGTCCTGGTATTACAACAAGAATGATGCAATTCCAAACGCTACCAACTTTAATTTATCAATCCAGAGTTTGTAAAAACTTAATATGTGATAGTTCTATATGCATAGTAAGAAAGATTCTACCTAAGCTGATTTGAAGCCATGGATGGATCGAACTAAAATGTGCAGAGACCATTTTGCAAAATTCAAAAGAAGAAAAACTTCTAAACTTAAATTTTCAAGAAAAGAGGAAATTGAAGCATTAATTTTCCTACTACATCAAGGAAACACTAATATGTTTGAGTGGAAATAAAGGCTTCAAAATAAATCCTAATCTATTTTGCAGAAGATAAACAACAAGAAAGTAAACCTTAGCTAGTTGCACGAAAGCTGCATGATTCTAATCTATCTTGTAAGAAATCAAATCACACTATTGAAATCAAGGTAAAATCTAATCTATTTGCATAAACCATCAAATGCTAAAAATTAATCAATGTAAATTATTTATATGCTACTTAACTCATAACCAAGACAATAAACCCTAATTGTTGATTTAAAGCTACAATGATGAAAGGAAGATGTACGAAGGGTCTCTTGTATTTGCAAGTTAGATTCCAAGGCTTAGGGGATGTTTTAGAGTGGTGAAAAGAAAAAAATAATCTTAAGAAGAAATTATGGCTAAGTTCTAATGAATTCTATGAAGTGCTACAGAATTTCTACAGGATGCCTTGTATTGCTACAGGATTTCATCCGAGAACGATCAAAGGGTTATAGAAGTGGTATGAAGGTGGGAGAAGATAGTAGGAGGTTGTGAAAGAGTCTAAAGGACCTTTCCAAGCTTAGATATACTCATTAGCCCATATTTCACAAGGGGAAAAATAAAACTAACAGTCTCCTATAGCTCTAAAATGTAATTTTTTGTGCATAGATAGTTTGGAGGAACGAATGGGAATGGGAAGAGAAGTGTTGAAGGCGATGTTGTTAGTAATGGAGAATGATGCTATTTTTTGGGTGTGGAGCCTGATTATCTTATTGATTCATAGGTTTCAGCCGCATTGGACCCCAGTTCCTAAACAGGGCAATAATTCCTCTCATATGATAGTCGTTAAGGGGGTCTAGAGGGGCGATGACTAATTTTAATGAGCCCCCTCTTAGCAGGGGTTCAGGCGAAACACCCCTGAAGATAAAAATAGATGAAAAATGTCCTTGTAAATATTATAATTTCATGTCAATCTGGGTCATTCATTAGGTGGATGATATGACGTAGAATTTATGTTAATTTAGGGGTTTTTTCCCTAGAAGGCAACCCTCAATTTATATGAGGGAATTGTAATGCTACTATGAATTATTATTTTGAGAGAGAGAGAGAGAGAGAGAGAGAGAGAGAGGAGACTATGTGAGATTGAAGAGGAAATTACAGTGGATCTGTTGTAGGTCGATCTCTTCATTTTTCTAGATAATATAAAAGGAAGGACTGGCTATTTCTCCATGGATGTAGCCCAAATTGAGTGAACCACGTATATCAACATCTCTCTTGTTTGATGCATTTTCATATTTGGATTTCTGCAATATTTTATGTGTTTCATTGCTCCATGAATTAATTTCTAATACTATTCTTCCTTTTGAACCGATAGATCTCACCTGCACACAAGATTATCATTCAACTAGCAAAGACAATATGTTTACAAGGATACTAAAATACTAATTGCATAAAACCAAAATGCATAGGAAAGGATGAGTTTAATTTAAACTAGAATCTAACTATTGCATGAAAGAAAGATTATATTTTTGTGTTTGTCCTCACAGGGCCTATAACCAAGCTTCTTAAGAGAGCTAACTGATCAACCTACAGAGTCAAAAAAATTCAAATAAATAAATTTACAAAAAGAGAAACAACTAGGGTAAGTGCAAAAAAACAAATTCATAACAAAAACATACAAAAGAGAGGCTTCAGTGCTTGGGTTGGACCCTAATCCAAGGAAACTTAATTCCCTTAAAAGAAACTCAAGTTGGAGGAAAAATAATTCTTTTCATTGATCTCAAAAAATTTTCAAGTACATAACATGAAAATGGAAATAACAAGTAGCAAGCTCTTTCTCTCAGATAGTCACTATCTTCCTCTAAAATTCGAATCCTAATAAGTTTTCGTGACTAATTCATTTATACAAAAATGAGTAAGGGGAAGCCTCCTTGAAGGGAGGGTTGCTTCCCTCCAAAACTCCTACAAAAGTGGGTCTGGTCTCCCAAGATTCTTGCAGTCAGTGAGGATAGTAACTTCCCATAATCCAACCGAGTTATTGATGGGCTAATGCAAGGAAGGAGCCTCCTAAATCTTCTCTTACTAGTCTCCAACATGTTCGGCGCAATAAAAAAAATTTCCCTTCATATTCTAGTCATTAGGCTACATGATATGAAAAATATTCCCTATCCTTCCTAGTGAACACATTATATCTCAAAAAATGTCATCAAATGTGAAAAGAGAGGTTAAAATGTGTTCAAGGTTGGTCAGATGGGCCTTGATTTGTACCTATTTGGGAGGACCATCATATCATCCTAATGAAATTGTTTATCACCCTCTGAGCAACTTAATCACCTAATTGTACCTCATTCATGGCCCTGGTGGCCTCCTTGACATCCCAAGCTGCTTCAAAAGGAATGCCTTATTCAAGATGGAAACTTGCATTCTTTTCTATCTCTACCCATTTCTCCCTTATTTCTTGTAATCCCAATAGCAAATGAGGATTGAACTTAATCCCAATCTAGTTGGTTCTCAGTCTTTGGATTATTCTTTTGTATAACAGTGTCATGTCAAAACATTCCTTAGTATTTCTAGAGAGTGGTATTCTTTCATTCTCAACCTATGTGGTAAAGTGTGCCACCTCCTCTGATAAGATTGCAGGCTCTCAATCCATAGTAACTTGAAAGTATATTCGAAGTGTAAGATTATCTGCTCATGTTTCTCTATGTAGGATGGTTCCAACCTGGTGTCTCTAGAAATGAGTCTATGGTTACTAGTGACAAGGCAACGACCTCTTAACTCTACTATGATCCATAAGTGTTCATTCACCTCCCTATCCATGACTCTTTGAATTTCTTCATCTCTAGCTTCTTCATTGGTAAAACAGGAAGCCAAGAAAATTAATTTCACGTCCCCCATTCTTTAGTTTGGGTCCCAAATTTTCATGTCAACCAGTATGAAATTATGCATGTAAAATTTAGACATTTTAGCTCTATCCTCAACATTGGATTTATGAAAAAATCAATGAATTTTTTGTAATCTTGGAAGGGGAGAGAGCCATGTTGTGACAAATTTTTGATATGAAATTGGTGCCATTATTATTTTAGGAACATCGAATAATATTTTGATGGGTTATTGCACTGGATGGTTTCCATGGATAAACTTTCCATGATGCCAAGCTAATCCTCTTTCTCCTGCAATTGGGCATTTAGCCTTCTATTTTATGTTTGTAGTTGGTGTCTTTCACTGGCCTCCTTTAGTACGAGATAAACCATTTCTTCCCCCATATTTTTCATCTTCCCCTCAATTATTCCTACATCTTCAACTCCCTTGGATTTTTAAATTTGCATCCACCTATGGGTTCTATCCCTCTCCTTCCCTAGCTCGAAGAGAAGTGGAACTAAAAATCAGGCAGGTATTATCTACCATGTTCAATAAATTTATAGTAGGACCCAAGGTCTGATTGGGGATCTGGCTCTTGCAGGTTTGGATTTTTCTATTTTTACCTCTTAGCTCCTTTCAGTAGCTGTGCAACATATTCCTGTAACACTATTGTTTCTTCTTGTAGAACTATTTTTCCATCCTGTAGGACTCCAAATTTATCTTGTAGCTTGATGGTCTATCTAGGAGTCTTGGTCCTCTTGTTGAAAAGTAAACAATAATTGTGTGTCTAATTTAACTATCCCTTAATTAAATTGGAAAATAAATTGTAATCGTATCTCATAATCACTTGGAATAGTTAGCTGAGTGTGATAAACTCAATTAGCTCATGGGATTCGAGTTGAGGGTGGTTGGTGAGGCATGCATAGTGATTCTATTTGTTTTTGAGTCCAATTTGCAGTTAGTGCATTATTTTAATGCATGAGAAATCAGTTAACTCAAATAATTGAGTTAAAATCAGTTTAACTAGTTGTAACTTATTGTTGCACTAGTGAGAGGTCAAGCGAATTAAATCGAATTTAATTCACATGCAGTTATCTGTCAATTAACTAATGTTTTAATATTAATAGCTACATGCATATCAATTCTGATGAAGACCTAGTTGAGACAGAGGTTAAAGGGATGTTAACTATCAGTTGTATTATTAGAAAACTGCCCGCATGCAATAATACACCCATAGGATTTCCCATGAGCATTGCACAGTTTTGGAAGGCTGAAATTCCTAGAAAATAGGGATTTCATTCCACATGAATTGCGCAAGGCAAGCAAGTTGAGCAGAGGCAGGAAATTGGATAACTGTTGATCAATTTTGTCAGGATCAGTGTGAGACGGTTGTGAGAGTGTAACAGAATCTTATGAGAAGAGTGCATTGTAATTGTTTCATGGTTCCTTGGTTGAATATACAATAGAAGATAGAGGGGTTTTGAGCAGCAGGATTTCCTAGGAAAAATATCTGTGTTGTTGATTGATTTGCTTCTTTCTTTTACTTGGTGTGATAGTGCGATCATTTTATTTTTTGCAATTAATTTGTAGAAGGATTTAGTATCTTGCTTTAGCATATCGCATGATCAGATTGAATCCATTGGTATATATATTGTTTGTATAATTTCTACATGGTATCGGAGCACAAGAAATCACTATAGTGGAGAAGAAATTGAGTTTGTTTTGAAAAACATTCGAATTTGAAAAAATATTCTTTGATGCAACAGGCGGATCAAGATGGCTTTCAATGGCTTAAGATTGGAATATGCACTCAAGGGAAGTTCTAATTATATTGCATGGAAAGACAGAATGGAGGTAGTTCTGGAGGACAACAAGTTGAAACAATTCTTGGATAATGATATTCCAAAGCCCACAGCAGCAGACGCCGCTCTTCTTGATGCTTGGCAAAAGAAGGTTGCAAAGGCGAGGAGGATATTATTAGAGGGAGTTTGAGACCATATTATCTCTAGTCTCCATGGAAAAGCGACTCCATATGCAATGTGGAAGGATTTGACAGATCTGTTTCAGAGTAGCAGTGACCACAGAAAATTGGCGTTGAAAGAAAATCTTAGGACAATCAAAATGGAGAAAGGAGACACTATTCCGAAATATTTAACCAAGTTCATCCAATGTTGAGATGAGGTTGGGAGTGTCAGAATTACTATAGCAGATGATGACTTGGTGGGCCTAGCACTTCTAGGCCTTCCGAAGAGTTGGAATAATTATCAGGACTCTGTCAATGGGAGGGAGAAGCTACCAGATTGGGAGCGAATTTGGTCAAATTTGGTACAAGAATAGTTTAGGCGGAATACCAGGGATGGATCCTCATCTAAGGCAAATGATGAGGAAAATTGTGCCTTGTCTCGTAAGGCAAATAAGGGGAAGGGAAAGAAATCCTATTCCAAATCTGAGACTAGAAAAGAAGGAAAGAAGCATGACTGTCCAGAGTGAAATGTTTTCATTGTCACGAGCATGGACATTATGCCACTAATTCTCCATAGAATAAGAAGAACAACAAGAAGGCTTCAGGATCTGCAGCAGGTGAAGCTTTGGCTTCGCAATTTGAGTTGGAATTCTCACTCATTGATGGTGCCTAGTGCGATGGGATCAGTGTGGTACTTGGATAGTGGTGCATCTTTCCACATGACGGGAGACAAAGAACATTTTAGTAGCTTGGAGGAGAAGGATCTCTAGATGCATATCGAAATGGGCGATGAAGGGAGGTATAGCACTACCGGGATTGGTACAGTTAATTTTCAGAGACAGTTAGGTAAACCCTTCTTATTAAAATATGTCATGCATGTACCAAATTTGAAAAAGAATTTAGTTTCAGTTGCTATGTTGGAGGATAGAGGATATAATGTGGTTTTCAGTGAAGGGAAAGCATTCATTCATCACAAAGCCATAGGAAAAGTCAAGAAGATTGGGATTTGTGTGAATAATCTCTACATACTTGATGTAGATGGCTGCACAACATTGATGGGTAAAGAAGACAGAGTGGTGAGTCGGGATGAGGGTGAGTTATGGCACAGGAGATTGGGCCATCTACACCACGGTGCTTTGAAGGTCATGCAACAGATTTCTACGGGGCTTCGAAAGGGTAGTCATGCACAGATAGACACATGCAAGGGATGTACCATGGGGAAGTATGCAAAGGCCACTTTTCACGAGAAGGAGAACCGAGCAATGGAAATCCTTGAGAGAGTTCACTCAGATGTGTGTGGACCATTCTCTATAGCCTCGACAGGAAAGCAAAGGTATTATGTGATTTGTGTTGATGATTTTTCTAGAAAGTGTTGGATCTACTTCATGTAGAAGAAAGATTAGATGTTCTTAGAATTTTGTGAGTTCAAAGAACCGGTGGAGAAAGATACAGGGAAGCATGTGAAGGATCTTAGGAGCGAAAATTGTGGTGAGTACATCTCCAATGAATTATAGAACTTCTGCGTAAAAGAAGGAATTCAGAGAGAGTTGATTGCACCTCATAACCCACAACAGAATGGGGTTGCAGAAAGAAATAATAGAACAATTGTGGGTGTGGCACGAGCGATGTTGCATGATCAGGGTCTACTATTTCATCTATGGGCAGAGGCATGAAACACAATGGTATTTGTGCAGAACCGTAGTCCTCATCGAATACTTGGCATGAGTACACCAGAGGAGGATTTTTTTGGTAAGAAAATTGATGTTTCATATTTTAAAATTTTTGGCTCATTTGTCTATTGCCATGTGACCAAAGATTCCAAGAAGAAGCTAGAACCAACAGCTAAGATTGGGATATTTTTGGGGTACACTGATAATCCCCACAACTATTGGGTGTATTTGTTGAACAACAAGATGACTGTTGTCAGACGGGATGTAAAATTTGATGAGGAGAAAGCCATGTTATTGTCCCTTGAGACGGAGCTTGATTTGCATGCAAATGAGGAACTCTTGGTTCCAAAATATGAATCTCAATATGTGGAGCAAACACATGCAGAGGATCCTGGAGTGGAAAAAACCACTCATGCAAATCCATCCACCAGACATGGTATAAGGCACACCATAGAAGTAGAGAGATTGAGACTTGATGCGAAAAAACATGTAGGAGCACCTACATCACTGCACAGACATAGAGTCCCAAGACAGGTTTACTCGATACATGGCTCTTATGAGCAAGTGTATTGTGATAGACCCATCCTCTTTTGAGGAAGCAGTGTAGCAACCAACTTGGGTTGATGCCATGGTTGAGGAGTGTGACTCCATCATCAGGAATAGTGCATGGGAAGTTGTCCCAAGACCAGTTGGGAAATCAATGGTTGGATCTAGATGGATATATAAGGTGAAGCAGGTAGCATATGGGAGTGTGGAGAAGTACAAGGCTAGATTTGTAGCCTGGGGATTCTCACATGTTGAGGGGATTAACTATGAGGAGACCTTTGCACCAGTTGCAAGTACTCATAGATTAGATATATCCTTGAACTCTCAGTGTAGATGTGGTGGAAGATACATCAGATGGATGTGAAGACTACATTTCTGAATGGAGTTATTGAGGAAGAAGTGACATTGAGCATCTAGAAGATTTTGAGACCTTTGACAGTGAGTCGCATGTGTGCAGACTCAAGAGAGCATTGTATGGGCTGAAGCAAGCACCTCATGCTTGGTACGCCAGGATTGACAACTATTTCACTGGGTTGGGCTTCACGAAGAGTGAAGCGGATGCGAACCTGTACCAGATTGTGGTTGATGGTAAGCTCTTGATTATCATAATTTATGTTGATAATCTTATTTTGACAGGTGATGAGCAGCTCATAACTTCTTGCAAAGAGGATCTTGCAAGAGAGTTTGAGATGAAGGACATGGGAATTCTTTACTATTTCCTTGGTTTGGAGATATGGCGGCGTGATGAGGAGCTATTTGTTTCTCAAGGCAAGTATGCCAAATAGATTCTGAGAAATTTCCACATGGAGAGATGTAAACCCATGGAGACTCCTCTTGCAGGAAACTTGAGGAGGGAGGATGCTACTTCAGGTGAGGTAGTGGATGCTATTGTTTATAGGCATCTTGTGATTTCACTCATGTACTTGGTGAACACATGACCAGACATATGCTACGCAGTTAACCAACTTAGTCAAGCTATGGTTAAGCCGACCAAGCTATTTTGGAAGGCGGGGAAGCATGCCTTCACATATTTGATGGGCACTACAGAGTATGGATTATGGTACATGCGGATTGGGAAGAAAATCCATCAGATAGAAAGAGCACATCACGAGGGATCTTCAGCATAGGATCAATAACAGTTTCTTGGCACAGTAGGAAGTAGAGATTATTTGCACTCAATTTAGCCAAGGTAGAGTGCATGGTAGCTAGTCAGGCTGTATGTGAGGCCATATGGATGAGGAAGATATTTGTTGGTTTGTTTGGTCATTAGATGGATCCAAATGTGACACATTGTGATAACCAGAGTTGCATAAAACTCTCGGTTAATCTAGTATTCCATGACAGCTCCAAGCATATTAAAATCAGGTACCACCATATCAGAGATTGTGTTCATAGATGCATTATGTTACTTCAGTACATTCCCACAGAAGATCAAGATGCGGATATTCTAACAAAGGCACTCGCCAATAGAAAATTCGAATACCATAGAGGCAGGATTGGGGTAGCTGATAATCCATTTCTTGTTGAAGGGAGTGTTGAAAAGTCAAAAAGAAATGTGTGTCTAATTTAATTTTCCCTTAATTAAATTGGACAATAAATTGTAATTTTATCTCATAATCACTTGTAGTAGTTAACTGAGTATGATAAACTTAGTTAGCTCATGGAATTCGAGTTGAGGGGGGTTGGTGAGGAATGAAGAGTGATTCTATTTGTTTTTGAGTCCAAGTTGCAGCTAGTGCATTATTTTAATGCATGAGAAATCAATTAACTTAATTAATTGAGTTAAAATCAATTTAACTAGTTGTAATTGATTGTTGCACTAGTGAGAGGTCAAATGAATTAAATCAGATTTAATTCACATGCAGTGATCTGTCAAGTAACTGATGATTTCTATTAATAGTTGGATGCATGTCAGTTCTAATGAAGACCCAGTTGAGACAGAGGTTAAAGGGATGTTAACCATCAGTTGTGTTATTAGAAAAATGTCTGCATACAATAATACACCCATAGGATTTCCCATGAGCATTGCGCAGTTTTGGAAGGCTCAAATTCCTAAAGAATAGGGATTTCATTCCACATGAATTGCGCAAGGCAGGCAGGCTGAGTAGAGGCAGGAAATTGGATAAGTGTTGATCAATTTTGTCAGGATCAGTGTGAGACAGTTGTGAGAGTGCAACAAACTCTTGTGAGAAGAGTGCATTGTAATTGTTTCATGATTCCTTGGTTGAATATACAATAGAATATAGAGGGGTTTTGAGTAGCAAGCTTTCCCTAGGAAAAATATCTGTGTTTTGGATCGATTTTCTTCTTTCTTTTACTTGGTGTGATTGTGCGATCTTTTTATTTTCTGCAGTTAATTTGTAGAAGGATTCAATATCTTGTTTTAGCATATCGCATGATCGGATTGAATCCATTGGTATAAATGTTGTTTGTATAATTTCTACACCTCTTGGTGCTTGGCCTATTTTGTGATGGTTTTGGTTGTTTTCCCTTAGTTTTTATGGAGGTCATCTCTTTATTTTGCTTCTTATTTCTCTCTAATTCACCCTCCTAATGTTTAGTTTATCCTTCAATGGTGATGGGAGTTGGTGAGGGTGGATCAGGATTCCCTTACCTTATCCTATTGCTTCTTCTTCTCTTGAAATATATAGGGGGTGTGTTACACTAAAATTGTCACCATGACATTTTATTGTCTGTATGAGTTCATCATTACTCATAAAATACTCCCTTAGAAGTCTACAAACATCAAGTTCCTAAAACCAAGCCTTGAAATTGAGAGAAAAGCTTATAAAAGTCATAAAATACTTGTACCACACTTTCTCTTAGTATTACCTGCGGTGTCACATCTATTTGTTCTAGAACATGCGGAACTGATCGTACTTTTTCTTCATTAAAGGTGCGAATTCCTGTAAAAGGTAAAAAGAAGGTAGAAGTAAAATTTGGAAGCCTAGCTAGTTAAATTTGGAAGCTTCTGGAAGCAATTATTCGGTGGAAAGTTTTCTCCTTTCATGTACATTCATCCCTCCATTAAAGGAGCCTACCCCTTGGTATGTGGAACTTAATCCCTTTGAAAGAGGATTCTATCCCCTCTTATTTGGAGTTGCAACCTCTTCTCTTTTGCTATAAATTGAGGCCATAGTTCAGCCTCAAGAGGAGTTAGGCTTTGAGATTTTTTGAGGAGAATTGCTGGAGAAACTCAGACTCTCTTAACTGATTATCATATGGGAATGATTACACACTCATGTGTATGTTAGTCGAGAGAGTGCAAAGGGCTTGTCAAAGTAGAGGAAACGCTTGTTCCGGACCCCGAAAGGACCTGTACGACATCAAGGCGAACATGGTTGTAAGGCTCCTTCTTTCATCAAAGATAATAAAAATGGATCCTATTTTCTCAATGAGTTGTTTATTTAAATGGATTATTTCTTGAATTCCTTGATCATCAAGATATATTTATGGTTTATGAATTAATCTATATTATGTAGGTGCTTCTGATTCTTTCATGTTTTTTATTGCAGATCCCGAAAGGTGACGTATTCAAAGCGACAGGAAAGAAGACTACGATCAACACTGGACTACAGGTAAGTCCTAAATCCTTCATTATAGATAATTCTAGATCAAATATAATCTAGAGAAAGTAGTTTACATCTGTCTGTTTGTTCCTAGTTATTGTAAGATACTAGGGAGATTTGTCTTGTCTACAAGAACGATTTATCCATCCAACAAAATGGCGACTCCACTGGGGAATGGATCTTGAACTTTGTTTTCTTTTATTTTTTGACTTGTGCAATTATTTTTCTGATTTTGATTGATTGATACTGGCTTGGGTAATTTATTCCTGTAGAATTCCTGAAAAGTGCTTTAGAATTTTTTATTTTTCTTTAAGTTTTCTGGTCTCCACACTTTGTCCTTAGGCACAATGCGGTCATCTCCGCTGTTTTTCTGTATACATAGTGCGGCACCGCACCTGTTTACACTAAAACCTGCGGACCCTGAGAAAATTTTTGAAAAACTTAAAATTCTCTTTTCCAGGACCGGATTGTAGGATTCTCAGTATATACCCAGACTTGTATGTTCTATTAGAAAGCTTTTCCTGAGAGTTTCTTTCAGCATTTTTAAGTTTTGAATTATTTTCTACAAGATCTGCATGTTATAAGTGATTTTTATTTGTCTTTATGTCACTCAAAGATTAGAAACCTCTGTATACCTTAGATCACTAGTATTTCATTGTTTTCTTGCTGAGTCTTTGGCTTCATAGCATAATTTTTTTTATGAGAATTAGATCCCATTTTCTCATTTGCAAATCTTTAACAACTTTTTCATTAAGTTTTGAATTTCACTTAAAATCCATAATTGGATGTTTTTGAGTTTTTGCTAATTTCAACAAAGGATTTCTTAGTTAGATCACAAACTAAGCAAAAAATCCTCAAAATATTCAAAGTTTTGATTTCAGATTTAATTTTTAGAATTTTTAGATCTCGAAATTACTGTTTTTAGTTTTGAGTGTTATTTCCAGAAATTGTAGTTTCTTTTGAAGAATGTTTGTCTGTAGTTTTGATCTTGAAGAATAAAGGGATTTCTTTTTGAGTAATTTATCATTATGAGTTCTCATGAGATAAGATTTCTTTTCATATGTTCTTGTTTTGAAGGAAAGAATTGTTTTAAAATATTGTATTTCTCAACTCTTTCTTTTGAGTCGAGTCACTACATGTCATCAAAATTTCACTTTCACACCTATTGTCCTAAGAAACAACCTATTAAAAGCAACGCTTAAATTAAAATCAATCTAGTAATTTTTATATTTCTAGGACTCTTTTCACCAACATAGCTTAGGCTAGTGTCTTGGATTAGGGAGTAATTAAATCTCTGAGACAATTAAAACAAACAAGTAGTTGATATTGCGGTAGGAAAAATCCAATAGTAGCTTGTATGCTCTGGGAAGCTCCTCCTAAAGGATTCAAGCATGAGATCATATCCAAACCAGTTGGGTGATCAATTCTATCTCATTGGGAATGATAGAAGATGTGCACGTATTAACAACGGTAAACCTCGGATTGACCATTGTTGAGGAGCCTGGGGTCACTTGTTGGTATACTTTGGATTATGTCAAAGAGCCTTCAAGGGGATTGATCTTTGTTACTCTGCCCTTGCGCATATATTGGATCGTAGACTGTTCCCCCAAGTATATTTGTTCATGTTGGTGACCTTAGTGGACATAAACTTTAAGATTTTTTCCTAAGGTGATGGTGGAGTAAAGATCCCACTGTACCTGGAGCAGATGTCGACTAGACTCACTTGGACTCTCCGGAGGGTTATCTTCACTCGAGATGGTTTAAGTGGAGAAACTTGCACCGGTCTGTTTCATTAAGCAGGTTGTCGAGGTAACTGTTCCAACCACCATTTCTACATTAAAATACTACGATGTTGGATTTCATCACCAACTAGTGTTTTTAGTGTGGGAATCTACTGTTTGTGTGTGGTTTGATCTCCTAGATTTTATAAGCGTTTGATCATTTGATTGTCTCCTTAGTGACTTTAGGACTTTTGATTGGAATTTTCTTTCATTGCGTGTGATTTATAATTTTTAATCGTGGCTGAATTACCAAGACAATCGCGCTGACTTCAGGGGAAACCCCCTGAGTATACACCAAGCCAACTTGAAGGACTGAAAGCTCTGGTACCACATACTACCAGTAGAATTAGATCAACGGAACCAAGAGAATCATCCATAATTACTCATCCTGATTATCATGAAATAAATCAATCACAAACAGCAGAATATATTCAAGAGCCAATTTCAATTTCCGAAATCACTGACATTGCTTCTGCAACCAGTGAATTAGCTGAAGAACCTGAAATTTCTGAGCCAGAAACTAAACCTGCTGTGTTGGAATCATCTTCAGGATTTGTTACTCCGACTTCTAGTGATCATGATTCACCTAGAGTAAGACATCGCATTACTGAAAACCTTCCTTCTGATCTCATATGTATTGAAGAACTTGTTGGTCCAGAAGAACACATAGTTCTTCCCGAAACCCAAGAAACTTTGAATCTTAGAGAGCGTGAATCAATATTCTACAGTCCTTTTAGAACTAATGCTTAGTATTGATCATTGACATATTTTTTACAAAACGCGGGTCTTACTTATTCACCACCCTGAATTCCTTTTTACCCTACACCGCGAGGTTATCGACCTTCATTAGCTATGTCGGGTGAGTCATCTATGTTTTCTGAATCTCCAAAAACATTTTCATACGGTGGTTCGTCTGTTCCTCCGGGTTACCAGTCACTCTCTGGTACCTTCTCAGGAGCAGCTCCTCAACCAATTGAACAAATGTCATCATCTGGTACAAATGAATCAAACACTGGCACGTTAAACATAGAACATATTGTTATGATGTCTGGAAATATTCTAAATCCTCAACCTCAAGGAAGTCAGTTACTGCCTGGGGGGCAACCTCAAGGAAGTCAGTTACCGCCTGGGGGGCAACCTCAAGGTAGTCAATTACCGCTCGGAGGGCAACCTCAGGGTAACTTTTTACCACCTGGAGGTCAACCTGTAGGACAATATTTACATCCTGGGGAGCAACCTCAAGTACAGTACATACCTCAAGGTCAATATCAACCTCAAGGATAGTACATACCTCAAGGTTAGTATCAACCCCAGAGTCATTTCATACCTTAGGATCAATATCAACCCCAAATTCAGTACATACCTCAAGGCCAATATCAACCCCAGATTCAGTACATACCTCAGGGTCAATATCAACCCCAGATTCAGTACATGCCTCAAATTCAATACCAACCTCAAAGTTAGTACCCAGCTCAAGGTTTTCAACCTCCTTCAGGTCCACCATTATTACAAGGGGCTGGAAATTTCCCAGTTAATTATCAAACGTATGTTCAACCTGGTTATAGTCCTTCATATGCACAACCTTCTATGGGTCAATACCCCGGAATTAATATGGTGTGGGATCTATCTCAAATTCAACAGACTTTACAACCCAATGTGTAGTTACCTAATCAACTTGGACAGCTTATAGATTCTGGTTCGACCCAAAAACCTGTCCAGCCTACCATTCAAGTCTCTGCACCTGGTTATGTTCAGCAGCCTAGGCCTAGTACACCTAGAACTCCGCCTCAGTCTTCTACTGTTGCTGCAAATTCTCTTCAACCTACCACACCTATTTCTGGAGTATCTGCAGCTCCTGTTTCTACTAACCTTGTATCATTGAAAATTCCTCAAGTATCTGTGCCACAGTCAGGACCTATAATTGAGACTACGGTCCAGATGCCTACAGGACAATCTGGTACGAGTACGGTTCTCACTAGTCAACCACAATTTACTTATCAACCGTACCGGAGGCAGTATCAATCTAGACATGCTACACAAAATCCAACATACCAGTATCAGCCATATCCTGGGTATACTTATCAAGTACCTCAACAACCCTAGTATGGTCTGGTTAATCCTGGTTATCTATGAAGTTTCACAATTCCCAATGCAAATCCAATTCCAGGATATCAACTGGTTTGATCACACAAGGTTATCAAGACCCTAGCCGTCGGTTACCATTCATAGCAACTTTAGATTTACCTGATCTATCACGCCTTACGAATGATCCTATATTTTATCTTTCGTATTGGTCGTCGATGCCTAATAAGTTGCCCAGTGATATTCCAAAGTTTGAAGGTAAGTCAAGAGAAGATCCATCTAATCATGTTATGACTTACCACCTCTGGTGTGCATCCAATTCACCAATCGATGATTCAATTAGATTACGTATTTTCCAAAGAACTCTCATTGGTCTAGCTGTCAAATGGTACATTGAGTTACCATGAGGCTCATTTAATAATTTTAATGCACTAGCTACTACTTTCTTAACCCATTTTTAGTTACTTTTCAGATACGACAATGGTACGGAATTTTTGACCTCATTAAAATGATCTACGTCTACATACATATCTGATCACATTCATGAGTGGAGACATAGGAGACGTTTAGTGAAAGTCATTATTCCAGGTCAAATTTTGGCTGAATGGTTTATCAAATCGTTATTGCCCAAAATTACTGAAGATGTGGCCAAAGGAGGCGTTGTTACAGAAGAGCAAGTCATTGCTCAAGCTCAGTACCTTCACCTTGTATATACACAGTCAGGTACTCTATATAAAAAAATCCCCGATTTACCAAGACCCGATCAATTAACTACAACTCCTTCAGGCTCTCATGCCGCTGATGGTGTAATTGGTTCTGTTAACACTGGCAAGAGTAAGAAGAAATCTTCCAAGACGACTTCTCCTATTATAACTTTACCCGATTCACCCAAAAAAGATTCTTCCATTGACACTTCCACCGATATTCATGTTGTAGAATCATCTATAGCCAAACCTGAAACTGGTGGTAAGAAGAAAGGTAAGAATAAAAACAAAAAATCATCTTCAAAAGATAAAAACGATAAAACTGAACCAACTGACGATAAACGAAAACCTCGTTATCCTTGTCTGATCTGTGATGAGGATGATTTTACTAAAGAGTGCCCGCATAGAGCCGAGGTATCGAAATTTGTTAAGGGTTCGTCCACACCTACTTTCTTGAAGGATCCCTTTCCTGCTCAAGATAGTAACATGATTGGATCTTCCTCGAATACGCTAGAAGATATCTTGATGGTTGCGACGCAATCGCAAGATTATGGTAGTAAAAATCTTGTTGGTGGTAAAGAAGTAGAAAATTCTAATTCAACATCAACTACATCTCCCTTAGTTTCTGATCTGCTACAGATCGAGAAACCAAATCCTGACTTAGTAATCAAACCGCCTACTAAAGGTGTACTTCGTAAATAAGCTTTCAATCCACATGCGAGAGCTGCTCAGAACTACAATATTGTTGAAGACTTGGCGATTTCCCCTTCAGCAATGTCAGCTTTGGAAGTGCTGCAATCATGTCCATCCCAAAGAAAATTACTATTGTCAGCCATAGGAGCCATAGACCTTCAGGACTTGAACCTAATGATCTTTGATTTAGAGAATTTTACACCCCTCCAACCCCATTAAATGGCTTTTTAGATTCCAGTAATAGTAAAAAAAAAACGTTGCTTTCGTACTGTTGTTGATGAAGGGGCTTCTATGTGTATCATGTCGTTAAAATGTTGGAAATAACTTGCTTCTTCGACAATTAACCAATCGTCGACTATCCTCAAAGCTTTTGATGGAAGAGGTTTCCATCCGTATGGTATTTTACAGGATCTACCAATAGAGGCCGAAGGAAAAACCGTTAATCTAGATGTGGAAGTGGTTGATGCCCCTCTAGATTACAACCTTCTCCTGGGTCGCAGTTGTTCTTATGCCATGACTGATGTTGTATCATCGGTCTTTCATCTCATAATTTTTCTCATAAAGGAAAGATCATTAAAATAGATCAGCTCTCATATTATTCATCCAACCCAGCCACTACTGATAGCATCCAACATGTCGGAAAATTGAATATCCCTTATAAAGATGTTGGAGTAGGTTTAATTAAAGATTCTGTTTTACTAGGAACTTTTTCCATGCCTTCTCCCAATGTACCACCTCCTATTGCTAATATCAATATGATTACATCAAGTACTATTTCCTTTGATGATCCTTGGGTAGTACCTTCAAAATCAGAACTGGATTCTTTCAATGGCATGATGCCTTTGAGTCCTTTTGAATTAGCATATCAGGCAGTACAATCATTTTCTGATACTCCTTCAACTAAACATGATCTAGTGAATGCGATCAATGAGGAATCACTTTCCATATCAAGCTCAACTTCGACATCAATTCCGGATCCTCTTCAACAAGTATTCACTATTGATGAGCATATTCATGAATTTTTGTCTATAGATGAATTACCTTGGGAAGATATACATCATCGATCTTCATTTTTACCCGATCTCGATCATTTTGAAACTGATTTTTCTTCCATTTTTACTGTTGATTATGTCAATGAACCTCGGAATCCTCTCACGAATTTCGATTCTAAATTGAACTTAGCAAACTTCTCTACGACAGTTCCTATTAACATCTTAGTAAAACCAGGAATTGTTGAAAACATTCATATAGGTGCTTCTTGTTCACCAGATGAACTCCAAGCATATAAAGCCCTATGTCAGGAATTCTGTGACATTTTTTCCTGGTCATATGAAGAAATGCCAAGAATCGATCCATCAATTGTTGTTCATGAAATTAAAACATACCTTAATGCTAAACCTATCCGACAAAGATTATGTCAGATACATCCACGAAAATCTACTGCTATTAAAGCAGAAGTTGAGAAATTACTTCGTGCAGGTTTTATTTATCCAATTCCTTTAACAGATTGGGTATCTAATATTGTTCCTGTTAATAAAAAACAAGGGACGATACGAGTATGTATCGATTATAGGGATATAAATCGAGCTTGTCCAAAAGAAAATTATCCAACCCCTTATATCGATCAAATTATTGACGATTATGCCGGAAGTGAAATGTTTTCATTTATGGATGGATTTTCGGGCTACAATCAAATCAACATACTCCCTTCTAATCAACCCAAAACAACTTTCATTTGTCCATGGGGGACTTTTTCTTACAGAAAATTACCTTTTGGACTTAAGAACATTGGCGGAACTTTTCAGAGGGCAATGTCTTATGCATTTCATGACATTAAACACATTGTGCAACCCTATCTCGATGATTTACCTGCTCATTCATCGCGTAGAGCAGATCATCTTACTCATCTACGAGCTATCTTTATGAGATGTAGGAATTACAGGATTCGTCTGAATCCTCACAAATGTGTCTTTTGTGTTGAATCTGGATGATTTTTGGGATTTTTTGTCTCAAAGGAAGGCATTCATGTCGACCTATCGAAGGTTGAGGCTATCATCAAATTACATCCTCCTTCTACTCTTCGCCAACTCCAAAGTTTGCAAGGGAAAGCGAACTTTTTAAGTCGATTCATTCCTAACTATGCTGAGTTAACTAAAGGTTTTACCAGGTTGTTAAAGCAAAATATTCCTTTCTTTTGGGACGAGATCGCTGATTGATCTTTTGATGCTCTTAAACACGTGTTGACCCATGCACCGTTATTGCATCCTCCCAATTACAGCTAGGATTACTTTTTATACTTAGCAGCCTCCAATTCTACGATTGGCATGGTATTAGTTCAAGAAGATGAATTCCACAATGAAAATGTGATTTATTATCTCAGTTGCAATTTACATCTGACCGAAATCAAGTACTCACATGTGGAGAAATTAGCATTGGCAGCCGTTCAAGTTGTCCAACGATTTCGTCATTACATACTGTTACGCAAAACAACAGTGATTTCTGATTGCCTATGATGTATATTTTGACCAAACAACTGCTAGGGGGCAAATACTCCAAATGGATTGTTATCCTATAGGAGTTTGATTTGGAATTTGAAAAATCCAAATCAAAGAAATCATTGGTATTCGCTGAACATATGTGTGACTTCCCAAGTACTGACATAAAAACTGTGGCAGGACATTCGATCGCAGATGAATCTTTGTTTCTTATCAGTACCATCATCATCATTTATCTTTGTTTCTTGGCATGGAGATATCATCATTTATCTCCAAACCCAAACTTTTCGGCTTGAACTTTCATGGTCACAACGACGAAAAATCCATTTCCAGTCTCAGCAATATCATATTGTTGGTGACACACTATACCGTCATGGTGCGGACTCTATTTTTTGACGTTGTCTCACTCTTGACGAAGCTGAAAAGGTTTTAAATGACTGTCACTTTGGAGCGTGTGGTGGTCATATGTCTGGGTATGCCATAGCCCAAAAGATATTGCACGCTGGATATTTTTGGTCGTCCTTATTTAAATATTGTATTTCTGCTATCCGAAAATGCCACAACTATCAGATCTTTGATCGCAAGATGTGTGCGCCACCTGCTCCTCTTCACCCTATAATTGATTTCAGTCCTTTTGCAAAATGGGGCATTGATTTCATTACATGTAATCCTCACTCGGCCGGGGGGGCATGGGTGTATTATTCTCGCAGTAGATTATTTTACCAAATGGGCCGAGGTGATGCCTACATTTGTGGCAGATGGAAAAACTGCAGCTACTTTCATGTTCAAACATGTGATTGCTCATTTCGGTGTACCCCAAGCGATAATTACTGACCATAGGAGTCATTTTCGAAACATCATGATGACCGAACTGACTGATCAACTTGGCCTGCGCCATGACAATTCTACACCATATTACCTGCAGGCTAATGGTCTAGTTGAAGCTATTAATAAATTTTTAGTCACTATGATCAAATGAATCATCAGGATTCATAAATCGAATTGGCATACCATGATTTTTTCAGCACTTTGGGCATATCGAACCTCAACAAAAACATCAATAGGTTTTACCCCTTTTCAACTGGTTTACAGTTTAGAAGTGGTATTACCAATTGAATGCGAGATACCGTCACTCCAACTGGCCATAGAGCTACTACCAGCCACTTCTGAAGAGGAGAAACACTTTTTGTATTTAGCTCAATTAGATGAGAATCGGCGCACCACTGCATTAGCTATCGAAACTCATGTGAAACGAATGAATGCTTAGTATGATAGAAGTGTTACACCTCGTATTTTCTCAGAAGGAGACCTAGTCTTGGTTTATGATCAAGCTAACGATAAGCTAGGGGCTGGAAAATTTGAACCCATGTGGCATGGTCCTTATATTGTCAAGCGACATCTTGCAAAAGGGGCCTATGAACTGATTGACCTTGACGGGGTCTCTTTAGGCAAACCCAGAAATGGGCTTTATCTGAAGAGATATTACGCTTGATTCTTGTGTGGATATTTTCCCTGTATATTAGTTATTTTCATAAACTGGTGTGTTGTAGATTAGAGAGCATGCCTAGTTTAAGTGTGCTTTTACCATTATCCCTGCTTATCTGGATCACTCTTGATTTTGTAGATGTCAACGTCCCTTCAAACATACATTTTTTTTGTTGATGGTGCTTATCATAGTACACAGAACATTTCTTCCGCAGCTTGGGTTATTTATTCACCCACTGATGAGTTAGTATCTATGCATGGGGTAAGCCTCGGTCAAACGACGAACAATATTGCAGAGTATAGCGCAGTTATTGAGTTATTGTCTGAATCCATTTCATTTGGAATTTGAAGTTTGATTGTTAGGTTAGATTCTGAACTCGTTGTATTACAATTAAATAGAGTATATGCAATTAAAAACCCAGTGTTGTTAATATTATTTTTGAAAGTTCGTCTCTTGGAACGAGAATTTGATTATATTGAGTATCAACACATTCCGAGAAATTTAAACACATTAGCCGATGCAGTAGCTTCTAGTGTTATAAAAAGATATTTGCAATAATTAAAGTAGTAGATCAAAATAAAATTCGATAACATGTTAAGACAGATAACTAGAAATAGTAGTAATATCATAGCATAAGAGTAGTGTTTTCAAAAAATATTACATCGTCCTCGATCATAGGTTCAAAACGCCTTATGATTGGAAAAAAGTGATAAAAAAAATGATATAAGTCTACAATATCAATCATCCACTATCCGTGGTGATGATCACGATAAAACACTACAGCCTATGCCACCCTGCTCAGAAATCTCCTGAACGGTCCCGGAACCCCGATAACATATCTCTGTAAGTGGAGCGGAATGTCATCTATGGTAATATCTGGAATATCTAAAGTAATCTGCTCCAGATGGCTTTCCAGGTCGGTAAGGACCTCTGCTGTCTGATCCTGTGGTGGTGGTGGTGCTGCAACTGGCTTCCTGTCAAAAGGATGGAGAGTGGCTGGTCGACATGGACCCACATCTGCATTTGAAATTTTTGTCATCAATCTTGGACGATTCAAAAAACAAAATAAAAATTAGAATTTAGAACATGTCAAAATGATTCTTACCTGACTCATCCCACTGTGTCCCTGGAGGAAGAGACATCTCTCGATCGCCGCGGAAATCTATCCCAGCATAAGGAAATCTTCTATCACAAATATTTGATTCTCCAACCAATGGAAATAGGCTGGAGTAAAATGAACAACCTCGCTGCCTTCACTGTGACGGGCCATCATTGCAACCCATCGAACCATTCGAGGCTCTTTGACTCTACTATGATCAACTGAAATAAGTTGTGGGGCCAGTAAAGGAATCCTCTCTAAAGAAAATGTAACCACGATCGCTCCATATCCAAAGTTTTTCAACTTCACGTTTTTTGCTCTAGTCAGTTGGCCTTTGACATTGGCCAACACTGCCTCACACCAATTGAAAATGGTGCCTCTAAAGCAGTCAACGGTAGTTTTCATTTGCGATCTTGTAGCGACATGTGGATCTGTGCTCCCACACAATCTGTTTACTGTAAACGCAACCACTTTAAGCTTAGGATGAATAATGGTTTTTATGTCAATACATTTATCCTTGGGGTCCGCTTCTTCATTGCAAAATTCTTCCTGAAGGCTAGCGACAGACTGGCAACCTACCCTAGCCCCAAACAAGGAGAGTGGCTCGCCCCTCTTTGATAAACCAGTGAGAAAGTATATATCTTCCATCTCAATTTCAAGCTGGTGACCTCCAATGATAAAGCATTGTTCCTGTACGTCCCATTTATTTACTAGCCAGGTAAGTAAATCTACTTGAGCCCTCATACCCTGAATGGCCCAAAATTTGTACAAACCGCATTCTCTCAATACACATAATGTAGGCGGATGTAACATGGCCGCATCATCAACTTATTCATGCTCACGTTCTCTCCACTCAAGCATTGTAAATATCTTGCAATTGACAAATTGAAAGATTAGAAACAAGTTGAGTGGGAAAATTTGGTTTAAATTGGGAGATTTGTTCATTTTATTTGTTCTTACAGTGCCTCCACACTTTTCACATAAAAAGAGTGCATGGATCCGCACGTGTCTTATGTGTAAGGTGCGGGACGATGACAATTTTCCCTTTGTAAAATTGTCGGGGTCGACAGGTTTCATGTGTTTTACCTGCGGACACCCGTGGGCAGATTTTTGAACATATTTTCCTCCTTAAAAATCAATTTAAGCCCTAAATTGAGAAAGTAAACAGACAAAATTGAAGGTAAGGATGATGTGAATTACCTGGAACTGACGATTTTTTATTCTGATGGGCGAATCTTTTGCAATATCCTCCAGAACGTTTTTTACCAAAAGCTCTCAATTTTCACTCTGAAATCAAATGGTAAAACTGATTTAGAAAAACTCCTTTTTATAATATTTTTTGAATAAATAAAATACAATTTTGTTTATTTTTCACTTTGAAAAGTGGTTTTCCAAATTATTTTTATTAATCATAAACAGATATGTTTAATTTTTGAGTTTTTGTGCAGAATACAGGATTTTTTGGGTGAAATGGTCATTTTGACAAAGGAGTATATTTTTTATCACTTTTTAAAACTCGGTAAAAATGATGAAAAAGCGAATGAGTAAATTTTTATCACTTTTTTTGAACTCGTTAAAACTTACAGAAAAAGCGAAACTACTGAGTACACCTTTATAACTTTTTCAGACTCTTAAAAAATTACGAAAAAGCAAAACCCTGGAGTTCTCTTTTAAGCCCTAAAGATTTCCGAGTACTTGACTATTCGAACTTGTTAAAGGAAATGAACAGTCATCCCTTCAGTATAAGTTTATCCCTTTTCCGGACTGAAATGGAATATTTACGAAAAAGGTATACGTTGACTAATCATGGTCAATAGAGTTCTCTCCTGTATTATTTTATCCTTTTTCGGACTTGAGAGACTAAATTTACGAAAAAAGTACACCCACAGAGTTTCCTTAAGTTTTTCTTTTGACTCCCTAAAATTTAAAAACACCGAGTTTCTCCTATACTAAACTCGTTAAAATTTAATAGTAAAGGACCCGTCGATTACAAACAAGAACGAACCACTCCCTCTTAGGGTTCTATTTTAAACTAAGTTGGACTCATCCGAAGGATGAGCTTATATAACAAGAAAATTTTATCCTCCTCAAGCCTGTCAAAAATAAAGAGGTACTTGCGAGAAATGGTGGGGGGAAAAGAGAGAAAACGAATCCATTTGTCACACTTTGTTTAAAAAGAAGTTTACCACTCTTGAACATGACACTTTTTGTCACACTTCTACCTGGGTTGGGAAAATCCTTTGCCTATCAGTTAATCAAACCATATTGAAAGTCTTCAATCGGTTTCTAGGTATTAGCTTAGGTCAATTATCACCAAACCATCTGCAGTGTCGTTATTTGTTCAAGAGGACAGTTCAAATAAACCATTAATTGCAAACATTTGTCTCCATTCATGTTGACCGTCCCTGAGTCAGTCCTTGCAAAATATTTCTACAAAACTTGATCTAATGGTTTCGTGTCGTGGGCTTTCCTACGACAGATCACTTTCTATTGACGACAGCTCACCATCTAGGAAGTTGATCTAGAATCCTTCAGTACCTTGGAATCTGCATGCCTTAATGGTAGGTTTCTCGCCTTCGACAATGGGTTGCATCATTGACCTTCGATCAAACGATTCTGTGAAATGTTCGACTTCAGATCATTTATTCACATTCCATGGATTGTACTAAGTACTTTGAGAGCCATTTTCATTATTGGTGGTTTCTCTCACACTTGTTAATAGTTCACATCATTGACTGGTAATCAAGTGGTTTCTACCATGTTCGACTTCGACACAATCAATCGCGTGGATAGAATTGTACTAGTTCGGGTAGCGGAAATCAAGACCCTAGATCTAGTTTCCACCATCCAGGCTGCGAGGAGTTTTATTATTCATTATGTAGTAGACTATTCATAAACAGATGGCTATGTCCATACTGTGTCTACATTATTGATGTGATAGTAAAATAATTTCTATATCAGAACAAGTTTTAGTTAATGTTTGATATGAGTATGGGAATTCCTACCTCAGCGATGATATATATATGTTTTGCATTGAATGTTTTTATAGGATTCTGACTGGGGTGTCCACAAGCTAATCCTTGAATTATTAAAGCACATCACTCTTCGAATGGTCTCATACTTCGCACTTTAGGGGGCAATCTGTTACACTAACATTGTCACCATGACGTTTTACTGTCTGTATGAGTTCATCATTACTCATACAATACTCCCTTTGTTGTGTAACCAGCTCCAAAAATAGAAGAAAAGAGATGTAAACGCCTTAGAAATGAGCCACTTCGAGGGGGAAACCTCCAATACATTACATAAATGAAAAATTCTTGGATGATACAATTTACAAAACCTCCTTTCTATAGATAGGATTCCATGGGGCCATAATGTAATCCTAGTGGGCCACAATGTAATCCTAGCCGACCTAACAATAATAATTTAAGGGCACAATAATAACAAAATGGGGGTTACAGGGGTACAAAAATAACAATAAGTGGGGCTATACTAACATAATAAGGGACTACACTATTAATATAGGGACTTAACATGCCCCTCTCCTTCAAACAAGTGTTGTCCTCAACGCTTGATTATTTCTTGATGCTTCTGTATAAAATTCTCATCCTCCCATGTGAAATATTTTATAGGAAAGTTCTTCCACTTGCTGAGATACTCTGAAATTGATCGTACTTTTCGAGTTCTTGTTTCTATGACTGCTTCATAACTTCTTTCGATGTGATGTTGATCTTCCCGTTGTTTCATTAGATTCTGCACCAAAGTTGGGTTATCCTTTGAGAGTTGGAGAACTTGTTGTTGATGCTCGATGTGATCTTCCATTAATTTATCATCCATATTTGCTATTATTTGATCCTTCAAACCATCCAACTTAGCCTCCATTTCTGCTTTTAAACCATCTATTTCATCTTCAATTGCTCTTCTTAAGATTGAAACTTAATAATTTAAAATTCTAATTTTGATATCTCATACCTAACCTTCTTCTTCTTCATGCCATAGACAGATTTTTGAGGATTACTAAAAGTAACTATTTTTTGAGGAAATTATAGAAACCAATACTGATAAAAATTTAAATATGCCTTGAATCAATTCAAAATTGGATCTTCAAACAAGACTTTAGACTATAATTCAAAGACACATTTCTTTTGTTGAGAGCCAGATATTGAAATTGATTGTTCTCAATGTGGATCTTCAATATCCACCAACTCAACAGTATCCCTATAAATTATCTTTTGAATGCCAAAGCAGTTCATCTGATTTGGATTCTAAATGTTCTAGTCCAATCTCCCACAATGACCTAATTCTCGACTGGTTCAGTAGAGCGAACTTGTACGACTTGCCACGTGTCACTTTTTTGTCCTTTGTCTCTGAAATTGATAGCGAAGAAACTACAGGCTGTGTACTTGTGACCACTTTTGACGGCACTCCAATCCAATCTTCAGAGAGAGATTTATTGAACTTTTCCCACGATCACCTCTTTGAGATGAAATTCAGGAGCCTGAAAAAGCACTACCTTCCACAGATCATATCTCCAAAAATATTGCGAACCAAGCTCTGAAATTTTTTGAGAAATTTCCTCAGGATTTCAGCTTCACACCATATGAATTTCAGACTCTGAACCTTCGTAAAACAAAATTTATAGCGCAAATGCCACGATGACCTTTTTAGGAGTCTGAAACAATACCTAACTTCCATAGATGATATCTCCCCGAATATTGCAAACCAAGCTTTGAAATTTTTAGAAAATCTTCCTCAGGATTTCGGTTTCGCACCCTAAACATTTCAGCTTCTGAAACTTCGTAGAAAAAAAGTTATAGCGAAAATGCCACGATGACCTGTTTGGAGCAGCGAAACCCTAGAATCCAAAGCTCTGATACCAAATGTTGTGTAACCAGCTCCAAAAAGAGAAGAAAAGAGATATAAACGCCTTAGAAATGAGCCACTTCGAGGGGCCAACCTCCAATACATTACATAAATGAACAATTCTTGGATGATACAATTTACAAAACCTCCTTTCTATATATAGGAGTCCATGGGGCCATAATGTAATCCTAGTGGGCCACAATGTAATCCTAGCCGCCCTAACAATAATAATTTAAGGGCACAATAATAACAATATGGGGGTTATAGGGGTACAATAATAACAATAAGGGGGGCTACACTAACATAATAAGGGGCTATACTATTAATATAGGGACTTAACACCCTTAGAAGTCTACAAAAATCAAGTTCCTAAAACCAAGCCTTGAAATTGAGAGAAAAGCTTATAAAAGTCATAAAATACTTGTACCGCACTTTCTCTTAGTATTACCTGCGTTGCCGCATCTATTTGTTCTAGAACATGCGGAACCGACTGCAATTTTTCTTCATTAAAGGTGTGGATTCCTGTAAAAGGTAAAATGAAGGTGGAATTAAAATTTGGAAGCCCAGCTAGATAAATTTGGAAGCTTCTGGAAGCAATTATTCGGTGGAAAGTTCACTCCTTTCATGTACATTCATCCCTCCATTAAAGGAGCCTACCCCTTGGTATGTGGAACTTAATCCCTTTGAAAGAGGATTCTATCCCCTCTTATTTGGAGTTGCAACCTCTTCTCTTTCGCTATAAATTGAGGCCATAGTTCAGCCTAAAGGGGAGTTAGGCTTTGAGATTTTTTGAGGAGAATTTTTGGAGAAACTCAGACTCTCTTAAATGATTATCATATGTGAATGATTACACACTCATGTGTATGTTAGTCGAGAGAGTGCAAAGGGCTTATCAAAGTAGAGGAAACACTTGTTCTAGACCCCGGAAGGACCTATACGACATCAAGGCGAACACGGTTGTAAGGCTCCTTCTTTCATCAAAGATAATACAAATGGATCCTGTTTTATCAATGAGTTGTTTATTTAAATGGCTTATTTCTTGAATTCCTTGATCATCAAGATAGATTTATGGTTTATGAATTAATCTATATTATGCAGGTGCTTTTGATTCTTTCATTTTTTTGATTGCAAATCCTGAAATGAGACGTATTCAAAGCGACAGGAAAGAAGACTACGATCAACGCTAGACTACAGATAATTCTATATCAAATATAATCTAGAGAAAGTAGTTTACATCTATCTGTTTGTTGCTATTTATCGTAAGATACTAGGGAGATCTGTCTTGTCTGCAAGAACGATTTATCCATCCAACAGGGTTGTATTGGCCTCCTTCTTTTGGGTTTAGCAGGGGTACCTAAGGCTGCTAAGGTGGAAATAAATTCTTATGTATTCCCCTCTAAAGTACTTTCCTTATACTCCCTTATTGTTCTCTTTTGTGGCCTAGGTGACTTCCCAATGGCGTCTAGATTCATTTGTTCTACTAGATGGGTCACACGAGGCTTGATTTGGTATTCCTTAAGCACTGTGGTTTTTTTTTTTATATTTTAGTTTGTGCCTATTATTCCTCTTCTTCCTCCTCCACTTCCTTCTCTGATTTTTCTTTTGGATTTTCTCCTTCTCCTTCAACCTCTTCTTATTTTTCTTCTGTTGTAGCTCCTCCAAGTTCCAATTAGGCTTGTGCATGGGTTTCTAGGAAGGAATTCCTATTCATGTACACAAATTCAAACCACATAATAGGTTTTTAAATATTCTCCAAAGCATCTATGAAGATTAATATTATGAGCCCATCTTCTTCCATGTATTTATGTTTCCATCCTCTTACTTTTTGGCTTATCTCTATGATGGAATATATAATAAAGTAAGTAATGTTCAATCTATATTGGATGGGAAAATTCATTTGGAACCTTAGCTGGTAGAGAATCTTAAACTGGTAGGCATAGACAATTCTAAGTCTTCCTTCACAATATATGAACTTCAAAACATGGTATGCTACCTCATCTGAGGGACAGGGTAAAATTTATCTTCTGACCCCCTTTTTTTCCTCAATTGGTTGCTCTTCTAGAAGGAAAAAATTATTCTTGTCTATGATAGCCTCTATCCTCTCTTCCTTGCTCCATTTCACTCCTATGGGAAGTGTGGTTACTGTGTTAATGAATTATTCATTCAAATGGATGATGAGTCCCCTTAAAATCTCGATGGAATCATTTTCTCCTTTTTTTGGAGGCCTACAACAAACTCTTGAGTAATCTCATGATTGAATCCCATGAATTTTTAAAATAACCCTAACCATTGATGATTGGAAAATAGATCCTTGACAGGAGGATTTTGGTGAATTCTTGATAAATCTGTGGGCTATCTATGTTTGAATCCACCTCCCATATTCTTCAATACAAAGTTTCTAAACTTTTTCAAGCAATTCCCTCTCTCTGTTATATGTTTTATGGATTTATGTGCAATTAAGGTTGTTAAAGTAGAGGTAAGAGGACAATTTGTTTACACTACTTGGAAAAGGGAATATTTCATGATACAACTCAAAAAAATTCATTTCCCTTTCTTGTTATGCTTAGTTCAAAAAACATTCATACTTCATTTTCCTTTCATGCCCAAATTTACATCAAAAAATGCTACAAGATGTACTATTGAAAAATTGAAAGGTTTTTTAGGCTCTTTGTCAAAAGGTATAAAGGAAAATTCCATACTTACCTTCCCTTTGATGCTCCTCCTGGAAATATAGAGTTTGAGTGATGAAATTTCTCATAATCTAGCTCTCTATATCTCTTTGTACTTTCATGTAGCGCTCAGAGACTCTCTTGTAGTACTCTATGTTAATCTTGTAACACTCTGTGTCTATCCTATAACAACAACCTACAAGTATTGTAGCCTCTTTTGTAGCGGTCTATGAAAATGATGGAATAGGTATCTTGACTCTCAATAGTGGTGGTAGGCCTCCCTTGTCTCTAAAATAAAATTTTTATTCCGAAAGAGGCTCGAAGCCCAACTTATACTATTGGTGATTGGGTGGTTAGGGTCAGTGCACTATGTGAGATGGCCCCACCTACCACTTTCGCAAACCAACCATAGGCACATTGGTACACTCTTCATACTCATAACCTTTTTTTATTATTATTATCCACACATGTGATTGGTGAAGAAGACAAATTCAATTAAATTTCGAAGCTGTCGAGACTATTGAACCAACCTTAGCTTATAAAAGCTCTTCTCCCATGCATTTTTAACACTTTGTAAAGATGCACTCGTAAGGAAGGGTTAGGAATTTTCATACCTGAGCCTACCTAGTGATGCATGTGCTGGTGTGTTGTAGCTTATGATTTGACCATTTAATGCTTGCATAAGGTTGTTGGAGCATGGATGAGATGGTTGGAGTTCCCTCTTATGTACAATTTGTTGTCTTCACTGATCCTTTCACTGGATTTTTTTTTTTTTAATGATCATTATTGATTGAAATTCCATGATTTAGGTGATCAGAGAAAAAGTTCCTCAATTGATCAGATGGTGATATGGTTGAAGACTAATGATTGTATAGTAGCCTATAGGGGGTCCTGTAGCTACTCAAGACTAGTGTTGGATCCTCTTGAAACTTTATAATGTCCAAAAATCTCAGCCTTGTGCATAAAATGTGATCTTGTAGGGTTTATGCAGACTGCTACATGATTGTGTGTCTTCCTGTATAAGTCACATAGACCCTTTAGGATCACAATTTTTGTGAGTTCTTCTTTTCAAAAATATTGATAATTCATGGGAAGGTTGATGATGGAGGATAGGGGGTTTTTCTATGATGGAAATGGGTGGTTGGAACGAGAACTACCTTTCTTGTTGAGGTGTTGAAACTAAAATGGTTCATATTCTGATGCAGGAATATTTAAATCAATTTCCAAGCCACCACATCATTTTCTCCTTTTGTTTTTGTTTTTAGGACTAAGGAAACTCTTCTTTTTCTTCAAATATGATTCAAAATTACCCAACCCAAGGGTGAAGTCATAATCCATAATATGAATATTGCTGAAATTATCCATCATTTTTTTAACCAAACCAATCAACTTCTTGGTCTTTTTCATAGTAGTAGGAGGACTATTTCAAAACAAGAATGAGTAGCTATACAACTCCTCTCTAGCCAAATAAGTTCTTAAACATCTATATCAACGTTGTCAACAACTATATAATTGTGTTAGCATCTGTGTCGATGTTTGGTGTCTCTATAATTATCTCATGAGGGGCATTCAATCAATTAGTTGATGTATCTTGATTTGATAAGAGGTATGAATCCATTAAGGGATGATAGAACGAATCTACCTTCATGACATGCTTGCAATGTTTCCACAAATAGATCATCAACAATCACAAATTATAAAATTTGTGTGATCATAAGTGAAAATATATTGCGCATTAGTATTACTTTGACTCCTCAAAAAATAAGCATGAGAGATACTCTCATGAGGGTTGCAATCACTATTTGCAATTCTTCTAGGTTTTTCCAACGATTATTCAAGTTCCTTCTCTTTCTTGAAATTGTTCAAATATCCTTCTTTTTTCAAAATTTCCTTGAAGTGTTAATAAGATTCAAAATTAATTAGAAGGATAAATAACAACCAATCCATATGACGATCACATTTATTTCTTCAATAAAATAGAAATTTTGTCTTTAGGTAACGATGATATGACTCCACAATGTTTTTTTTCTCCTTATTTGCATGAGGAACATCTCGACATCCTTCTACCTGCATCCCTAAATATAAAAGATGAGAGTTAAGATACCTTGTATTTATAAAACACAAAAATAGAAACATAAGAAAGAGTATGTGAACTTACATATGTTATCACCCGGAACCCAATTAGTGTGGAAACAAGACCAAAAGTAAAATTATTATATTGAACTTGAAATTTTACATAAAGAAATAATTATAACCAATAAATAACTAGATTGCAAGAAAAATGTTTTTGTATCTACTAAACATGATAGACAAGGTGAGGTTCAGAGTACACTCTTATTTTAATATGAATATTTCTTGGAATCTTAATGATTGGGAATATGTCTTGTTATTATGAACTTTCAATATATATTTATGCTAGTACATAAAGCATTTTAACACTATTTTAGGAACTATATCCCAACGATTTGCTTCAACACCTTAAAAGAAGCACAACTAAGCTTATTAATTAGTAAAATATATTCCTTTAGTGTTTTTATTTATATTCCCCAAAAAATCATCTCAATTAACTAACAATTTGTTTCACATTGGTTAAAGTATTCTCTTTGGTCTAAGAAATCTAATCTAAGGACAAATTGATAGAGAAAACAAAGAAGTAGACCAAAGTTTTCTCCTTCATTTTCGATGCTTTGATTAACCTAATTAAACTAGAAAAATAAAAATTCAATAATTGAATCACATAATAGAAATCTCTCTTTCTTGACCCAAATACAAAATTTAGAGAAAACCAAAAAACAATGGTTTACTTACCAACTTCTCCTTTATATATAATTAATAACAAAAGAGAAGAGGTAGAAAGATTGATTAGTTCTCCTAGGTTAGTTAAGAATTCCTTACCTATGGGGTTTAACAATGCTACTTAGAATGACAAAAGGAAATTACAAATAGAAATGGATTTCACAACATCTAGCCTCAAGTTAAATTTGTAATGTAATTCAAGGCTAAGGTCTTGAAATTGATCCAAGAGGGAAATTTTCTTTGTATAATCATTGTAAAGTCTTCTAAAAACTTCATAGTTCACAAATATTAGTCTAGAAGGTTCTATATAGGTGTTGACTCATTAGTCAAAGAGCTTAGTCATAATGAACTATGTAAAAAATCCCTGAGATGGAGGGATGACTCGAGGAGTTAGTGAATGAGTCATATATAGAGTTAAGTATGGTTTTCTAATTATAGGAGTTAGTTGCTAAAATTTAGGAATATATTGATAAATATTTAAAGGATAGAATTTCAATGGGTAGAGGTAAGCCTGTAGAGAGAGAGCCCGAGAGCAGAGAGGGTTTTGTAGAGAGGAGAAGCCTGAGAACCGAGAAGGTTATGTTGACGAGATGAGGGCCATGTAAAAGAACATCACGAAAAGTTTGATTGTATCTGTAAATTTGTTGAATAACAGATATGAGTTAAGACCTGAAGATGAAGAAAAGGTATTTACTGTGCCTAATGAGTTTGGAATTTTTAAGCATGGTGATTTAAACATGTGTGTAGATTTAGCAGAGGGAGAAGGGCCATCTGATGATTAGTAAAAAACAAGTGAAGGTATTGAAAAATGTGTAAAGTTTCCAAATTATACTCCAATTGAAATTGTTGAGTTATATAGAAAGTTATACCTTCAAAGAAGAAAGTTGGAAAAGCAGAGGATATATACTCAGGATAAATTGCTGAAGAAGGAAGACAAAGAAATTGTCATGAATGATAATCATGAAGAAGAAGATAAGGATGCAAGAATGGTAATAAGAGTTCAACAAATTGACATTATAGAGGAAGGCTTCATTATTGTGAACCAGAGCATGAAGACATCCTTGAAACAGAAGATATGGAGCAGAGACTAGATGACAATCTCGTGAGTTCTTTGGAGAATTTAAATCAACATAATGATGTGCTGACAAAGGAGTTAGAGGAAAACTCAAAGTAGCACTGAGATGTTTCTAGAGAAGGAAAAGGAAATAAGGCCTTATATTTTTCCTGATAATTGCTTTATGATTATAGGTTTTGATGAAGATGAGACATACATGTCACAAGTTGAAGGAGAGTCAGTTTTAGAACTGAAGAAGACTGGAAGTTGCCAGGTAAGACATAATGATGAGAAATATGTAAAGCATAAAGATGCCGTGTTTGAAGAAGCTAAATTAACTGTCAAAATTAGTCAAGGTAAAGGACAATCACTGAAGGTTTTCAAGGAAGAGAAAGGAAAATATTTTGGAATTAATGAACAACATAGTGATGTATTTGAGAGGAATCAAGTAGAAAGTGAGTTACTAGAAGAATCTGAGTATGAGAAAGGAATTGCAGACAATGATGTGGAAATGTCTCGAGTTGTGAAAGAGGCAGGAGCAGATACTAGTTTGCCAAAATTGATTATGCTTTCTAGTATACAAAGAAGAGTAAATGAGTATATTACTACAGTCAAAGAATCAAAAGACAATTTATTTTTTGAAAGTACATTTGCAGGTAGTGAGCAGAAAAGGGATGTTGTAGATGGAGATATCTTAATATATATTCACAAAGTATGGGAGACAACAATGTCAGGAGTAATATTTGAAGCAGTAAATGGAGTAATTCTAATTGAAAAAACGGAAATTGAAGCAAGAAGAGCTGAAGAAAGAAATAAACAGTTTAGTGATGAATGGATAAAGTGCAGCAAAGTGCAATGGAAAAGTAAGGAAAAAAAAATTAGGGTCCAGTAGTGGACTGAATTACAAGAAGCCATAGATGAACTATGGAACCTAATGCAAATACATAAGATGAGCTGTAGCATAATGAAGAAAGTAGTCCAATGTGGAATTGTTTGGAAAGTGAAGAGCAGTGAAGGTAGAGACAGTGGAGCACTACAGTACAAAGCATGGAAGCCTGGAAGATTGGAGCTGAAGAATGATGAAGAAAATGTAGCTTATGGACAGAAAAAAAACAGAGCTTGGGATCTAGGAGAAAAAGGGGAAGAAGGTACATGATCAAGTGATCATGTCTTCTTTATACTTTGGGAGTCTGATGCAAGAGCATCTGGCCTCAAGTTAAATTTGTAATGTAATTCAAGGCTAAGGTATTGACATTGGTCCAAGAGGGAAATTTTTTTTGTATAATCATTATAAAGTCTTCTAAAAACTTCATAGTTCACAAGTATTAGTCTAGAAGGTTCTAAATAGGTGTTGACTCATTATTCAAAGAGCTTAGTCATAATGAACTATGTAACAAATCCCTGAGATGGAGGGATGACTAGAGGAGTTAGTGAATGAGTCATAGATAGAATTAAGTATGGGTTTCTAATTATAGGAGTTAGTTGCTAAAATTTAGGAATCTGTTGATAAATATTTAAAGGATAGACTTTCATTGGATAGAGGTAAGCCTGTAGAGAGAGAGCCCGAGAGCAGAGAGGGTTCTGTAGAAAGGAGAATCCCGAGAACCGAGAAGGTTCTATTGAATAGATGAGGGCCATGTAAAAGCACAGCGTGCAAAGTTTTATTACAAGCAGTTTTAATTTATCTGTACATTTGTTAATTAATGATAAATTGAATTCATATGGTTGTATTGTGTCTGTGTTACGAGCTGTGTGATCCTAACGAACAAATCTAGTTTTTGTGTATAAACCACTGTTGTATGAATGCTCAATGAATGAGTAAGTATTTTGAGTGAATAAGACTTAGTGTATGGGCAGAATCTGTATGATTCCAGTCCGGGAGTTAATTTATTGATGCTGTGTGAAAACAAAAAAGTGCAGATAATAATTGTGTGTAGGCCGAGAACGAGAAGAAATCCAAATTGAGATTTGGAGAAGCAAATACAGAGGGTGTTCTGTATTCGGGCTGAAGAAGTGAAATGGTTATATTAATAACCATAAGGACAAGCTCATGAGAGATCAACACTTTTAAAAACTGAATAAAGCTCAGGAAGGATAGCAGAGATGCAGAGTAGCGGTGGTCGAAGAAAACAGAGAAAAGACTAAGGCAGAAAAGCCTTTAGAAGATTTCTAAAGGAAGGGAAACGAATGGCAAGGATTAAATCGCAAAGATCTGACCAAGGCCGACGGTCCAGATTGAATTCACAAGTTAAATTTGGGAATTTGTGAAGTGGACACGTGTCGGGCAGAGAAACCAAGCACATATCGCAAATCGATGATTATTGAGTTTATGTGTTAAGGACTTCGCAAGTCAAACAAATTAACTTACGATGCGATAAAGGGAAGAGCCACGTGTCAGCCGAGTGCTCAAGTGCATATTGCACATTGGTAGTTTTCATGTTTATTATTAAGGACATCGCAAGGTAAACGACTTAAGTTGTGATGTAGCAGGGATTGAAATTTGTGATGAGGTGAAGGGGAGCCACGTGTCCACATAGCGATGAAGCGCATATCTCACATCGCAGTTTTTTGTGGTTGTTGTTAAGAGTTCACACGGTAATTTATGTTTGGTGCGATGCAATCTAATCGCATATCACATAGGATAAAGGTTAACTGGGGGAGTTAAAAGGTGCGACATGCAAAATGTTAAGTTGGGTGAAGTGCGAAGTGATATATGTTGCAAATTGTGAAATTGCAATATCGCAAAAATAGTTAAGCAGTGAATCTACAGGGAGGTAAGTTATAAGAAGTGTGAAGTGCAATTCAGTGATATTGGTCACCATTTTATTGCGTCCATAACCAAAGGGGAGGTCTCAGTTCATGTAAATCAATCACGTACAAACACGAAGAAAGGAAATAAAGGTAAGTTGAAGGCTTTTGAAGGGAAAAGCGCATAAATAAAGGATTGAATTGGGTTCCCATAAAGTTTATTTTTGCGCATAAATTAAAGTGAATACTCTTTTATGAGTATTGGATCTTGAGAACGGGCAAACTTATTAAAAGTTCCTGCATATGTGGGTAAAGCGGCCTTTTGGTTGCATCAATTTCCAAATCATTAATTGGAGTGGAATCATAGGCATCTATTTATAAAAAAATAAATATTATATGAGGACAAAGATCAACCAATTAAATATGGAATTTCAAGCTTCTTATTTCCATCATTATGTAAGTGTATCCCTAAATCCATAGGAATTAGGAAGCATCCCACAATAATTCATGAAAAAGGGAGTTTTTATTCCACAACTTCATGGAACCAAAAAGAAATATATTTAATCAACCTACAAGAAGGTTTGATCAATCCCCAAAATGAGGAGTGAAAAAGGATAAAAACAATAATATTGAGGCTAAATTGGGCACCATGCCAAAAAATTTAGTGAAGAAAGAGGCCCAACCCAATGAAAAACAAAGGCCCAAAAATATACATAGCTTTTCAATTAATGGTTTATGTTATTTGTCTATGGTGCCACATAGCTCTCTAGAAATTCACTGAATGGATGCCACCCAAAAATGTTAATGTACAGATTTCCCTTTCTTGTTTATGACCCTTCTTTACTAAAATTGATATTGTTCAAACTCAAAAATAATAAGTTATTCTCTATAATCTTTCTAGATAATTGGGATCATTGTAATATATATATATATATATATATATATATATATATATATATATATATCATAACATATTTGGAGAGAATAATAAATCTTACATATATCAATAATGCTGCAACAAGTGTATCTTTCAGATAAGAGGCAGGCTAACCAATGTGTAAGTATCACTCCCTCACCTATATCATCTCAATAAATCATTAAATAGGACACTAAGTTGTTTGTGGAAATTTACCACCTATCCACTTATCCACCTAAAGATATATTTTCATCATCTCTATCTTTGTTAATATCAAATAAGATAATAAGATAGATATGATAATTTTATAAATTCCCAAAGAATGAATACAAAAGTAACTCAAAGGGACTAAAATAATGTAGATTCTACGCAACACAAAGTGATAGTGCAAAAAGTGTCTTAGATATCTAAATTATGATCTACAAGAAAAAGATCTAATAACTTATAACCAAACCATGGAAATATATAAACAACTATGAAACTAGTCCAAGAAATAAAATGAAAAAGAAATCAAATGAAATGACCTAAGTAAATAAGTGAAGTGAGCTCTTTGTGGACTAAGCAATCAAATTGTTGCAGGAGGAAGTAGGAACAACAACAAATAAAAATTGAAATGGAGGTTGTGAAAAAGGAGGCATAAAGTCAACATGTCTTGTCAACATAGAATTGAAGGGTTTTATATCTGAGGTCATAACAACTAATAACCATAATAAAATGGAAATCAAGAAGTTTCCTTGAATTTAGTGATGAAAAAACATAGTTGTGAAATAGTTAAATCTTCCTTATAATATGACGCATTTTTTTTTTATCCAAAGAGTGAAACCCAAGGGAAAAAAGAAGAAGGAAAAACTAGAGAGGATGAAAGGATATTTTTATAGTTGTAGAATATGTTTCAAGATAGTACAATATAGGAATATTTCAATGTTGCTTCCCACATGGACCCACACAATATGTCCCATGGAGGAGGGGAAAGCTAAGTAGATATACATAATCACCTGCAACTATTCAACTACCATGTTAGTAGATACCATTATCATATGGCTAAAACAAGGGAATAGGAAAGGAAGGGACTGAAAATAATATGGGGATTTTGTTTTAAAACAGTTTGGTGAATGAAAACTTCATGAATTACACGCTCACTTAAATCTAACAAAAGCTCAGACTCTATTTTCAAAGAATCTGGTTCTATGAAACTACACGCAAATTCACAAGCGGAATGAATGAAAAGGAAGCTAGTAGCTAGGTACCCTAGTACATGAAAACAAATCTGATCAGGGAATAATGTGTGGCCCTTATCACAAGGGAATGAAACTCCCCTTGATTATACAAAATAGACTGACAAAGAGATCAGAGAACATACTTCATATTGTTTTTTTGACCATGTTCCAAAGGATTAAAAAATTGTGCTCACTGATGTGTGGTCTAGTGGCAAGTGGTGAGTGATCATGCGTTCAAATTCGAAATCTCATGAGTCGACATAAATGAGGCCAAGTGAAATTCCTTGGTGACTTTGAGTGCATATAAATGTCCCAAGGGTTTTTAAGTCACCATAAACATAATTTCCAAAAATAAAATAAAAAATTCCACAATAGGTAATGGCCCCAAGATAAATTCAATATCATCTTTGATTGATCATACTTTACAAATGTGGTCATCCCCAAATATTTTCCTCGGCATTTTTGATGAGGTGTCAAATTGTAATATGTAGTGCATGTAGGCTAGGATAGTTCACCTGAATATTTTATAGTCTAGAGAAGCATAAAATCCATGTTCTCATTGCTCATATATCCATTTACACCTACAAATGCATGTACATGACCCATTCCCATATGAGTTCCTCTTTAATATTCACCCTAATGTCGAGGATATTGCAGTCACTGTTTAATTATATAGTTAATTAGTTTCAGCAAGTATTAGAATAGTGTAGAACCTTAACACATGCATACTTTTGCGAATATTCCACAAATAAAATGCATTACTTATTAGGTAAGGTAACATGTATTTAAATTGGCATCCCCTTGGGTGTATCTTATGGTGATTCTCTACATCCTATTATGGGATTCTAATGATGTGAATTTTCTAAATATATATGTAGGTAGCAACAAAGGTAGTGATTGGACTTAGTTATGTATTTTTCATAATTCTAGTGGCTCATATACTTCACAGTGAAATTGGTCGTTTATAACTCTTTCATAATTATAGCATTTTGTCTCCTTTGGAAAAAGTTAGATAGTCCATTGATAGATGCAAACTCGCTCTCATAACTTGCGTATATCATATCTAAGTGGAGCTTCTTCAAATTTAGCATTCAATCGAATCAAGTGTATTGTTGGAACTAAATATTACACTAATAATAAAATTATTTATTTTGAAACTGGATTTCAATTAATCGACAGTAAAATTCAAAAGAAGATAACTCATCAATAAATGTTTTCTTGTTGTGTTTTTCAGTCCAAGTTTCAGGAAGTTGTGCCTTTAAATGTTGTGAATGTGTTTGGTATAGAAGATAATGGTCCTACAGCTAAATTGGTTTCCCTAATTCATGAAACACTCAATAATTCACTAGGGACATGCACAATTACAAGTAACAATAGAACTTTATCATAACTTGGAGAAGTCTAAACATATGACTAATCAAATTACTAGTTTTCATTCTAATTTTGAAAGTTAAAAAATGGTCAAGGGATTGTCTCATTTATGAAGGGTATTTTTTAGGCATTTGAGTATGAGATTCAATTCATATAGTGAACATTTCAAGGCCATGACAATGTTGAAATGGTTGTGGAGTGCCTCTTGAATCCACTAAACAAACCATGAGCCAGTCACAACCATATTAAAACTTTGAACTAGAGCCTATGTGACACCACAATTTCATAATAAGGAATTTATTGGTGGGACTGATTATAATGACCCTATTTTAATCTCTTATGTGGAATGACATAAATCTGTAGGAAGGCTTTTTTTGGCATATTGAACTATCATTATTTTTTGTCGTCTTTAGTTAATGTTTTGGAGATGTAATGCTAGTACTTGCAGTTATTGGATATCATCATTTTTTATTGGGATATAATGCTAAGACCTGAGGGTTAATATATATTTTACTTTCCTTAATTGAATATAAAAGAACCTATCTATTATGCCAAAAAATAATCTATACATCAATTGCAAAGCAAAGAAAAATCCACACACTAGAAAACTTAGAAAATAGTTATGAGATAGTGGAGTTGAGTATACGGGAGGATGTTTGAATTTTGTGGGAAACATGAGTGACAAGAAAATTCCATGTACTATAACTAGAACCAAACCACACACTAGAGCCAGAATGAAAAGAATAGAACAATGTTGGACATCGGACCCCTCGATGAAAGAAGTTGGAGAAAAGACTCCGCAGATCAAGGAGCGGAGTGCACAGCGCGGAATATATTTTCAATCTTAGGGGCTTTGGGGTGGGTCAAAGCCCATATTATGTAATGGGATGGGATTATTTTGTGAACATTGAACTCCACCCATGGTTTTCTAACCATGTATTGTAAATGCAAAATCTATATAAGGAGTCTAGATAGAATTCATAGGACATAAAGAAATGATAGAATTGGTGAAATGCATTTGGATGTAAGACAATTTTGAGTCAGAGTCTATGGTTTTGGGTTAGAGGAAAGGCTCCTGCAGCTAAGTTCACAGAGACCTCAATAAATCTGTAGCTGAGTGCGTAGACCCCTGCAGTTGAGTGTGTAGACCCCTACAATTGAGTGTGTAGGGTGGAAGTGAATGTATGAGAAATATCTGAGCATTAATGAAAGACCTATTGAGATAGATCTATGTTTGTTTTGATGTGTTTACTTTTTTTTTTGTTTATGAATATATGTGCTAAGTAAGGGTTTCAAGCTGTAATTGCATAGCGTAGTTCTGTTTATGGTTTTTTACCTTGTTTTATGCATGATTAAGTAAGATCATACAGTAGGCTAGTAAGTTCAACAAATGTGTTGAACAACGCTTGTATAATTAATATGTTTTTTCTGTGAAGCTTTGCCAAGGAAGAAAACCCCTAAAGCCAAATTCCATTGTCTCTCTGGGTGAAAAAACTTGGTTCTAGCATCCCCCTATTGCCTCGGGTGAGACTTCGGTCTGCACAAGCGTATCGTTGCTGAAAGGATCGATAATAGTGGGTTTTTTTGTTTCATGTAGGCACATTTTAACTTGGGTATATGGCCCATCAAGCCAACAAATGGTTCCATTACCGTGACCAGGATCTGACTGAGGGATATTTGGATGTGGCATCTGTTTAAGAAAGAGATTGAAGATTGGGTAGATCTAATAGAATACGAGTTTGTTGTGCAAGAAAGCAGTCTACTGAACATTGGTTACATAATTATATTTATATAGATCAGTACGAGATATTTTTCTTGTCGTTTTTTAGCGAGTTATATGAGTGGATATCAAGACTAGCTGTGCAGATGAGTCATTTCAATAATAATCCTATTGCATGGACTCCATATATAATTAAGCATCTGAAAACTGATAAGGATATCATGAGATTTATTGATCATTAGATCGACAATATTCTTGGAGGGTCTATTACGAAGTTCATGATCAATACCTCAGTATTCTATAGTGAAGTAGAGCACAAAATTTTCAAAGGTCTATGAGGTATGTACCTAAATTCACTGAATTTATAGATTAAAATGCTATTGTGTGGAAAGGGTGTACTACAGATGCGCTCAGATTGATGTTCGAAGTAAGAGAACCTGGTGCTACACGAAGAGGTAAAATATTGATAAAAAATTGGGTACTTAAATTGAAACTGAATATAGTATGCTATTTGGATCTAAAGTATGGGAAAGAGACCTCGCTACGCCAAGAAGTGCATCGATGAGATCTGAAAATCAGCAGAGTGCTGTGGAGATTCCCCAACCTTCCACTACCATCACCACCCATTTCCTTACTGTTCCCCCACCTCCACCTCCACCTCCACACACACCTACACCTCCCCCATTGACCATGGCCCAACCACCAAATATGCATGTATTCAAGGGATCAGATGATCCTAAACAGTTTTGGTTTGTTGCAGAAGAAATATGGAGTTTGCATATTATCACGGATAAAAATATAAAGAAATCACAGTTGGTTATAGCGCTGCAGGATAGACTGTTTTCTTGGTATATGAAATATACTATGACAAATGCAAATTATACATTGGATGAGATGAAGACTACATTGAACGTTGAGTTCAAGAAACCAAAGTCGCAGTCCCAGTGTATCACAGAGATCAAAGAAATTATGCAGTTGAGTACTGAGACTGTGTGGGAAGTAGACCAAAGATTTAAGACATTGCTAAGCCAGGTTAGCTTCAAGATCCCGGATTAACAACATAAAAAATGGTTCATTGCTGCGATATTTCCTCACATAAGATTTTCGTTATCAGAACAAAATATTTCCACCTAGGCTGAAGCGCTAGAGATAATGATGAAGCTTGAAGCTTCACCAATATCTGATACAAGAATAAGGGTTCAACATATTCAAACTCAATTGGCTAGTTTTCATATGGAGCTCCAAGATCTAAAGAAGGGAAAGGAGGTAAGATCGTATATGCAGTTGGAGGTCTAGTGTATCAAGTGCAAAGTGGAGGGTCACTATAAGGAGTAGTGCCTTGTTTATAAAGACTATTTGGGCGCTGGGATGCCAATTCCATTGTAGCCTGGATCAAGTGTTGGGCCAAGTGTAGGGCCTAATGTCTAGTGTATCATATGCGAAGTTGTGGGCCAACATTCCGTGGAATATTTTTATATACTGCAAAAATATGTTAGATTGTCGAAGCAGTTATTCTATAACTATTGTAGTGTGGTAGGACATGATGAAAAACATTATCAAAGCTACGATCTAATGATGCAGCACAGTCCTAGAATGCAAGTATAAGGGCACAAAGCCTCGGGCTCATCGAAAGTGATAGGAGGTCTCCAAGGCCGAGGGCATGGCCGAGGAGGATGGGTTGGTCATGGACAAGGGTAGATCATATGTTACAACTGCAGACAACCTGAACATTTTTCCAGGGATTTTCAGAATCCTACTGTGGCTTCCTTTAAGTATTGTCAATAATTTGGTCATGAAATTGAAGATTGTCCCATTTTATTAGCTAAAATGAAGGAGAATCACAACCAACAGACAACTCAAAACATACAAATGATGAGGGATGAGCCACATCAGTAAGATCCAAGCATTAACATAGTAACACGCAACGGTGTGGATACTAGAGAAGACCACACAGAGGGAAAGAAGCCTGTGACGGAGACATGGGTTCGAAAGGCTGAAGATAAGAATGTTGGGTTTAACGTACAACATGAGAAGGAGACATTCATGGAATCAAAGAAGACATTTATGAATTCTGAAGCTTCGAAATCAACCGTAGAGACAGTTGTTCCCGCTAAAGAATAAGCTTGAGTAGAACACTGAAGTGAAGGAAACTGATCCGTCTATCTTATCGACCTTTTTGCAGACGTGCATAAAATTGTTAAGGGATCAGAAGGTTGTAGAGGGGTTACAGGAGCTTATAGATAAATGCACTGGCACAACAAAGCCATGACTGGAACAATGTGCAGTAAATAAAGTGTACCAAAATAAGAAGAGAACAAGCAGGGAGATGCGTTTGGTTGCACAAATCAGAGATTATGAGATGGATCAATTCATTCTAGATTTGGGATCAGATGCCAACGCTCTATCAGAACAAACATGGGAGCGGATGGCAAGGCCTAAGCTGCAATGGTCACCAATTCAGCTGAGGATGGTAGATCAAAAGAAGATCATTCCTATGGGGTGATTTCATGGAATTAGCGTAGATATTGATGGATCAAGCATATTAGTCGACTTCAAAGTTATTGGGATTTTTTATGATAGAAATCCTTATACTGCATTTCTTGGATTCGATTGGGCTTACGACATGGACGCTATAATCAACCTATACAATAGGCATGTGCTATTTGAAAAGAATGGTACTCGATTTTTCCATTAGTTCCTTCTGAAGGTGTGTGCTATAGAGAATCTGTCCAACATGGGTATGGGGATGGTGAGATTGACCAAATGTATAGGCTTACTGTGTAGGATTAAGACTGGATTAATCCCATCGCGAATGGCATAATATGTTGGAAGCGCAATAGTTCGTGTGTTTCGGATTTCGAAGAAGAGATGGAGGATTGGCATAATTACTTTAATGAAATAAATACTAAGCGATGTAATAGAGTTACCAAATCCCTGCACTATGTCAGCTCGGACGTGCGCTAATTTCCTTTTTATGATGGAACGGGGAATATTGTCTTGTTTCTAGAAGAATTTAAGCAAAAGGTTCCTGAGGTTAAGAGATACGAATCTTTGGACTACGTATCGAGGTCCACTCTAGCCCGATGGTGGGGCGCGCATAGAGAGATTTTAGGATGATGGAAGGAGTTTTTCAAATCGATAAGGATGAGGTTTGGTCATGTAGACATGAATATTTTGGAGAAGTATGATGGTCAAAAATATCCTCGCGAGCTTTTATGTCACTGGACCGCAACTTGGGGTCCAGAACCTCAACCAAAGTGGATACACATGTTCTTTTATTCCTTGGATATGATACCTTAACAGTGGTATCTTTAAACGAAGTTGCACCATGGTGCTACGGATTGGGATGAGATGATGGGAGGATCCTTGTTAACTTATAGCTGCGTTTATGGCTAGGAGTGTACTAATGAGGCTCTTTAAGAAGTAAAAGCAGGAGTGTTCCACATTACCAAGGAACCAAGGACATTGGTACATCCTGATTGGGCTGCGCAGTTGGAATAAGCTCATGAATGTTACAATTTGACCATAGAGTAAGGTGAGGAGGATCCACGTGACATTAATATTCTTGAGTCAGAAGGACATCACGCGGTTACAGGGCCTGAGGTAGCAATGCCCGACATAACACAACCTGTCAGGACTCAAAAAGTCAACATAGGCTCAGAGGTAGAGCCCAAATTTGAAAATATTGGGGACTATTGGGATCATGAAATAGTAATAAAGTTCACTAAATTGTTGCATGAAAACCAGGACCTATTCCCAAAAAAGTTCTCGGAATTGAAAGGAATTGTGGGCAAGGAGTCACGGACATCACTTTGAAGCCTGATGGGAAGCCGGCCAAACAATTCCCATATCTGCTGAAGCCAAAGTATAAGGAGAAGGTGAGGGAAGAACTAAACAAAATGCTTAGTGCTAGCATCATTGAACCAATCGATGACTCTGAGTGAATTTTCCTTATTGTGGTACAAAAAAAGAAGACTAAGGGTGAGATAAGGATTTGTGTTGACCTTTGCAAGCTTAATGATGCATGTGTCCATGGTCCATTTCAGACACCATTCACAGACAAATTATTAGAGAATGTTGGCAGGTAGGAAGCCTACTCATTTACTCATGGATTTTTAGGGTACCATTAGATCAGGATTGCACTCTAAGACAGGAGTAAGACCGCCTTCACTACTAAGTGGGGGTCCTTGTAGTACATTGTCATGTAATTTGGTTTAAAGAACATACCAGCTATATTTTCCAGAGTTATTGTCACAACTTCCATAGAATATATCCACAAGTTCCTAGAATTCTATTTTGATGATTGGACAGTCTTTGGCCTATTAAAGAAGCATGTCTCTAATCTGCGCTTGATGTTGGATACATGCAGAAAGTATCATATCTCCTTAAACCTGAAAAGGTGCATTTTAAGTGTACCATATGGTATCTTGTTGGGACATATTGTGTGCAAACAGGGATTTATGGTAGACCATATGAATATTTTTTGATTATCAATTTGGAACCCCAAGCAACTGTAAAGCAGTTATGCACAACGCTGGGACAACCAAAGATATTATAGGAATTTAATTAAGGCATGTACACAGATCATTGCACGAATGGAAAATTTATTAAAGAAGGGTGTCAAGTTCTGTAGGGATGATGATTTTCAGAAGAGACTCGATGTATTGAAAGAAAACATGGTGACTGCACCTATTCTCGTCTTCCCAGATTGGAAGAAGGAATTTCATGTACACATCGATGTGTCCTGCATAGCTTTGGGATTTATGTTAGCGCAGTAGGGGGAAGGAGATAACAATCACCCTATATATTTTGCAAGTAGGAAGTTGTCTAAAGGAGAGAGGAACTACTCCACCACAAAGCGCGAAGGTTTAGAAATAGTTTATGCATTGCAAAAATTCAGACACTATCTATTGGGTGCACACTTCAAAATGTTCACAGACCATTCCGCTTTGAAGTACCTTGTCAACAATCCTGTGTTTTGGGGGGGGGCGTGAATTTTACGATGGTTATTGTTGTTCCAAGAATACGATTTTGAATTAATTTTCAAGCCTAGACGTTTAAATGTTGGACTAGATCATATGTCTAGGATAGAGATAGGAGAGGAGCCAAAGATTCTTGAGGAAGGATTACCTGATGCGCAGTTTTTCACTATCTAGGTTGCCAATGAGTGTTTCCTAAATATCATTCAGTTTCTTTCAATGCGAATCGCACCTGTGGAGTACACTCCGGAGCAGAAGAAAGAGCTAGTCATAAGGGCGACAGATTTTACTCTGATTGTAGGAAATCTGTAAAATGCGGGCTGATGAGATTTTGTGACACATGTTCCTAAGCATGAATGACACAACACAGTATTTGAATCACATGGCAAAGTGGTTGGAGGTCACTAGGCAGGAAAAGCTATTGCGCATAATATTCTGCGCATGGGATTATGGTGGCCTACGGTACATAAAGATTCGAAGGAGTGTTGTAGCACATGCGATGTTTGTCAGAGGACTGGAATACCATCACGACGAGATAAAATGGTGTTGCACCCCCAAGTTACATTGAAAGCTTTTTATAATTGGGCGATTGACTTTGTGGGACCAATTGATTTGACAAGAAAGAAAACGAGTGTGTGGTACATTATTACTGTGACCAGTTACCTCACTCAGTGGGCTGAGGCACAACCAGTAGATAATTATACCGTTGACATGGCGGAAAATTTTATTTTCGAGCATATTTTTTCACAATTTGGATGTCTGAAATCCTGATGAGTGACCTGGGTACGCATTTTCTGAATAGAACTATTGAAGCCTCGATCAAAGAATTCCAAGTGGGTCACCAAAAGAGCACACCATATCACCCCCAGGAAAATGACACGATTAAATATTTCAACAAAATACTTGATAATGCATTGAGACAGGTGTGCAACATTAACTAAAACGATTGGGATCTGCACATTCCTATAGTTTTATGGGTTTACAGAACTACTTGTAAGAATATGATAGGCTAGACCTCGTTCTAATTAGTGTATGGCCCAAAAGCAGTGATGTTGATGGAGTATATTGTACCTATTATTCGCATCGCAACAGTGAAAAATGTGGCAAACAACGACATTATGGAGCAGATATTGGCACAACTGCTCAAGTTGAAAGAGGATCAGTTCATTGTTGGGTTTCATCAACAGGTTTAGAAGGAGAGGGAGAAGGCTTGGCATGACCAAAATATTAAGCAAAAGACGTTCAAGGATGAAGGCCTAGTTATTTTATATCACAACAAGTTTGCGAAGTGATCGGGAAATCTACAAATGCACTAGTTGGGTCCTTACATCATCAAGAATGTGTCAGAGGGAGGCATAGTTTAGCTTGTGAAGCTAAATGGAGAATTGTTCCCTGGTTGTATTAATGGAAGCCGATTAAAGTTGTACAAAGATGATCCCATCCCTAGAATTTCACAATGACTGTATGGTCGACATAGAGTCTTAATGCGCCTTGTAGTTGATATAGGGCATAATTCTATAAATGAGTTACAGGCACAAACGTGCCTGAGTCAAGTGAGTGAGATTCAAGAGAACATGACTCAAGTGAGCGAGGTCCAAGAATTTGGGATGAAAGCATTGCGCCGAAGTGGTTCCGCCATTGAAGGATGCCTTGAGCGGCATCAAATCAAATATTGATGGCGCACCAGCATTGTGACTTGGGACGAATCATTGTTTTGTGTTAGGGGCCTATTAGACATGGGAACCCTCCACGAAAGAATTTGGAGAAAATACTTCGCAGATCAAGGAGCGAAGCACACAACACGGATTCCATTTTGAGTCTTAGGGGCTTTGGGGTGGGTCAAAGCCCCTTATTATGTAATGGGGTGGGATTATTTTTTGAACGTTGAACTCCGCCCATGGTTTTCGTACCATGGTATTGTAAATGCAAAATCTATATAAGGAGTCTAGATAAAACTCATAGGACGTAAAGAAATGATATAATTGATGAAATACACTTGGATGTAAGAATGTTTTGACTCAGGTTATGTGGTTTTGGGTTAGAGGAAAGGCTCTTACAACTGAGTGTGTGAATACTTTAGGAAGTCTGTAACTTAGCGCACATACCCATGAAGCTGAGTGAACAGGGTGGAAGTGAATGTATGAAAAAGATATGAGAATTAATGAAAGACATGTTGAGATAGATTTCTGTTTCTATTTATGTGTTTACTTTAATTTTTTTTTATGCATATATGTGCTAAGTAAGAGTTTCGAGTTGCAATTTCATAGCGTGATTCTGTTTATGGTTGTTTACCTTGTTTTATGCATGATTAATTAATATCATGCAGTCTTCTAGTAAGTTCAACAGACGTGTTGAACAATGCTTGTATAATTAATAGATCTGTTCTATGAAGCTCTACCAGGGAATAAAATCCATAAAACCACATTCCATTGTCCCTCTGGATTCAAAAACCTGGTTCTAACATCCCCCTATATTTCCCTGGGTGAGACTTCAGTTTGCACAAGCAGATCGTTGCTGCAAGGGATGGTAATAATGGGTTTTGTTGGTTTGCGCAACCACATTTGAACCTGGGTCTAGGCCCCATCAAGCCAACAAACAATATACATGCCACTACAGCAAGAAATAAATTATGTAACCAGCTCACAAAATAGAAGAAAATATAGATCAATGACTTAGAAATCAACCTCTTTGAGGGGGAAAACTCCTTTACATTACATAAATGAAAAACTATTGGATGATACAAATGACAAGACCTATTTTCTATATATAGGAGTCTAAGGGGTCACAATGTAATCATAACCTACATAAAAACAATAATGTAAGGCCAAAATAATAACAATAATGGGCTTATATGGGGAACAATAATAATAATATGGGGACTACATGGGAACAACAATAAAAATAAGGGGACTACACTAAAATTAAAGATAAGGGGATACACAATAATAAAATAAAACATACGATTTTAAAATAAGAAAAATGAAAGGGTTTCTAGAAATTTTTCTAAAGACAAGACGACTTGTCAGTTTGCCTATGTTGAAGACCTCACATGTCCTATGCGAGACTGAGTCAGATGAGTTCGTATGTTGGGGGGTGAGAGATCCCCTCCTAAAAAAATGTGGTTTCCGGCGAATTCAAAGGTAAGTTCAGCGCTAACCCTTCAGCCCCTCACGACATCGGCCCTAGTGGAGAACTAGTCTTGGGAGCTCAATGGAAAAACTGCCTTCGATGGAAATGCCTCTCGCGTGCAACAAAGAAACCCAGATTTGTAATCCATACCAATAAATTTCAAAATTACAGAAAATGCATGAAGGTTCATTCCTTGATCTGCAAATTTATAAGCATTTGGCTCTCAGAACAATATTTGCTCAAACATATCCACCTAAAATCGCAACCAAAGGGCCATATTGATCTTAAAATGGGGGCTTGAGGTATTTTTATGGTCATCTTCACGAATCTAGAGAATTTTTTAAAGTGGACCCTATTTCTACTACAATGTTGGACTTTTTATGTGATTATGGGAGGAGTGCTACAACCCAGACCAAGAACAATTTATGGTAGCCCTAGTATGGGTATGCCTTTTTTCTCTGCCAATGGACTTTTGGTACCCTGAAATTCTCGAAGGAATAGGAAACTCCATCGACAAATTTTTTAAAATGGCAGACTCTACCAAACGAGGAAGATACACGTCCTATGCACAGATCTGTGTTTATATGAATTTCACAGAACCGTTACCAGAGTCAGTTGAGCTCGAGTACCAAGATGAAATATGGAAACAACCATTGGAATACAAGCATATCCCATTCTGGTGTAGGCGTTATCATGCATATGGAAATTTATGTAAGACTTGCCCCATGAACTAGACGGATAAAATGGAGAATACATTACCAAAAGAGGCAGCACCTATGCAAAAGTAGGACAAAGGGTTTCAAGAGGTCTCTTATAAGAAGCAGCCCTCAAAAACCCCACAGGAAAATAAAGCCACACAAAAGTGGAAAAACCTAGAAAATTTCAATAGATTTGTAGTCCTACGAGAGGAGGGGGAAGCTCAAGAGAAGTGGCCAAAGGCAAGGAAGTGGAGAAGAGGGGAATACCGAAAACAAACCCTGCAACAAATAGGAAGGCACAAGAAGAACCAAAATAACAAGAAGGCATCAAAATATCCCTGGATCAGAACAACATAGTGATTGATGGGACTAAGGAATACTTGAGCATGAAGGAGCAAGTCCTCAAGGGTCTGTTGCATGAATGGTGTAACCTGGATGAAAGGTTCATCCATGAAGAACAAAAAAATTTATACCAAGATACATTCCAATAGTATCAATCCAAATAGTCCCAAAATCCACCAGAGTCACCTAAACTCCTTGTTTCTTAAGCAGGGAGTGCTCAGGATCTAGGAGGACAAGGTAAAGGGGGGAAAAAATAGGGAAAAATAACTTACAAGAATCCATATAGATGGTGGGTGAATTTCTTGTGAACTCAGGCATGGTGATACCATTTTCGGTGATATTTCACCATCTAAATAAGACTTCTCAATTTTAGTACACTCTTGAAATGTATGAGGCCTCAATAGTCGAGTGTCCTATTTCTTCAGGAAACAAACATGTTAGAGGAAAAATTGAAGGCAATCATAAAAATACCTGGCTAGGGTATGAAGTGATGAAAAAAGATGCAAGAGTTATTCCAGGATGTCTTGCAAGCCACTGGAACCCCTCATCAATTCTTTTTGATAACTGGATTAGTATGCCCCACATTATATATGTCCGCTTCTGGCATATAGGAACTCAAAACTGGGTGATTCTCTCAAACGTCTATGGGCCTCACATTCCAGGAGAAAAATCCTCCTTCATCCAAAATATAAGAAAAATCTGAGTTGTTTGCCCGAATGATCTATGGATTCTTGGGGGTGATTTCAACCTCATTACATCCCTGAAGGAAAAAAGATAAGGTATCAGGCGCCAAGATCAAGATATGGAATATTTCAGAGTTCTAATCTCAAATATGAAGCTGGTTGACATCCCAAACATCAATGTTATATATACAGGGAACAAAAGGAGATGAGGAGCACACCAGATCGCTTCATGGTTGGATCAGTTCCTCGTATCATAGGGTATCATTAGAAAAGATATATTTCTTGAGGCCTCAATCCTTCCCTACTTGGGATTGGATCACTGGAAAATCCACTTAGAAATGGACCTCAAGTTGGTGCTTAGAAACCAGACCTTCCATTTTGAGGCTTTCTGATTCCGAGATCAGTCCTTCCTGAGGAAACTAGAAATCTGGTGGCAATATTCCGGAGTCTGGGGAAGGAACCAAATGCACACTTTCCAACTTAGATTGAAAGAGCTGAAGAAGCATATTAAAATTTGGAATAAACAGAGTTTGGGAATATTATGAAAGAGCATCTCAATCTCTAGGAACACATGAAAGGAATACAATAGAGGATAATAAAAAAAAGGAAGAATAGTACCTCTCGCTCTTGAAGAAGGTAGAACCTTAACTCAAATTGAAGAAAAAAGAAAATAAGAGGAAATTCTTTGGAAGCAAAAATCTAGGGTCCAGTGGCTCAGAGAAGGAGAAAGAAACAATTGATTCTTCCACAAAGCTATGATCTAGCATCTTCAATAGAATATAATATATTCCTTAAAGGACTCATTAGGAAACAGGATGGTGCAACATGAGGATATGGAGAATCTCCTATTAAACCACTTCCATACCCTCCTCTCTGAACTAGATTTGTACAGGTCGGAATAAATTCAATGCATCACTTGACATATCCATCGTATTTTCAGTAGAGACAAAAATATGGCTCTAATGGGGGTTATTTCCCTGAGTGAATTCAAGGAAGTGGTCAAGGGGATGGCTCGAAATAAAGCACCAGGACTCGATGGTGTCACTACAAAAATTTTCCAAGCGACCTGGCGCTTTATGGGGAAATACATCCTTGAGGTTTTGGAATAATCACGAAGATCCTAACAAGTAAACTATGGCCTTAATTTCACATTTCTTTATTTAATTCCTAAATTAGTTCAATCAGAGGAACCACAAGGTTTTTGACCGATTGCCTTATGTAAAATCATTTATAAAATTATTTCCATGATTATGGTCAAACTGCTGAAACCTCTACTTCCAACTCTAATTTCCCGGGATCAAACTAGTTTTGTTCAAGGTCGTCAGATTCTGCATGGGATTATCACCTCCCAAGAAGTTATCCATTACCTTAAACATCTCAAGTCCAAAAGAATTCTCATTAAGCTGGATTTTTCTAAAGCCTGTGACCGCATTACTTGGCCTTATCTTCTTAGTTTTTTGAGAGACTTTACATTCGACTCTTGTCAGATTGATTGGGTTTCCTTCCTCATCTCTAACCCATATTTTCTATTATTCTCAATGGGTCCCGTCCTAAATTTTTAATCATTCTAGAGGATTGAGGAAAGGTGATCCCTTATCCCCCTTCCTTTTCATCCTTTATGTGGAAGGTCTTGGTCGGTATATTAAATCAGTAGTCCTCTCGGGCTATCCTCGAGGAATCCGAATCTAGGGCAACGAACTCCCTCTTATCCACTAGTAATTTGTGGACGATATTATGATTTTCTATCAAGTTGCCCTCCGGGAATCTAGAACTCTTAAGTTTATTCTCTCTAAATTCATGCAAGCTTCAGGTACATTGAACAACTCTGAAAAGTCCAATATTTACTTCTTCAATACCTTGGTTTCCACCCAATCCTCTATTTCCAAAACCCTAGGGTTTGTCTTGGATCCTCATCGGCTAAGTATTTTGGCATCCCCTTAGTCTTTAATTCTCTCATAATTTCCTGCTAGAAGGACCTCTTGGATCGCATCCAATCCCATCTTCAAACTTGATCTTTTCAAACCCTTAATTTTTCTGGTAGAGTGGTTCTTCTAAAAGCGGTTCTCGAGTCCATGTTGATTTATCAACTTTCTGGATTAGATGCTCCCAAATCTGCCTATGCTAAAATGGTGGATATTTTCAAAACCTTTTTGTGGATAGGAGCCTAGGAGACCAAAAAATGGGCTTTAGTCTCTTGGGAAAAAATTACTAAACCCAAGCTGGCATGGGGACTTAGGCTTAGGGAACCCTTTTTTCTGAACTAGTTCCTTGGAGCCAAAATTTGGCGGAGATGGATTCAAAGGGGGGAAGATATATGGAAAAAAATTTGGACTCACAAATATATAATTCCCTCTACACCTGAAGGAATTCTAAGAACTCATTTAAACCTGAAAGTACCTTCAATATGGAATCTAGCTTCTACTAATAGAGACCTTATTCGTACCCATACCTTCTGGGAAGTACAGGATGGAATACATTCTCTCTTCTGGAAGGATTCTTGGTAACAAAGAGCCAAATGTTTTAGTCGCCTCGATCTTGAAGATATTTTCCTATACATAAATAGCCTGAACTGCACCATGGTGGAACAATTCTAGAAAAATCCTTTGAGCAATGATTGGAGACAATGGAAAGAGAAACAAGACTGGCCTAATCCCAGAATCTCGGAACAATGGACGGTACTGGATCGAGAACACCAATATAGAAAATTGGCAGCTGTAGAAGGCACTAATATCTTATAATGGGGCTATATTTCCAAGGGTATGTTTACCATTAAATAAGCTTATAAATTAGCCACGAAATAACCTCAATATTATTGTGATCCCATCTGGAGAAAATAATGGACTGGCCAGTTTTGGATGAAAGTCACTTATTTTCTCTAGCTTGTATGTCGACGAAGGATTATTAACTGGGATCAACTTCGGAAGAGAGGTCTACAAGGACCATGACAATGTTGCATGTTTTATTCTGACATTGAAGATGGGGAACACTTGTTAAATCATTGCCTCTTTGCAGAACACCTGTGGCAAAACATGGTCAATATATTCGGTCATATGGACAAAGACATCAATAGTATAAAGTGAACCCTTGAGATGTGGTGGGATGGGATATTATCGAGCCCTATCCTTAACAGAGCATGGAAGATCAGTCTTGGGTTCCTCCTATGGGATCTCTGGAAGGAACGAAGCCACAAGACATTTAAAATTCAAAGCCTCTCTCAATCAGTTGTGTGGGAAGGGCTCATTTAGAATATTAGTGAAATGATTTTATTTGAGAAATGGAATCCTAACTTTAGGGAGGTGGCCCCTCTTGAAGCAGGTATCCTTATAGCCTTACATTTGGCTCCACAGATGTTGACTCCAGCATCTTGGAAGCTCCCAAGCCCCCCACATCCATCTCCTTTGAAATTTTTAGCACCTCCTCCAAGATTTATTAAATTAAATTTTGATGGGGCCTCTAAGATTAATCCCAGAGATGCAACATTTGAGGGAATGTTTAGAGATCACATAGGCGAGACGTTATATGTGTATGCAGCGAACTATGGATATGCGAGAAATAACGAAAAGAGTTTAATGCGGTCAAGCAAGGTATCCTCATTGCTAGACGTTTGGGTTTCTGTAAGTTAGTAGTGGAAGGTGACTCGTCTCTGGTTATAAGAACGATCAAAAGGCTTAATCAAGGAGAAAATTGGGATCTCAGCCAAAGTTAGAGAACAACTAGTATTGTTCAGTAAGTATGAAATCTCCTACCTGGCTTCGAATATATCATTCCATCGCATCTCCTTATAAATATAAAAAAAATTGTTGATTTTCTTGCTAAATGGGGGTGTGCTCATATGGGGTCAACCTTGGAAGTATAACGGGATAATGATCCTCTAGAAGGCCTCAAAATACTGACCAAAACCATGGATAATGATCAACGGGAGGACTAAAGTCCCACAGTTTTCAATATAAGTGAACCCCGATTAGGGTGCGATCCAACTCATAGTCCCAACCAGGACATCGATCAAGACATTAACCATGTTTAATTCGGGGAAGTAACCATGTCAAACCTATGACAAGTGGAGTGGGTGTGATGGGATGGAAGGTTGCGTGTGTATGGTGGTGAAGGACAACAACTGATGCCTGTAGAGTAAGATCAAGAGGATGGCACCTAGATATTTGATCTTTGCATGCTTATGGTTTTTCATTGCTATTTCACGCGAGACAGATTGTGGGCGTCTCTCTAGGTGCACGTTTTGTAAGAAACTTCGAACAGACGGGAGGAACCTGTGATGACCCCATGGAGAATGGTAAAGGGTATGTTTTGCTTCCTTTTTCTCATCCATGCATCGCAATCCTGAAACTATGGATATTTTCTGTAGGTCTTTTGTCTTTGTCTATAGAAGGATGCAATTGATTTTGGCTGTTTTCTATTCGTATAGCAAGAAAGTTGGAAGGAATTCATTCTATTATGAATATTTATTTCTAATTCGATCTCAATCTTATATGGAATTTTACTTCAGAGAATGGGAAACTGCTTCTTTTACCTGGGTGGGTTGACAAGAAGATATAATGGGTATGGATGTTTCCATTCTAAACCCTCTCGAATTTTAAATTTACCATGTCTCATTGTAATTATTGTCTCAAACATAGTGTTTTTGCATCAATTTGGTGGGTGGCCTATGGTGATGACCGAGGGTTATTTCTATGGGCGAACCTTGACTCGCTTACGAGTTATTTTTCCTCGCGACATGTTTCAGGGTAAGGTGGTGGAAAAGGGAGAGAAACATCGATGGAGGTTGGCTATTCCTCTTGGCTTCATTTGTCATAACCCTGAGGCTAACATTATATATACTTTGTTTCTGTCATTGACTATTGTCTCAGGTTCCATTAATGTGAGAGGTGACCCATTCACAGTGGTGTCGGTGGTTTCTTGGCTGTGATTTTGGCTCAAAGACTCCTTTGTATTTCAGGTGACTATGTCAGAGACCGAGAAAAATATAAGAAAGGTGAACCGGGCATGGAAGGCCACAAGAGGAATTAGAAGAGAGGCTCCCAGGTAAAGAGAGGGGAATCCTCCTCACAACAGCCTAAGTAGGCTAGTGAAAAATCTCAGGCCCAACAAAACAGTGATGTCATGCATTCCTATGTTAAGGGAATGTTGAAACAAGTACGACAACTGATAGCTAGGTGGGAGGAAGAACTCACCCACCGTGCAGATGAGGAGCTGCAAGAAGAAGACTGGGAGACGTTGGTTCCAGACCTAGGCCATACTCATGGAAGGGTCACTCAATATAAACAAACCATCCATATTTATTGGACAATGAAGAATATTGTGGCAAGAGTTATTATGCATACCTTTGAATATATTAAAATTGATCCTACCTTGTAGGAGATCCAGAAATACTTCCAGCTAGCCCAATTCCAGATCCAACAATAGAATGTCCAGTTCAAACGAACTAAGCATCACCTCCAGTGCCCTCATTACTCTGAGATCCCAGGATCTAGCGCAAAAGATCTTGCCTCGGTTGAGTCCTCTAAGGAATAATTTGAGAATGATTTTATATCATTTTTTTGAGTATTTTTTTATGCTTTCAATGTTGATTACTAGTAATAAAGTTAATATGAGAAACATCTTGTGGATTTTAGACATTAAGGCCTACCAGGTCGAATTTTATAGACTCAAATACTTCAAGTTTTAGATGGCTTATAACGCTATCCGATGGTCAACAAACCAGGTTTCCCACTGGGCAGGTTGAGGCCACAGAATGTTTATCATATGATGTAACCTTCTTGAATTATGAATGAATTAAAGAAAGGTCCTAATCAGCTTACAAGGGGATACACTAGTATTATAGGGACCTAACATTCCCCTCTCCTTCAAAAAATTGTTTTCCTCAACACTTGAGTAGTTATGGATGCTTCTGTATAAAATTCTCATCCTCCCATGTGAAATCTTCAATGGGTAAGTTCTTCCACTTGATGAGATACACTAAAATTTATTGATTTCTTAGCTGTCGAGTTCTTATTTCCGTGACTGCTTCAAGCTCCAATATTATTTTTCCTTCCTCTTCAAGTTCTCGAAATATTATTTAAACTAGGAGTTTTTCACCTATAACTTTCTTTAAGCATGAAACATGGAAAACTGGATGCACTCGAGAAGATGCAGGAATCCCCTATTTGTATGCTCTAGTACCAATATTTTGCAATGCCTTGTAAGGACCATAGTGCTTTGGTGATAATTTATTATCCTTCTTAGCTTGCTTGAGGGCCATTTGTTTGTATGGTTGTAGCCATAAAATACCCAATCACCTATACACCAAAACTTATTTTGCTGTGATGTTGATCTACCTATTGTTTCATTTGATTCTACTCCAAAGTTAGGTTATCATTTAAGAGTCGGAGAACTTTATATGATACCAAATGTTATGCAACCAACTCAAAAAATAGAAGAAAACATAGATCAATGAATTAGAAATCAACCTCTTCATGGGGGAAACCTACTTTACATTACATAAATGAACAATTCTTGGATGATACAAATGAAAAAACCTACTTTCTATATATAGGAGTCTAAGGGGTCACAATATAATCAGAGCCTACATAAAAATAATAATGTAAGGGCACACCAATAAAAATGGTGGGCTTCTATGGGGCACAATAATAACAATATGGGTACTATATAGGCACACCAATAACAATAAGTGGGCTACACTAACAATAACAATAACGGTTTACACTAGTATTATAGGGACTTAACAAAATACCAACTGTGAGGCAAGGAAATAATAGTGCCTAGAGGTAAGAGGTTTGAATTTAACGGGGAGATAGAGTGAAGTTGGATCACATGTAGGGTTGGTGTGAATTAGTTTCACATCCCTAACTACTATTGGAGCCTCGACAAATCTAGAAAGAGATCAAAAATATTGGAAACAAATGATAGATATAGAGACAAAGATTAATAGAGGGCTTAGGGATATTTTCTAAGTGTTGCTGAAGAATCTAAGAAAAACAACTAGTCGGAAAGCCAAAACATAGAAGGAATAGCATGCACCATTCCAACTTATTCACACCTATCGATGTAATTATAATATCTCTCTATATACATCCCTCTGAAAATTTAAATCCATCAAAACCTTTTTAAAGAGATTTGACTTGTAAAAGATTTGTTTATTAAAATTTAGTTCTTTTAAAAAATTAATTATAAATATTAATTTTATAAAATATAATATATTTCAAAATCCATCTTGTTACAAACTTGTTTTTTATTAATTTTACAAATCTACAATATATTTCATAAAATACATTGTATCAAATATTCATTTCTCCCCCCATGGAGGGTGCACTAACGTAGGCCCTCTCCTCCCGCTCTAACATTATTATCATTCATGAAAACATGTTTTGAAGCATGCAAGAAACCTGGCCAATGCCTGGGTCACGAGTCACCTCATAGTCTCTCTCACATTCACATTCCATGTTACTATATTATGAAAAGTACAATGTAGGTACCGAACCGCAAAAGGAAAATTCATGGTGTATAGTGGAGACATCGAATATTTATACTAGAATGATGGCCCATACTCATAGCCAGAACACTTCAACTCAATCCTCCTAGGAAGTGGAGGCCATGCGAATCCATCATTACAAGATCATTGGCACTGTCAGACCTCAAAATTCTCATATTTAACACACCTTTTTCCCTTATGATTACCCACGATTTTATCTAATTTCTATCACTATTACTATCATTTTCCACAATTGTTGGGAAATTATCTTAAACTTGGAGCATGATAAGGTAATTTTTTATTATTTAGCATATTCCCTTTTTTTTAATAATATTTACTCAAATTGTTATTAATAAATGTTTAATTGTGTCTAGGTATCAAGAGAGGAGATACAAATGATTGATTGACTTAATTCTGAGCATCACATTGAAACATGATCTTCCAGCCTTAATCCTACACTCCTTGAGGATTCCTGAAACTAAGGAAGTATTGTGCATGGTACTCTTCATGGAAATTTTACCACGAGGGCTGAGGAATATGGTCAACTCATACACACTATCTAAGTCAACAACAATTTAAGTCAAGTTATCTCAATAAATATTATAGTTAGTTTATGATCGAGAAAGAAGGAACCACTTTCTAATTTCTCCTTGCATTAGATCTATAATCTTCTTGATTAATGCATGGTTTCACGAGATTACAAGTTGTTAAAATTTCTATTCATTTTTGCTTTATATTCGGCTTGGGGGCTAGATGATGCATTGTAAAATTTAAAAAATCCAATCCATGGCCCTGTGTTGACGGTAGGTGATATTATTGTAGATCTATATTATTGGTCGTTTCTTTGGTCGATTGGACCTGATACATTGATATAATGTTACTAGAGACTGAGCATATCTAATGCAAAGTGTTATGCCAAGTACCATTCTACATATTTTGTGCATTTGATGAATTAAATATTCTCTATGGTTTAAATTTTTAATAGGAGGCATGAGCTGGTTGGATGGGCCTGCCAATCCGACTCGTTTCCCTCCTTCTTGTGCATTCATTTAGCTAGGTTTTAGATATGTTGATAGATGCTTGATATTTTTCCATCTGGTGTGCTAATTTGTGCATTTGATCTCAGATTTAAAGGTTTTTGGTGTGAAAACTATGTACTTTGTCTCTAGACATATATTTCTCATTTTATGAGTGTTCTACATTTTCGGATATGGAAATACTTTAACCATAAACATGGATTAGGTTTTATGGTAGGCATTACATCTATAGGTCACTGTTGTATTCGAATACTAAGTTGCAACAAGGGTTTTTTATTAGCAATTCTATGTGTGTTATCAATAATTGTTGTAACACAACAATAATGGAAATAATAAAATAAGATTATATTACATCATCAAATTTTAGAGGGAAAAAAACTATTTTTCCAACTCGTATTTTCAACTTATCTCCCTACGATTTTACTCAAATTTCTAGTGGGAGCACTTGTTGGATGTAGAATTTAATTCCTCATCAAAGGAGTACTCATGTTTCATACTTTTGATGGAGCCTACTATAGGAAAAATGAGAAATACATTAAAAAAAAAATATTGCAATTATGTTTTTCATGTATTTCTCATTTTTCGTGTAGCAGGGTCCACTAAAAGTATACAACATGAGTAATCCTTTGATGAGGAATTTAATTTTGCATCCAACTAATGCTCTCACTTGAAATTTGAGTAAAACCATAGGGATACATGTTGAAAACACGAGTTGAAAATAAGTTTTTTTATCTTTATTTTTTATTTTTAATATTTTTACTTTTTTACTCCAAAAATGGTGAATTATCCCCCGTGGTTGACATCATCATCTTGAATCCTATTGGTTCTTACAAAGTTTATTTTGGTTGTAAATTTTTTTTTGAGCCCCATTTTAGACCTCAAAAATTCTTTAATGATATGTCGAATATCCAACAAAATCATCACTTTTGACTATGATTTGAAATAGACTTGTATGCAAAATTATTTTGATACCTGTGAGAATATACATATTATATTGTTTGATGGAGTTTTTTCATTATAGGGTTGTGAAGTCTACCTTGTTTTATTTATAAATAGCTAGATTTGAACTTGCAATCATATGCAAACAAGATTCAATGAAGCATACTTTGTTGTGACAAATTTTTTTCCCTTAACTAAATTTTGTCTATTCCAAATTTACACAGTCGATACATTTTCTAGGTTGTGTATTATTATGATTTTTCGACTAGATTCAATTTGGACTGTAGAAAAATAGTGTATGACTGAATTCCTATGAAGAATAGATTTGAAAGGAATTTGTATACACGACTATTCTATATATAACTCTAATTCCTTGTAAGCAGACTTGACAGAGACACTTTGTAAAAAAATTTAAATCAAAGTATTTCTATTACAAATGTCTTCTCTTTCATTGTATATAATTATTATGGATTAGTTTTCTATAAAGTCACTTTTTTTCCATATTGGATTTGGCTTTGTGCACAAGCTCCCACCGTGAGATATGAGTTTAGATCAGAATTTCACATACGGTATTATATTCACATGGCTATTTTTCATCTTTGACAGATATAGAAGCCTACCTTTTCTGCACATTTAAATTTATTCATGACGATAGTTTGTAAGAGTAGTATCACGATGGACTTGGTTCTTTTGATTTGGAATGTTGCATTGTGTGGATTGACCATGAATTTAATTGTATTTTAATTGGACTTGCTCAGTTTAGTTAATGCTCATGTTTCCAGATTGATTAGTAGCTATATTTTCTCTTAGTTAGGTTTTTCTCTTAATTTTTCAGTAGTTAGGGTATACTTTAAATTGCTGATAGAACTGCAAGATGAGTGTTTGCAGTAGTTAGGATTTTCTTTCTATTGAATGTTTTTTATTGCAATATTAGAGTAGGGATTGGCTAGTGTTTGTAGGAACTCGAAGGTGTGAGAAGATAGTTTCCAAGGACGGATTAGGGTTTTCTTTTGCAGGTTCCCAAAATATTTCTGTAGCATTTCATGTGTTGCGTCTTGAATTCCATGGACCTTATATTGAAAATTAATTTTGGTCCATTAATCTATCTTACATTGCACCCAATATTTTGGTGGCATTGTTAGGGAAGCGCTTGAGGGATTGACCTTGTGCAATTTTGTTTTCTTATTTACCTATTTTTTCTTGCAAATTTGTTTCTTTCTTGCATATTTTGTTTCTATTTTTAAAAGGAGTTCATTTTTAGGATGTTGAAGAACACCCCCCCCCCCCCAAACATATGCTCATTCATATGCTGACAGAGTGTACTAGCTAGCTTGTTGAGAACAGAAAAATGGTATTTTGGAGGAGTTCAAGGATAATATCTGATGTTGTTGTTGAGATATGAAAATCATCCAATAATGAACTCACAAGTGAAAAATCAGTATTTTTCTTAAAGATCATAAAAATAATATTATTAGCTCTTTGATTTCAACATTGGAGGTGTTAGGGTCTCGTGATTTAGCAGATTGGTAGACCAAATGCACAGGGTAACATGAAACCAATCGTTGGAGTCCTAGGACCTAGCCTTCTTGGACTCAGAGAGGTATCTCTCTATTATATGCAAAGGATGTGAACTTGTTTGTTGTAGATGGTTGATTTTAGGCTAGTTGTGAAGTTTAGGGTTTTGTTTGTTTGGTTGGGTTGGGTAAAATGATCAAGTGGAATAGGTGGAATGAGAGGTCATCAAATCATTGGGTTATGGAGTCTATGAAAGTCATGGATATATCAACAATGAGTCAGAGTGCATCACAGGGCAAATCTAGTGTAGTCAATGGATCTTTTTAAGGTTATGTGTGAAGTGAAATAGACATTAAGTTGGGAAAACAAGGTAGGGAAAAGGGTAGTTAAGAATCCTTTGTCATATACCCATAAACAAGAAGGTCTCAAACACTGATAAGATTATATAATAATCACGAGATAGGGCAAACCATTTACTCAATGACAATACTTTAAACAAATAGACATCCAAGATGAGCAATTTAGTGAAACACAGAAAGCAAGAAATCCTATCTAACTTCAGTGATTTCACCTAGAAAGTTTGAAAACGTATAAGATGACAAATAACATTAACCAATGAAGAGGGAACTCCTAGACATCATCAATCAATCTATAAATATCTTTAAGGCAAACTGATAGGCATGGACAAAGGGCAAGATCAGAACAAGACCTCCTTGACTTAACCTAACAAGTAATACTTCAAAGAGAGATTTCAAAACAGAGTTTAGATAGCATCAAATAAGCAGGAATTGCCATAAAACATATTTGGAAACCAGCATATTAATCCATTGATGAAATAAACAAGCATAAAGATGCCTAAGGAGCAACTAAGAATTCCTTAAACACACTCAGTAGAGGAAAACATAAAGACAATAGCAAACAGGAAGACTAAGCTGCCTCAAACAACATTTCTTAGCCTATACTTTTCTGATCTACTGCAACATAGAAAGATGGACATAATGATAAATAAGAAAACATGAAAAAATTAGAGACACATCACCATTCACCAAGCTTAGGGATCCTGCAAGCAAGATTTCATCATCATCAATCAAAGCATATCATTCACAAGCTCTATAACACCAAATTTCTCTTCAACCTCAAAGAACCATGTATTTCTCTCAAAAATCATCAAAATCCAACATTCACAATGAGTCCTCAATTCTCTATTTATCAGCAAGGAGGAGAAAAACCTAATAGAGTATCTAGAAGCCTATTGGCTAATCAGAAATATCACTATTGTCCTTGAGACCTTGCAAGGCTCAAGGCACAAAATATCTTTTCGGGCATTTTTAGCAAATAAATTGACATTTGAGGTCTGAAAATCCTCCTGAAACTTGCCAAGTGTACATTGTTGACTTTCCCTCTACTAAGGGCCAACACTGTGTTTTAGGAGGAATTTCCATGCCAAGGGCATAGCACAGGAGCAGGAAAATTGGGTCATCTTGCAACAATGTTTTGAAGGCCTTCCCGATGTCGAAAAAGGCTCCATGATGGCTCATTGGGAAGCACTTGAAGTATACTTTCCATATCTACCCTTTTTTCTCTATTTGGACCTTTGTAGCCTATTCAAAAACCAAAAATTACAAGGCTGGTAAAGGTGCATCACATGTCCTAAAAAGCAGGCAGAATGGTGAAAAATAGGGTGTTTTTTACCCTTTTGGAGGACCAAAAATAATACCATTGATCTAAAAAAATTTTAGCATGCTACATTTTAGATGAGGATTCCAAAAATGTGAGCCTTTCCACCTGAAGATGCTCTGAGAAAAAGCATAGCACTATGTGTGCTACCCCCTTGGCATCAAAATTAGCAAAAAACCAAAATTTGGTGAATGAGTGCCTCATGGGTTTTTGGAGACCCGTAGAGAGGCTTGTGCCAAGATTCCAAGCCTAGCTTGGCCTTTTTCTTCTTTTAGTACTTGAATTTCCATGAGGGCTTCCTTCAATTTGGCACTAGCAAGTTTGTTTTTCATGGCATAATGTTTGGTCATCTTTTTCTGGAGAGGCCAATCTTTATCTTCTTGAAGTGCTAGTGTTCATTCTTGTAGTACTAAATGATATATTGTGCCATTTCAAAATCCCTCTCCCACTCCTTGATTTGGGCATCCTTGCTTTGGAGTAGTAGTCTAGTGGCCACCTCCTCATCTTCATTATCACTATCTAGGTCAATGAATTGTGGCTTTTGAGTATTTTTCCTACCTCCCTTACCTTTCTTATATTTTTTCATCTTTTCTTTACCCTTTTCAAGCCTTTGAACTGATGTAGATGGCAAGGTCCCTTGCCTCTTCGAGGTAGAAAAAAATTGCCTTGATCCTCTTTTATATGTGAGAGGGAGGAAATCAAATTTGTTTACTAGAATGCCCTTACCATGACTGAATTTAAGATTGCCTTTTATTTCATCAATGATCTCTGCATTTATGTTTTCTTCATTTTGTTCTTGACTGCCCTCTTGAGAGGTGTTTTCATTTTCCTTCATGCCAACATCACTGTCGTGACCGTCACCACTATCATCAATCTCTTGACTGCTTTTTGGGTTCCTAGTGTCACTGTTGTCATTATTTTTAGAGCTATTAGTCATTATGGTGTCTTCATTATCCTCCTCTGTGTTTGCAAAATTATCATTGCCATCATCATTTTCTGTGTTGTCACTGTTAGAGGTGTCTTTGTCAATGTCTTCATTACTGTTTTGAGCATTTTCATCATTACCATCCTCTTCCATATCTTCTGCGCTGTCATTTTGTTCTAAACTGTCCTCTGTCTCTTCTTCTTTATCACTACTTTTCTCTTCAGAATCTGCCTTTTCATTATCTATTTCCTCTTCCTCATTCTCTTTCTCTATTTGTTCTTCTAATTCTGCCTCTGTCTCTTGGCTGTCATTTGTTTCCTCTTCTTCATTTTGCTCACTGCCTTTTTCTTCTTCATTGTTCTACTCATTGCCTTTGTTTTCAGAATCCGCCTCATCACTGCTTACATCTGCCTTTTCTTCATAATCTGCCTCTGTCCTTGCATCATTGTTATTGTCTGTGGGGTCACTATTAGAGTTACCTTCATCAGTTTCTTCATTTTCCTCAAACTCTTTGTTGTCCCTTGTAATGTCCTCATTGCTTTCATTTTCATCACTATCATTCCCTTCTATATCTCCTGCCTTGTCATCTTTTTCTTCATTTCTTGCAGCTATTTCTTCTTCACTATTGGGCTCACTACCTTTGTCTTCAAAATCTGCCTCTTCATTATCTGCCTTTTCACGGTCTTCTTGTCCTAAAATTTCGTCTTTATCATTGTCATTTTCTTCCTCACTGTCCTTTGTTTCTTCTTCATCATCACCACTTTCTTCATTTTCATTTTCCTCTCCCTCATCACCATTTTCTTCCTATTGACTATCATTTTCTTCTTGGCTGTCATTTTCCTCTTGATTGTCATTTTCCTTATGATCTTCATCACTTTCTTCTTGTTCTTCATCACTTTCTTCTTGTTCTGATGCTTTAGGATAAGGTGAAGGAGGGAAATTCTCTTGGGGAGAGGATTCATGTGGAGAGGATGATTCATGGTCAGTTAGGGGTGATGGAGGAATGGAGGAAGGTGGATGAGATGATGAGGGTAAACTTTGCAGAGGAAGAGGCTGTGGATTTTTGAAAACATCATGGGTGATGACCACTTCCCATGGGATACCCTGTTGCTCTAATTGATGCAACACAATCATCTTGATAAGAGAATGGTGGAAAAGGCTTTGCATTTGTTGTGAAGGAGGCCTCTTTTGCACAATGTATGACATCTTATCAATACTTCTATAAAGGTAATAAGGAAAATGCAGTAGCTTGGCCCTAGTGAAATGCGTGAACAATCTTATATGGTAGGAATAGAGCCTAGAAAACCTACCCTCACAAGTGAAGTATTTCATGATGACTTTCATTAAAGGGGAATATATTTCCAATAGATGGGGAAAAGGGAAAAATAGTCTTTCAATCAGCTTGGTATCTTGGTTTCAAGAAAGGCAAGTAATGGTTTAAGTCCAAATTCACCTGTTTGAACCATTTTTCTCCCATGCAAGGTATCTCAGTGGCCATAACAATTGTATTGGTGGACAACTCAAAATTTACCCCGGCTAGGTGTACTTGGTGGTTATGGAGGTTTAGGATGAAAAGTCTGGTCAACTCAGGGTGACTTTTGACTCTTTGTACTTTTTCACAGAAATCAAAACATCCTACCTCTTGGAAAAACTGTGGTAGGGGAGGTTGTCAACTCCTTGGTGCTCAAAGGCTCAAACCTATTTACTTTTCCACCCTTTCTCTGTGGTCCCCTAGGCCTTTGGCCTCCCTCACCACTGTCAATGCTTCCTTCTCTAGGAATTTTATCCTTACTCTTGCTTCGAAATCAAAAAAATTGAAACTGCTTGTGAAATGATATGAAGGGGGTGAGTGGGATGGTGAGGAGACAATAGTGTCAAGGCTTGGCAGTGTGGAGGCTAGTTATGCAAATGGAGATGTTATTTGGTAGAGTAACCACTTCTTAGCATGGAGACCAAACTTATCTCTTCCTTTAGGGTTTTTCTTTTCTTCACATTTCTTGTTAAGTTTGACCTTTAAAATAGCATGAGAGGCGGTAGAAAATCTAAATACCTCTCATAGAAACTTCGGGATGTGCCAAGCAAGAATTTGGAGGGGCCTTGAGCAAATTTGAGGGTTGCACTGGCTTAAAAAAAAAATTCTTGGTTGAACGCGCAGCACAGGAACACAGCGCGGGCAGAGTTTGCAAGTGGTCGTGTTGGCCTGAATGGCCCTACGTGTACCACAGGCCGAGTCTGAACGTTGTCGAGCCTCTCCTGGGTAGTGCCTGAATGCACCAGTGCGTAGCGCGGAAGATTCTAAACGTTGTCGGGTGTCGAGCTTCTCCTGCATGAAGAAAGGGTAGCGCTGCACGCACCCTGCGCATAGCGCCCGGGCAAGTCGGTCGGGCGGTCCTGCATGCAGTGAACGCATAGCACCATGCGTGGAGTGGTGTCGGGCGACCCTGCACACGGTAAATGTGTAGCGCCACTACACAGGAGCGCAACACCCTATGGAAAATTGCAAAGGTGGCACACACAGGCGCGTAGCACACATTTTTAGGAGCGTAGCGTAAGGGTTTTCCTATCCGAGGTTTGCCAGGAACTAAGATTTTTTCACTTGAAGGCTTTCTCTCCTCTTTTGCATATGAAAAATGAGTTGAGTGATAGACATAGGCTTTTTATACCCTTGGAAAAAAAATAATTAAAAACCAAAACCCAATTTTTCTAATGTTTTCTTTTGATCTTTTTACCCCTTTACTGATATTTCCTTTACCTTTTTGCAGGAGGTGATTCAAGCATAAAAATGATCCTTTGATGGGTGATTTTGAAAATATAACTTTCTTCCCCCTCTTACTGCTTTTGACAATGACATCTATATTTTTTCCAAGACTGTAAATCATGCCCACCATGTCTTCTTTTGATCACTTCTGTGTTGCTCATGCAGGTGCCCTGACATAAATTAATTTTGTTTTCTTGGTCATTTTTGGAATCTTGATAACTTTAGTCACTCAACAGTAAAATCATGATTTTCTTGGTGTTCTATTTTGAAACTTAACCTCCTTCTTTCCTTCTTTTTACCATTTTTGAATACATTTGACTACACTTGAAAACTTAGGTTACCTCACACTAATATTCTTTACAATTTCTCCCTTTGGTGCAGTGAAACAGTGTTGCCTTGAAAAACCATGTAAGTCATCCTCTGATATCATTTTTCAATTTCTTCTTGTTGTCATCAAGGAGATCTCTCACCTTCATTTCTTGTTTCAATAAATCTTCAATTTATGCTCAGCTGCGCTGATGTACCTCCGTCCTTGTGATCCTTTGCATGGACTCCTTGCTGGGCAATACCTGTTTTTCCAATCAGTTATAAAAACCCTGATTTTCTTCGTTCATAGTTCTACTTCTTATCCTTTGTTGTGGCTGACCTTAGGGATGATTTTCCCTCTTACCTTACCTCTTCTTTTACTGATGGTCATCTCATTCATTCACGCAGAAATGTCTAAGATGGGAAACTATATTTTGCAGAAACTATGCTTTGATCAAGGAGGTCTCTCTTGAAGGTTTTTTTATCATTTGGAAAATCATATGCTAACCTTCTTCCTCTTTTATTGCAGCCTATTGGCACATGAAAAACATTGATTAAGAGCATTCAAAATAACCCTACAATTTGTGAAACCCCAATGACCTAGTGGGAAATTCCTTGGACATGATCCTTGACTGAGATCAGGCTTGGGATCTTGATAGTGTAAAAGCAGAGCTTCTTGATCAGTGAGTGTATTTGAGGATATATAAATGGATGAAATTAACTGATCTAAAGAGATTATATAGATATTTTTAGACTATCAATGCTTTAATATATCTGGTAAACATAGGAAAAATCAGGTTGGTTGGTGATCATAGATGGAAAATGGAAGGGTCAGGCAAGGCCAAAACTGGGTGCTAAGGTCAAAGGTGTCAAAACATAATGAATATGAGTAGCTTGAGCCCATGATGGGTATTTTGGGAGTGGTATGCTGGTCATGACTTGGTAGAGTAGTAAAATAGTGAAAAATTTATCCTGAGGATAATGAAGGCAGTGAGATTTCTAGAACTCACAACATTCATGAATTTTGTTTCTAGAAATTTGGGATAAAAATTTAGTCATCTATGGAAAGAAAAAATTACTGATGACTAACAGGAGGAAAATTTACAAGAAGAATAGAAGTAGCCTAAAATTGAAGAACCACTCATGATGATATGCTCTGATTGTAGGAGGTAGCCCTCCCTCATAGAGTGTCATGTTTGTGAGGATGATCACTTAACAAGTCATTTCCCATCGATACCATGATTAATATAATTATTCAGGGAATTAATTAAGGAATGAAATCGACTGCTAGGTATAACTCAAAATTGATCAACATTTAATACTTGGACTAATTCTTATTATTCTCAATAGGTTCCTAGGAAGATTTATAATTATACAGATCCATGGAAAAAATTTACTCCTCCTCCTATTGAATACCCAAACTTATTTCCAAAGTGGCCCTCTCCCTAACCCTCTTCCTTGAGTCAGATATCCCCATGGCCACAGTGATGGTTTGAATCCTCCTCTCTAGGGAAATTTCCCATGCAAAATCAATTTACTGAGCAACAATAGTAGTAATTCCCCCCTAATTCACCACCATGTAATCCTCCTCTATGGTATCAAATACATTTGCAACCTAACCCAAACCCTAAACCAAACCCTATACCAAACCCTAGACCAAACCCTAATCCCAACCCTAGGTCAAACCCTAATCCAAATGCTAACCCACACCTTAATCCAAACCCTAGACCAAACCCTATCCCAAAAACTAATCCCAACAAGGAGGTTGCACAAAAATTCCAAATTCATGTTCTCTATGTTGAATCCCATATTGAATGTAATGTCACGTATTTTAGAATGGGAAGAGGAGTGAGTTTGGGAACTTCCCCTATCACCACAAAAAATTTACCCCAGGAAGAAGCTCCAATTCAAATACCATCAGAGGAATAATATGTAAGTGGAATTTGTTCTAGAATTGTTGTTGAAGCTCATGAAATAATATTAAGAGAAATACCCTAGAATTTCCTTTAACCATATTTTCCAATATGAAGAGTAGACATTGGAACTTGATATTGAGTAATTTCTCTCTTTCCTCTCACAAAATCCCTTATGCCTCCAAGAGAGTGATCATCAAACCGTGAAATAATTGCATAACATACCAAAGGAGTACATGCCAATATCTTTTAGTGAGTTGGAGAACCATGAACATGTAGACTATATCAAATTCTGGCTTCAAACAATCATTGGCACATGTCATTTCCTCATCATTCGAAAAATATTGGTACCATCTCAGTTAAATTAGTTGGTTTTTCATACTCTAGTATGCACTAAAGCTTAATTTTTAAGTCTAAGTACGAGTACATTTAGTATTTTTCTTACACACATGGCTACACTGGAAGTACTCCTACACTTTAAGGAGATCTTCCTCTCTCTAAATTAGGGTAGGGTAGTATAAGATAAATAAATAAAAATGAAATATAAAATAAATTTTTTACAACAACACTATTGAAACTACAACCCCCTAAGGCAACAACTATTGAAACTTCTGTTAAAGCGCTCTTGTGGTAAGTCTTGTCAAAATAAATTCACTCCTAGTGCCTTATTATTTTTTAAAGTGACTTTCATTATTGATTAACTGGTTTTTCTCCATGCCACATGTTTGAGATCATCCATTGGGTTAGTCAAGGGGATTTTTCATTGTTATGTTTGATACTTTCCACTCATAAGCTCAAAACCCTACTCATGGGCTAGTTTCTCTAATAATTTGTTGTCCAAGAAATATTTTCAAGTTTCTCTTCAAAGTTATTTATGAAAATCCTCTTATGGTGGAACACTCCTCTAAAGCCTCAATGGGCTTTCATGAGAAACCTAGCATGATTAACTCGAGGAACCTTTCAGCCATTATCCGGGATGCCTTATTATACATTAAATAACTGAAATTTAAGGTTACTGTGAATGACGTCACCCATGGGATAAATATAAATAATTAGTTATGTGCCTATAATTTAATCTAAAATGCTCTTGTACCACCCAACTTCTTTACACTCTAAAATTCCCATGAGCACTATACATCATCTCAAATATTTTGAGTGATATATAATAATAAAAAGGGAAGTATTAGGAAGTAAAAGAAAACTTGTCGAGGTTCTGAACAAGCCTACTGGAAGTGGGTTTATGCTTGTATGGTACCATGGGAAACTCGCCACGGTACTAAACAAGCCCACTGGAAGTAGGGCTATGCCAAGTAAGAGAGATGGAAAACACACATTGGCACACTTAAAAATCCAAAAACCATAGGTCAAATTATGAAGAAATTATCATTAAAATTGAAGCTAGCAAATGAAATTTATATCTCTCTAATAATGGCTTTAATATCCTTCCATTACTGTGTCTTGGAGTTCTATCTCTTAGAAATAAGGAGGTTTTCATGGAAGTGGGACCCTTAGTGCGGGAAATTCACTTTGCTCGAACAAGAGGAGTTTCAATTATACGCTTGGATAATGGTAAGATGGTCAACCTAGGAAGGTATCATTTTTTCACCTTTCTTTTGTCCCTACTTCCATCCATCTTTAACGTCGTCGCTTTCAAAATATGATTGTCACTTTTATTAATGATGAGGATATTGAGGTGAAAAACTATTGACTAAGTTTGCTCCTGAGATGATTTGTAGAAATTTTATGGTTGGCTATTTTATTCAATGATAACAATATCCTTGTAGTGACAACATTGTTAGCATTCCTATGGAACCCCTGGAATTATATGTTCTTTCAGAAAATAGTGAAGATCAGTCTTGACATCATTGAATCTCTAGTCACAGGAACTATATGAAGGTAACAAGAGAATCTGTAAGTCTTTCACTTAAGACAACCAAAGGTACCCATATTTTGTCCTGTTTATATTATTGATGCAAAGGAAGTAGACATCATATAACACTTACCTAATATTCTAGTAAATGCAACAAGAATCTAACCAAAAAACTACAACCCTAAATTCCCAATTAATTCCCATCTTTGCCAAAAAAAATTCTTGCGTGAGGAAATGCAAGATGATCAGCAAGGGGGAGATGTCACGCCCTAGAATTTTCGTATTTAACAAACCTTTTCCCCCTATTATTACTCACGATTTTATCTAATTTCTATTATTATTACTATCATTTTTCACAATTGTTGGGATATTTTCTTAAACTTGGAGCATGATCAAGTACTTCTTTATTATTTAGCATATTCGCTTTGTTTTTAATAAGATTTACATCACATTGTTATTAATAAAGGTTTAATTGTGTTTATGTACCAAAAGAGGAGATATGGATGGTTTAAAGACTTAATTCAGAGAATCACATTGCAACATTATTTTTCGGCCTTAATCCTACACTCCTTGAGGATTCCTACAACAAAGGAAGTATCATGCATGGTTATCTTCATGGAAAGTTTACAACGTGGGCTCATTGTCGAAGTCAACAACAATTTAGGTCAAGTGTGCTCAATACATATTACAGTTATTTTCTAATCGAGAAAGAAGGGACTACTTTCTAATTTCTCCTTGCACTCGATCTGTATCTTCTTGATTAGTGGGTGGTTGAACCAGATTAAAATTTTCTAGATTCTATTCATTTTTGTTTTGTATTTGATTTGGGGGCTAGATGATGCATTTTAAAATTTATAAAATCCAAGCCATGGCCATGTTCCTGCTACACTAAAATTTGTCACCATGTCTGTCGATTTGGATATCTTGCCATCCGATGGAGTATCTCAAGTGAATCCCCTATAAATCTTGAAGTAAAATAATACCGAGGACAAAAAGGAATTTTGGGTTACACTTCTTAAAAACCCTTTTTGAGCATCTGGACAGTTTTCCTGAATAAAACTTTCACATGTCCAGTTTCTTCCACAGTAAACTGCACAGATCTACGCAGTTTCTTCCACTAAAAACTTCGCAGGTTTGTTCACGCAGGTAAAAATAAAAAGTAATTTCTAGAAGCTTTGGTTGAGGAATCTTATCCAAATTAGAAACCTCAAACCACTACATACCTGTGCCTCATCCCTTGGTACATTGAACTAACATCCTTTTCTTAAGGATCATATCCCTTGAGAAATGGAGCTAGAAACCTCCTCATACTTCCTATAAATTGATGATAGGACTAAAGGAATGGAGGACTGGGTTTTTTTAGCTCATGTTGTTGATTTGGGTCTGAAGAGCTTGTCATCAAGGGAAGGAAAGGATACCATTGGAAGAGGATTGTGACATCAAAGCAATGAGGCTGTAAGCTTATTTTCCCATTGTTTTTAATATAAACTAATTATTCTTTCCTAATTGCATCTATTGTTGATGTTATTTGTGGGATTCCTTGATCACTCGCATCGTTTATAGCTAATTATTGTTTCAATTATATGTTGTATGCTAGATTAGGGATTTCATTTACCTTTCCTTTCATATGCAATATGCTTTGATCCCTTTGAATTTTTTTCTCTATGTAGATCTCTTTTGGAGCAACATGGAGAAGATGTGGAAAGCATTTGAAAAGCATCTAAGGCATTGAGGGAAAGCTGGTTGTAGAAAGCGTTGAAAGGACTTTTACAAGCACTTCGTCAATAGGTAAGTGATCCTTCACATACTACATGTTTCATGTTTTGGTTATAGGATAAGGAAAGATATATTGTTTTGTCTATTTTTTTCTAGTTTTCCTTTAGGATTCTAGGGATATTGCTTTTGTCCGCAGAAGGTGTTTATCCATGTAACAGTGCCAAAGGCAGGTGATATTATTGTAAATATATATTTTTGGTCGACTAGACCTGAGACATTGATACGATGTAGGGACTGAGAAAATCTAATGCAAAGTTTTATGCCATGTTCCATCCTATATATTTTTTGAATTTGATGAATTAAAGCTTTGATCCGATTTAAATTTTTTTATAGGAGGCACGAACTAGTTGGATGGTCCTTCCAATCTAGGTCATTTCCCTACTTCTTATGCATTCATTTTTCTAGGTTTCAGATCTGTTGATTTACGCTTGATATTTTTCCATCTAGTGTGCTAACTTGTGCATTTGATCTCAAATTTAAAGGATTATGGTGTGAAAATGATGTACTCTGTCTTTGGACATATATTTCTCATTTTATGCATGGTCTACATTTTCAGATTTGGAAATAATTTAACCATAGGCATAGATCGGTTTTTATGGTAGGCATTAAATCTATAGGTCAATGTTGCATTCAATTGTTGCATTGCAACAAGGGTTTTATATGCATGTTTCTCGTGATCGAGCCATTCTATACTTTGTTTCATGGTTTATTCTAAAGAGTTTGTTGTACATTATTCATTATAACAAGGGTTCGATTCTCATAATACAGGTTTAGTGTGAGCCTTATTGAAATATTTGTAACAAGATATATGCTTGTAGCTCTAGACTTCTCTAAGAATCAATTTCTTTATAATGCATAGGAACAAAATATCTAATTGACTGCTTGCTGGAAATTTTGAGTCATAATATCATTACTTGCGTTGTTCTCCATAAGAACTAGATTTAAAAAGAAAACTCTCACATAAGGCTCTTTCAAATAAAAATGTGATTTTACAAATGTATGCCTTGATCTAATACATTATGAGATTTTGATGATTAAAAAGGGAATTCTTATGTATTATGTTGCATCTCTCTGGGACTTCGAATGGTTTTGCTACATACACACATAGGTCAATCCCTTGAATGACAAGTTTGAATAAATAAATTCACACTGACATGTGTAATTTGTTGCCTCCTTTTGACTAGTCGCTTGAGGATTAAAATTAAAAGACTATTTCATTATGATCTTCTAGAATCCATTGGAAACTTTAATGTATTATTCAAACTTTTTTATCTACAAGATATGTGGCAAGGTATCTTTCTATTGGTTGGACTATGCATACATGAAAACAAAACAAACATTTTTCAAAGACTCCAATGAAATCATAATTTTTTTACTCCAATTTCAAATAGACTCGTGTGAAAATTTATTTCAATACCTATGAAAATATACATATTATATTGTTTGATGGAGTCTATGCATTATAGGGTTGTCAAGTCTACCTTATTTTCTTTATAAAGAACCATATTTGAACTTGAAACCATCTGCAAACAAGATTCAATGAAGCATACTCTGTTGTGACATCAACTTTTCCCTTAACTACATTTTGTCTATTGTGAATTTAGCCAGTCATTATGTTTTCTAGGTTGTGTATTCTTACGAGTTTTTTATTAGATTCAATTTTGAATGTAGAAACATAGTGTATGCTTGACTACATATGAAGAATAAACTTTGAAGGGAATTTGTATACAAGTATATTCTACATATAAGTCTAATTCCTTATAAGTAGAGTTGAGAGAGACACTTTGTAAAAAAATTGAAATCAAAATATTGTTACTACACGTCTTCTCTTTCATTGTATTTAATTATTATGGATTAATTTTCCAGAAAGTCACTTTGTTTTCAGATTGGATTTGGATTTATGTAAAAGCTCCCATAGTGAGAGATGAGTTTAGATCATAATTTCACATACAATATTAGATTCACATGGGCACTTTACACCTTTGACAGATCTAGAAGCCTCCCTTTTTTGCACATTTAAATTTTTTCATTGAGATAGTTTAGAGTGGAATCACAATGGATTTAGTTATTTATTTTTATTTGGAATTCAGTGTTGTGTGGATTGACCAGGACTTTAATTCTCTTTTAATTGAAGTTGCTTAATTTAGTTAATTCTTATGTTTCCAGATTGATTAGTAGCTTGGGTTTGCTCTTAGTTCTGGGTTTACTCTTCAATTATTAGTAGTTAGGTTTTTCTTTCAATTGCTAATATAACTGCAAGATTAGTGTTTGTAGCAGTTTTGGTTATGTTTCTAATGAATGCTTTTGATTGTAGGATTAGAGTAGGGATTGACTATGGTTTGCAAGAACTCGAAGATGTGAGAAGATAATTTCCAAGGATAGATTAGGGTTTTGTTTTGCAGGTTCTCAAAGTATTTCTCTGACATTTCTTGTGTTGCATCTCGAATTCCACGAACCTCTTATTGAAAATTATTGTTGGTCCATTAATCTACCTTATACTACACCCAACATGCATGCCACATAATGAAAACAACATTTCCGAGCAGTGCATTGCATTATCATATAAGGATACAAACACCCTTGGTATTAAAAAAATTAAGAGAACCAAGGATCCCATGTACTTATATTAGAGTCATGCAGAGTTATTTTAGAGTTGTATCTCTTCTTACTGGAAAATATTGTTTACTATGCATAAATATTCTAGTGGATGACCTGGTAATAGGCTTCTTAGCATATTGAATAAGCCATTTTCATTATAGTCATATTTCAGTCATATAGACTTATGTTTGTTTGGGTCATTATATGGATTCTTTAGTCTATGGATTGGTATAAATTTTTCAAATGCTCTAATTTGAATTGACCTCCTAGCCATCCTTGGTTATCTGTAACTCTCTTCCCGGGAAAATCCCACCAACCTCCGCATTCACATCAATTTCCAACTACTTCTTCCCTCAAATCAATTCCCAATAACCTTTTCTCTCATGTCAACTCCTCCCTCGCTAGCCTCTCTCCCACTCCTTTTCCTTTGGTTGCACGTCTTGACTCTCCAAATCTCAAAACTATCATATTTCCACTCCCTAATCATTCCCCTCGTCGTTAATATCGAACCTACAGACTTCCATGTATCACCATGACTCATGGAAGATATGTGGTTTATTGCATATGAAGGGGCAGGGGCCGTCCATATGTCTCCTCTATGACCCCAAACCATATGGCATCACCCTCCCAGTGGAAAGCCCAAGCGAAAGCAAGGGAATCCATGGCTCATCCAATAAGTTGAATGAATAGAGGTTGTTGTCCACCAGGAACGTCGTTATACCCTTAACTAGCATGTTCAAGCTCAAACCAAGGATTTGGTTCCTAATCTAGGCACTACAACTAGCTCGGTATATTTAGGCTACATGCAAGAAAACAATGTTTATTGGCACACAAAAAATCTTTTGTGGTGCATCCTCACATACAACAAAAATTTTCAATGGGATAATTCTTACAAGCTGTTTCATTTGGAGGAGAAATTGGATGGAATGGATCATAAAATCAACATCCTCATCAACAAGTGTAACAACAACCCCTTCCCATGGAGTGAGGATGTTCCGCAACATGCCCCAAGCCAAACAATTTAGGACAACATATACTACGCAATCTCAATTTTTGTTTTTAGTTCTTATAATGGATTTAGTTAATCTATATATTACCTTTTTTATTTAATAGAAACTATAGTCATAAGATGTATATATAACCTGCAAACTTTGAAGCTAATGCTTTAGCCTAATTTTTCACTAGACAAAAGTAGAAAACTATTGTTCATGTAACACCCTGTTTTATTTTAATTATTGATCTAAAAAATTGTTATGGCATATTTGAATAGGTAACAAATAAGGGGATTCGTTAACAATACTTTAATATATAATCTCTTGCCTTTTTCAAATGAGAGTTAGTTAATAATTGCCTTGAGTAAAAGGAAGAATTAACTGATTTGTAAATGATTCCAAGAACCCAAAGTAAAAAGGTGGAGACAGTTCTGAAAGTTACCATTTTCCCAAAAGGATTTATAGGAAAATCCTGGGAGGAAATGGGGTTATGTGCAGAAAACAAGATGGGGTTAAGCAACAGGAGGTTTCTAAAGAGTGATCCAAAGATGGTGAGGGAACCAATGGAGCTGAGTAAAATACCCAGGAGAAGGTAAGACTGGATTTGATCCTGAGGTCTAACTTCTTGTCGAAACACCTAGACCCTGGTGAGGAGCAAGGGGGGAGCTGAGGACGTAATTGCCTTGCTCATGGTTGGGAGGACCATCAAACTTCTCGAAGAATCATCTGAAATTGGGTATTGAAGTATCTTGTATTTCTGGTTTATGCATTTTAGCAGTAGGAAATATATTAAGGATTACTATTGGAATTGCAGTCAAGATGATAGTTAAATTTATCATATGCTAATTGTTATTGATAGTATAAACTATGTGGAATCTGTCTATGAATACATATAAACATTTCATGAAAAATATTTATGTGAAAATTTTATGAAACTAATGACTACATTTAGGGTTACTATAATTAGGAAATGAGAATTCACCATTAAAGAAAATATGTAGTAATTTCTATAAACCTAAAATTACAGCAGAAAGCTAAAATAATGTCTAATAGACTTAGTCCAGTTGCAGACATAAAATATTTCCATACACTATTAAAATAGGATTTTAATATATATGCATAGTTGAATAGTACAGTATGTCGAACGTCATGACCAGAAATACCTTGATGGGTATAATTAATATCAATAAATATTTAAGTGTCTAAGCCTACGGGTTTAGTACCTGGGCCCGAGGGGAGGGTCAAGGTTCCAATCCCTTAGGCCAAAGAACCCAGATTTAGAAATATAAAAACATATATACATATAATACATATCAAAAACCTATGATGACCCAAATAAACAGTTACAAATATGAGCACGAGTATACTTTCAGAAAAACAAAGATTGGTGCGTAGAGTCTCTATTACAAGACAATGTAAGTTAAACTCGAGAATGAGCCAAATCTCTCTTAACTATAGATTCTAGTAAGAAATGGGTAAATAGATCATATATATATAATAGAAACTGTACATTGATATATATAAACATTGCTTTAAACCGGAAGCATCATAAATATAAACCAAACAATTATATTGCGTTCATAAGAACTGCATGCAGGAAGCAATCAAAACCCAAAATGCAATGTTGCGGAATTATATTAAAATCCCGAAGTATGGGCTATGCTTAACCATAAATGTACATGAATTAAAGCGGAACAATAAGCCCAAACACAAGACTAAAATTAATTACAAAATGGGTATTCATGTTAATGAAGAACCAGGACGAAATAACAAAAGGGGCGAGCCCTGTTCAACTACTAAACAAGAATCTAAATATAAGCAGTAATCACAGCAAGGCTGAGTGATTCTCACACTGACAGAAATCTCAAAAATCCCTGCAGGTGATAGCGGGGTGGCCACAATCGATAAACAAAGAAGACAGAGAATATTAAACCCTTAGCCATATTAAATTCTCCTTGTACATACCATGAAGGAGGCCGGAAGGAAACAACGAAATTCCTTGACTCCAACCTCAGCCGGACTATAGACTTGCGACCACAGTAGAAACTGCGGGTAAGGTCTTTCACCAAAATCCAAAAAGAATAATAAAAAATAAATAGTCAAAAATGAATTGTAGGGTTCATCTTGTATCACATACCGAAGGTGTGGGAGATGGGATGGCAGAGGGACTTTCTCGAATCCTCCATTAAAATGAATTGAAACCTATAACTAAGGCTGCGAGACCTGTAAAACAAAATCCCAAATGGGAATTAGTACCGCAAACCTCTGTCAAACTAAAACTATAATCGAGAAATTAAAAGTGGAAAACGAAATGAACGAACTTTCAATTGAATCCAACTATTGATAAAACCAGAAGAAAATCCGTGAATGGAATGAAGGAATACCTCTACGGCGGCGAAGAAGCTAAGCTGGGTTACTTTGGTTAGCAGCAACAAGATGTCATAGAAACCATTGAATGTCAATTAAAAGCCGAACGCAGTGAAGTTGCAGAGCCGGTGAAAGGTTTCAGTCGGCGAGGCAAATGACAGAACGAACAGAAGGATGGGGTGGCTGGTTACCCTAACCATCCCACCCTGTTTACACGTCATTGATCCCTAAATGAGGATCAAATGGTCCAGATGAGTTCAGAATGGATTGCGGCAATAGGTGACAATAAATGTGGACAAGTGGAAGAAATAAAGACAGAGTATCATGCAAACCATAAAAATCATTAACCCTTTAATTAACAGTGGTACTTGTGATCATATGCGAGATTTGTTAGTCATGAAATAAGCATAGTCCGCTAGAGTAATAATAATAATGATGAAATCAATAAATAATTTGGCAGTACATTTTAATACGGCAGTCCTTAAAAACTGTGCCACGAGAATCCCGATGGGATGGCCGAATATCCAACTATGTAATATCGACAACCATAACCATGGATTATGGTGGATATGAGTTCGGAAATGAATTTCATATATATAAATATAAACAACATTCTAATCATGTGCGCTAGGTATATGAATATATTTAATTTCTTTAATGATTTTATGAGGGTTAGATGTAGTGCAAGTATGATGTGTAGCTAATGATTGCATCATTAGCCTATGTATGTCTAGGAAATTATTGCAATAGTAATAAGTAATTAAATTTTTTTTATGTGAATATACTTAGAGTTATATGGTTGTTACAAGTGGTATCAGAGCATGGTTACACGCTAGGGCCATTTGGGCCAACACAAAACATGGGTGTTATCAATTTTGTTTTTTTTTCTTCATCAAGTTTAATGTTGGAAATTGTGTAAAGTACAGGAACCGATTAGCGTTAAGCTACCATGAGAAGGGGATCTAGTCATCCGGCACACAGAAACACAGGGAGAATTATGGAAGATCAAGCCTCCTACCTTTGATGGAGAGGCTGAAGAAATGGCGGAAGCCTAGATAATAAATATGAACAAGTACTTTCAGGTATATGAATATAACAGAAAACTTAAGGCTTGTTTAGCCATTTACCAACTACAGGAGAATGCAACACTATGGTGGGAAGAAGTGAAGAATGTGCGTGGAGTGGAAGATCAAAATGTGACTTGGGATGAGTTTCAAAAATATTTCAAAGATAAGCATCTGACTGAACTATTTTATGATGAGAAATCCTGATAATTTCATGATCTAAAATTAGGCCAAATGTCTATGGATGAATTTATTACGAAATTTACTTCATTATTAAGATATGTACCTTATTTTCGCGATGAAAAGGAAAAAGTACACCGATTTTTTAGCAGTTTGTCGATACACATGAAAGAAATAATTGAGTTCGTAAACCCAAAAACTATGGATGAAGCGATAAGGAAAGCGCGGATGTGCTATCATCAATCTAAAGCAAAGGGAAAAACTGGGAAAAGTTGGCCGCCATGAAAAGGGCAGAAAAGTTTTACCAGTAATATAAATAATAGATTCAGAAACTATAATAATGCTACAAGGAATACACTGAGTAAATAAAATGTAAAAAGTCAAACAAAGACCAAGTGGGCTGGTGAGGAGCACCATACTGAAGCTTCTAGCAGACCCAACATTGGATAGTCCCAAAAACCTCCGTTTCAATGCTAGGGGTGTGGGGAGGCACATTATTTCAAAAACTGTCCTCATCGAGGAAGAAATGAGGTGGCAAAAAATATGCAAGAGGCATCGATTGTGGGGGATGTAACTCGAAACATACCCAGAATCAATGCAGATCTAGAGGATCAACAAGCAGACCTCCAGCCAACCATGATAATGTTAGAAGGTAAGCTAAAAACCTAATCTGTTTCTATTTTAGCTGACCCTAGGGCCAACTTGAGCTACATACACCCCTATGTAGTTTAAAAATGTAAATTACAGAACCATAAATTTAAAAAAACTTGGTTAGTTCAGGTGGCTATAGAGGCAAGAAGGTGAGTCAATGCCAAAGTACCAAACTGTGAGTTGAATATTGGGGATCAACACATCACTGTGGAACTCAACATTCTACCTCTGGGATCTTATGATATTTTATTGGTGATGGATTTGTTAGAGAGACATTGGTCATTAGTGGACTGTAAGGATAAAGCTATTTATTTTAAATCAAAGGATGGAACACGTCAAGAATTGCAAGGCATTAAGAAACCATTGCAGTTACTACCCATTACAACATCTCAACTAAGTAAATGCATACGAAAAGCATGTTAGCTCTATGAAATGCAGGTGGGATTCACCAACTTCAAAGACAAGACCCTTATGTTGGAAAACATTCCTATAGTGCAAGAATTTCGAGATGTGTTTCCTGAGGAAATCCCAGGATTTCCACCAAAAAGAGACATAGACTTTACTATAGAGCTAATACCCAGGGTAGCCCCTGTGTCCCGAGCTCCATACAAAATGAGTGTACCTAAATTAACAAAGTTAAATATGCAGCTAAATGTTGTGAAACCAGCTCCAAAAATAGAAGAAAAGAGATATCAATGCCTTAGAAATAAGCCAATTCGAGGGGGGAACCTCCAATTCATTACATGAATAAACAATTCTTGGATGATACAAATGACAAAACCTCCTTTCTATATATAGGAGTCCATGGGGCCACAACGTAATCCTAGTGGGGCCACAATGTAATCCTAGCCGACCTAACAATAATAATATAAGGGAACAATAATAACAATATGGGGGTTACAGGGGTACAACAATAACACTAAGGGGGGCTACACTAACATAATAAGGGACTACACTATTAATATAGGGACTTAACATGCCCCTCTCCTTCAAACAAGTGTTGTCCTCAATGCTTGATTATTTCTTTATGCTTTTGTATAAAATTCTCATCCTCCCATGTGGAATCTTCTACAGGAAGGTTCTCCCTTTTACGGATCTCTGGAAGTCTGTTCGTACTTGTGATATCTTGTTTATGAGGCGCTTGAACTTCTTTCGATGTGATGTTGATCTTCCTTTTGTTTCATTAGATTCTGCACCAAAGTTGGGTTATCCTTTGAGAGTTGGAGAACTTGTTGTTGATGCTCGATGTGATCTTCCACTAATTTATCATCCATATTAGCTATTATTTGATCCTTCAAACCATCCAAATTAGCCTCCATTTCTACTTTTAAACCATCTATGTCATCTTCGGTTGCTCTTCGTAAGATCGAAATTTGTTGCACTTGGTACCATAATTTTGATATCTCATAATGCAGTTATTCCTCTTCATGCGTCATAGTATAGCTTTTTGAGGGCTTAATGGGTATGGAATTATTTTTTGGAGGCATTATAGAACCCAATGCTGATAAAAATTCTAAAATATGCCCTTGGAATCACTTCAAACTTCTTTTTCAAACAAACGTTATGCAATTTTAAAAACCAAATACACACCTTTTTCTTTCTTTTGAGGAGCTTGATATTGAAATTGACTTATCTCTATACTTGAAGATCCTCATATCTGAAATTCAGCCTTATTGTAGTCCTCTGAAGATTCTTTCCAATGCCAAAGGTCTGACTTGATTTGGGTTCTTCAAGGAAAAGTTATGTCCAATCTCCCACAATGACCTAATTATGGATTGGTTCAGTAGAGCGAAATTGTACGACTTGCCATGTGTCACTATTTCCTCCTTTGGCCTTGAAATTGATAGACAGGAAACTAAATTCTGTGTACTTGTGGCCACTTTTTACAAAATTCCAATCTGATGCTTAGAGAGAGAGTTAAGAATATTTTCCCACGATAACCTCTTTGAGATGAAATTCAAGAGCCTGAAACAGACCTAACTTCCACAGATCATATCTCCGAAACTATTGTGAACCAAGCTCTGAAATTTTGCAATGATGTTATTCAGGATTTCAGCTTCGCTCTCTAAAAATTTCAGCTTCTGAATCTTCGTAGAAAAAACGTTATAGCGAAAATTCTGCAATGACCTGCTTAGGTTAAATTCAGGAGCCTGCAAATAGCCCTAGATTCCACAAATCATATCTCCGAAAATATTGTGAACCAAGCTCTGCAATTTTTTGACGATGTTCCTCAGGAATTCAGCTTTGCACTCTAAAAATTTCAGCTTTTTGACCTTCGTAGAAAAAAATTTATAGCTAAAATTCTGCGATGACCTATTTGGAGCAGCGAAACCCTAGAATCCAAAGCTCTGATACCAAATGTTGTAAAACCAGCTCCAAAAATAGAAGATAAGAGATATCAACGCCTTAGAAATAATCCATTTTGAGGGGGAAACCTCCAATACATTATATGAATGAACAATTCTTGGATGATACAAATGACAAAACCTCCTTTCTATATATAGGAGTCCATTGGGCCACAATGTAATCCTAGTGGGGCCACAATGTAATCCTAGCCGACCTAACAATAATAATCTAAGGGCACAACAATAAAAATATGGGGGTTACAGGGCTACAACAATAACAATAAGGGGGGCTGCACTAACATAATAAGGGACTAAACTATCAATATAGGGACTTAACAGTTCAGCTGGCTATAGGGGCAAGAAGGCGAGCCAATGCCAAAGTACCAAACTATGAGTTGAATGTTGGGGATCAACACATCACTGTGAAACTCAACATTCTACCTCTAGGATCTTATGATATTTTATTGGGGATGGATTTTCTGGAGATACATTGGTCATTAGTGGACGTTAAAGATAAAGTTATTTATTTTAAATCAAAGGATGGAACACGTCAAGAATTGCAAGGCATTAAGAAACCATTGTAGTTACGACCCATTACAACATCTCAACTAAGTAAATTCATACGAAAATGATGTCAACTCTATGCAATCCAAGTGGGATTCACCAACTCCAAAGACAAGACCCTTATGTTGGAAAAAATTCCTATAGTGCAAGAATTTCAAGATGTGTTTCCTGAGGAAATCCCATGATTTCCACCAAAAAGAGACATAGACTTTACTATAGAGCTAATACCCAGGGCAACCCCTGTGTCCCGAGATCCATATAGAATGAGTGTACCTGAATTAACAAAGTTAAATATGCAACTACATGAATTGATGGATAAAGGTTACATCCGGCCAAGTGTGTCCCCATGGGGAGCACCAGTGTTGTTTGTGAAAAATAAAGATGGTACCATGCGAATGTGTATGGATTATCGACAACTATACAATTTGACTGTTAAAAACAAGTACCTACTACCGCGCATAGATGATGTGTTTGACCAAGTCAAAGGAGCTACGATGTTTTCCAAGATTGACTTAAGGTCAGGGTACCAGCAGATCCAGATCAAGGACGAAGATATAAGCAAAAAAACCTTCCGCACCAGGTATGGGCATTATGAGTTTGTGGTATTACCATTTGGGTTAACTAACACACCAAAAACCTTTATGAGCTTAATGCATGGAATTTTTCACCCATACTTGGATAAGTTTGTTTTAATTTTTAGTGATGATATATTAATTTACTCCAAGAATATGGAAGAACATAAGGAACATCTGCGCATTGTGCTGAAAATGTTAACAGAACATCAGCTCTATGCTAAATTTATTAAGTGTGAATTCTTTAAGGAACAGGTCCAATATTTGGGGCACGTGATTTCTGCTGAAGGGATTGTTGTGGACCTAGAAAAGATAAAGACAACCATGGAATGAAGGGTCCCAAAGAACGTAGCAGACATACGTTCATTCATGGGTTTCGCTGGCTACTACCGATGATTCATCAATGGATTTTCTAAAATAGCTTTTCCCATTACCTCCTTGCAGTGGAAAGGACAAGTCTTTAAGTGGACTCAAGAATGTCAGAATGGTTTTGAGTTATTGAAGGAGTTGTTAACTATTGCCCTTGTTCTGAAGGTAGAAAATCCGAGTAAAGAGTTTGAAGTACGTACTGATGCATGTAAGGAGGGTGTAGGAGCATTTTTTACTCAAGAGGGAAGAGTCATAGCATATGAATCTAGGAAGCTAAAGGATCATGAGTAGAGGTATTCAGCCTATGACTTGGAGCTAACTGCGGTGGTGCATGCCTTATGGATATGGAGGCATTATCTGCTAGGGAAAAGGCTTGTGTTGAGAACTGATCATAACAGTTTAACTAGCTATTTTAAGCAAGTTGATCTGAATGCTCGCCAAGCCAGATGGAATGCTTTCCTAAGTGAATTCGATTTTGATATCCAACATGTGAAGGGTAAAGAGAATTGGGTGGCTGATGCTTTAAGCATGAAGCTGCGTGGCATCTATGAGCTTTACTTTAACTAGATAGAACTCAAATTTCAAGAACATATTATAGAGGCTGCTAAGAAGGACCCTGAATGCCAGTTCTTATGGAAACAAGAAAAAGAAGATAAAGAGAAAAGGAAATAGTCAGAGTATGAACTCAATGATAAGCAATTCCTAGTCTACCAGAAGAGAATCTATATCTCAAATCAAAATAATTTGAAAATAATTATTTTGGATGAATATAACAGGAGTTCATATCCGAGACATACAGGGTATCAGAAAATGTTAACTACAATTAGGAAGGACTACTCCTAGCCTGGAATGTGAAAGGGCATTGCAGAATATTTGACAAAGTGCTTAGAGTGTCAGCAAATTAAGGTTGAGCATCAACATCCCGCAGTATTGCTTCAGCCTATTCCCATGCTAGAATGGAAGTGGGAGTTTATTTCCCTCGACTTCATCACTGGACTACCCAAAAACAAAAGGCACAATGATTCGATTATGGTGGTAGTTGATAGACTTAGCAAGGTGGCTCGTTTCATTCCCATCCAGACCACTTACAAGACAATGCAAATTGATGATATTTTCATGAAAGAAATTTTTAGATTGCATGGTATACCCCGAACTGTCATTTTAGATCCTAATGTAAAATTTACATCATCGTTCTAGAAGACACTATTTAGCGACTTGGGGACGCAAATACAATTCAATATTGCTTACCATCCGCAGACAGGTGGGAAACGAAATGGGTGAATCAAATTTTAGAAAACATGCTACGCATGTATGTAATACAACAACCAACAAAATGGGAAGAGTATCTACATTTGGTTGAGTTCACTTACAACAACGGATATCAAGAGTCCCTTAAGATAATTCCCTTTGAGGCATTGTACGGAAGACAATGCCATACTCCTATAAACTGGAGCAGTGTAGAAAATAAGATGATGCTTGGGCAGACATGCTAGAAGAAATGGAACGAGAAGTAAATAAGATCAGACAGAACTTGAAGGTAGCTCAAGACCAGAAAAAAGTGTATGCTGATAGGAAAAGAACTTTCCAGGAGTTCGCGGTAGGGGATCATGTTTATGTAAGAATCAAACCAAAGAAAAGCACATTGAGGTGGAATGCTTGTGCCAAATTGGCTCCCAAATATTGCGGACTGTTTGATATTTTGGAAAGGATAGGACCAGTGGCCTATCGACTAGCCCTACCAAGTTATATATTGGTACATAATGTGTTTCATGTATCACTACTGAAACATTGTGTGCATGACCCTAAACATGTGATACATTGGCAGGGTATACATGTAAGTTAACAATGTGTCACCTTTGTATCAAAAATAGAATTTCTGATTTGAATTAATTATGATAATTGTGGTGTGTAGGTAGAACCAGACGGCGAGTTCCTAGTAGAACTGCAACATATTCTAGATCGGAGAGAAATAATGCTCCGGAAGCTAGTCATCCCCCAAGTTAAAGTGCAGTGGAAGCACTTTGGCCCAGAGGAGGCCACTTGGGAGGGCGAGCATGTTATTCAAGAAGCCTACCCGGAGTTGTTCTCATTTATTAAATAACACCGAGGACGGTGTTTGTTTCAGTGGGGAAGATGTAACACCTTGTTTTATTTTAATTACTGATCTAAAAATTTGTTATGTCATATTTGAATAGGTAATGAATAAGGGGATTCGTTAACAATACTTTAATATATAATATCTTGTCTTTTTCAAAATAGATTTAATTAATAATTGCCTTGAGTAAAAGGAAGAAGTAACTGATTGGTAAATGATTCCAAGAACCTAGGGAAAAAAGGTGGAGACAGTTCTGACAATTACCATTTTCCCAAAATGATTTATAGGAAAATCCTGGGAGGAAATGGGGTTCTATGTAGAAAACAAGATGGGGTTAAGCAAAAAGAGGTTGCTAAAGAGTGATCCAGAGCTGGTGATGGAACCAGTGGAGCTTAGTAAAATACCAAGGAGAAGATAAGACTGGATTTGATCCTGAGGTCTAACTTCTTGTCTTAGAGAAACACCAAGACCCTAGTGAGGAGAAAGGGGGAGGTGAGGACGTAATTTCCTCGCTCACGATTGGGAGGACCATCAAACTTCTGGAAGAATCATCTGAATTTAGGTATTGAAGAATCTTGGATTTCTGATTTATGCATTTTAGCAGTAGGAAATATACGAAGGATTACTGTTGGAATTGTAGTCAAGATGATAGTTAAATTTATCCTATGCTAACTGTTATTGATGTTAGAAAATTATATATTACAGAGCAATGCAACACATAAAATATGCGAAAAATACAAGCACACAAAACACATAAAACCAGAGAGACCCAAATATACGTGGTTCACCCATTTTGGGCTACGTCCACCCCGAACAGCCAGTCCTTCCTTTCTATTATCCAACAAAATGAAGAGACACAACCTACATCAGATCCGTTGTAATATCCTCTGTTCTCTCTCATAATCTCCCTATCTATTTCACGCTCTAAGAATACACATTCAATACACAGCCGCAATACAATACCCTCATATAAAGCGAGGGGTTGCCTTCTAGGGAAAAAAACCCTAAAATAAACATAACTTCTACCATCAGATCATCTGCCTAATGACCGGCCCAGATTGACTAGAAATTATTATACTTTTACATGGCAATTTTACATCTGTTTTTATCTTTAGGGGCGTTGCCCCCGAAACCCCCCGCCAGGGGGGGGGGGCTCCATAAAGTCGCAGCCGCCCCCCCTGGACCCCCCAGACAACGTTTAATTACAGGCGGTGTTTCCGCCCCATTAAGGTACAGGGGTCCAATGCTATGATACAAAATAAACAAGATAATCAAGCTCCACACCCAACAAGTATAAACTATGTGAAATCTATCTATGAATACATATAAACAATCCATGAAAAATATTATGTGAACATTTTATGAATCTAATGACTACAGTTAGGGTTACTGTAATTAGGAAATGAGAATTCACCATGAAATAAAATATGCAGTAAATTCTATAAAGCTGAAGTTACAGCAGAAAACTGAAATATTGTCTAATAGACTTAGTGCAGTTGCAGATAGGAAATATTTCCATACATTGTTAAAATAGGATTTTAATATATACACATAGTTGAATAGTACAGTATGTCAAACGACATAACCAGAAATATCTTGATGGGTATAATTAATTTTAGTAAAGATTTAAGGGACTAAGCCTGTGGGTTTAATATCCAGACCCTAGGGGAGGGTCAGGGTTCCAATCCCATAGGCCACAGAACCCAAATTTAGAAAGAGAAAAACATGTACACATATAATACATATGAAAAACCTATGATGACCCAAATAAAAAGTTACAAATACGAGCACGACTATACTTGCAGAAAAACAAAGATTGGTGTGCAGAGTCTCTGTTACAAGACAATGTAAGTTAAACTCGAGAATGAGCCAAAGCTCTCTTAACTGTAGAGTTTGGTAAGAAACGGGTAAATAGATCATATATATGTAAGAGAAACTGTACATTGATATATATAAACACTTCTTTAAACCAGAAGCATCATAAATATAACCTAGACAATTCTATTGAGTTCAGAAGAACTACATGCTGGAAGCAACCAAAACCCAAAACGTAATGTTGCGGCATTATATCAAAAGCCCAAAGTATGGGCTATGCTTAACCATAAATGTACATGAATTCAAGCGAAACAATAATCCCAAACATAAGACTGAAATTAATTACAAAATGGGCATTCATGTTACTGAATAACCGAGACGAAATAACAAAAGGGGTGAGCCCTATTCAACTACTAAACACGAATCTGAATATAAGAAATAATCACGGCAAGGGTGAGTGATTCTCACGCCGAAAGAAATCTCAAAAATCCTTGTAGGTGACAGCGGGGTGGCCACAGTCGTTAAACAAAGAAGACAGAGAATACTAAACCCTTAGCCATATTAAATTCGTTTGGTACATACCGTGAAGGAGGCCAAAAGGAAACAACGAAACGCCTTGACTCCAACCTCGGTCGGCTTGTAGACTTGCAACCACAGTAGCAACCGTGGGTAAGGTCTTTGACCAAAATCCAAAAGAATAAGAACAGATAAATAGTAAAAAATGCATTGCAGGGTTCATCCGGTATAACATACCGAAGGTGTGGGAGATGGGATGGTGGAGGGACTTTCTCGAATCCTCCATTAAAATGAAGTGAAACCTGTAACTGACACTACGAGACCTGCAAAACAAAACCCGAATGGGAATCAGTGCCGCAAACCTCTGTCAAACTCAAACTGTAGTCGAGAAGTTAAAAGTGGAAAATGAAATGAACGAACTTTCAATTCAATCCAACTATTGATAAAACCAGAAGAAAATCTGTGAATGGAATGAAGGAATATCTCTACATCAGCAGAGAAGCTAAGCTGGGTTACTCTGGTTAACAGCGGGACGTCAAAGAAACCATTGAATGTCAATTACAAGCCGAACGCGATGAGGTTGTAGAGTCGGTGAAAGGTTTCAGTTGGCGAGCCAAATGACAGAACGAACAGGAGGATGGGGTGGGTGTTTACCCTAACCATCCCACCCTGTTTCCACGTCGTTGATCCTTGAATGACGATCAGACAATCCAGATGAGTTCAGAATGGAGCGCGATAATAGGTGACAATAAATGTGGATAGGTGGAAGCAATAAAGACAGAGTATCATGCAAACTATAAAAATCATTAACCCTTTAATTAACAGTGGTACTTTTGATCATATGTGAGATTTGTTAGTCATGAAATATGCATATTCCACTGGAGTAATAATAATAACGATGAAATCAATAAATAATTTGGTAGTACATGTTAATACGGAGGTCCTATAAAACTGTGTCATGGGAATCCCGATGGGATGGCCAAATATCCAACTATGTAATATCGACAACCATAACCATGGATTATGGTAGATATGAGTTCAGAAAGAATTTCATATATATATATAAACATCATTCTAATCATGTGCGCTACGTATATGAATATATTTAATTTCTTTAATGATTTTATGAGGATTAAATGTAGTGAAGTATGATGTATAGCTAATGATTGCATTATTAACCTATATATTAAGAAAATTATTACAATACTAATACGTAATTAAAAAAAAAAATTATGTAAATATAATTAGAGTTATATGGTTGTTACCATTCATTTTATAGTAATACAAATTACTATAATTTTAAATAAAATAATAATAAAAAAATATTATTTCTTGAACTTATAAATACCTTCACAAATGCTTTGCTCGAGGAACATACAGCATTTTCTCCAGGAACATAGATCTATAGCACATGAAGAATTAATCCCTTGAAATGATGTTGTACCACACATTGTTTCTTAGTGTGACAAATTTAACCACAAACATTCACCCTCTTGAGTGCTTCCAAATCATCCCTTTCTGCCACATGCCACCCACATTACCCACGATCAACGTTTTTACTATAGACCTTCCTGCTAAAATAAATTTAAAAAAAACTATGTGGACGCTTTTTAATATTAGGGTTTGTTTGGATTCAGTTATTTTAAGAAAACCATGCTAATTGGTTTTGATCTGGTTGGAGGTCCATAGGGTAGGGTCGCTTTCATGCTAGTTTGATGCTTTTAAGTTTTGAGTGTTTAATTTATTTATTTAAATATGAGGAAGGTGAGTTTTTAGTCAAGCAAAAGCTAGTTTTAGTTTTAGGACATACTATAAACTCAAAATTCAGTTATTTAAATATAGTTGTAAATGCTTTTTATTTAGATATATAAAAAAAATTTTAATCAAAATTATTAAATAATTTTATGGGAAAAAAAAAAAAAAAACATAATGTAGATAAATGTCTTTTTAGATTAATCATATCATTAAGATTTGGTCAATCTTTTCAAGAAACATAATGTTAAATATTTTTTGAATGTTTTGATTAGTTTATTTTTAAATTGTAATTTCGAATTAATAACTTTTTTTTATGATTCTATGATTTTTTTTTTTCCTTTAATTAAAGTATTTATAAAATAATTTAAATTGTTATTATAAAAAAATGTAAAAACATTTCGAATTATTAAAATTAAAAATATTAATTATTAAAATTATAAAATCATATTATAATAAAAATAGTAATGTTATTTTTGGATCCGACTTAGAAATTGTAAGGTTCTTTTAATATATTTTTTTCTATTTACTGGGTTTATTTGAACCTATTTGCACTATTTTCTAATATTATATTTCATCCGCTCCAGAAAAGATCGAGTGTCTATTAGAAATGTTGAACACAATATTTACACCGTACAGACGATACGACTTCCAAAAATAACATAATTATGATTATGAACTGCAGAAACCTCCATATTATTATAATAAAAATGTTTAAGAATATTAAAATTATTTTTATATTAAAATAAAAATCTCAAAAAACTAAAGTTATAAATTTAACCTTATAATGATATATAATTAGATTTTGATAATGATATTGTTATTTATCACTGTTGAATTAACATGATTATCGGTTATCCTTATGGATGCTCTTTTTTTCCCTCCACGAAAGTTATTTAATTTTGATGTAAACTTCATTTTAATTAACGAATTTAATAATGCAAGAGAATTATAATTTATTAATTTATAATTATAATTTTATGTAATTATTAAAATAATATTTAAATTAATCAAATAATTAATGTTTTAGTATGCATATTTTCATAAATAAGAATATAATAATTGAATTTAAATTTTTGTTCTATATCATAAATAAAATAAAATAAATCTAGTAAAAATCACACTATCAAGTTTTGTTGACACTTTTCTAATCATTCAAGAACCAATCTTGGCATCAAGATTTTTTTATTTTTTTTAGCCCTTAAATTTGACTAGATAAATATTATTTATTAATAAATAATAATTTAGTATAAGGAAATAATTATTAGGATATAGTTTGTTAATATTGAAATAAGGAAAATAATTAGTCAAAAGGAAAATTTAAATGAATATAATGATTAGACTTTTTGGAATATTGTGTGGTTTTGTTTAGGTGTCTAACTTTTGAGGTGGACACTTCATCAATTTTTATGGATAGTAAGCTCATAATGATGATACAAAGAGTGCTAGACCACAAATAAATAGAAAGGAGATATGACCATTACAATAGTTAAAGCTAATGAGAATTAAAGCTAGTAATTCTCTGAAGAGGAGATTTTGGTCGGAGCGCGAGCACTTAAAACTAGGGGATCTAGTTTCTCCCCCCCTTTAGAATCACAAGGTATGTGGCTTTCCACATGCATCAATCGGGCCGCTATAATGTCCACGCAAAACCTCAGGTTTCTCAAGATTCTTTTCAAATCTTCAATAGAGGCAAAAATATTATCTTTATCCACCTAATTATCTCTTAACACCAACCCCATCAGTGTTTTCATCTGTCAGTGGAGCACCACTGAATTTAGGTACTATTTGTGCCTTCTCCTGGTATTTCCAGAATCTGGGACCCATCTTGACATATCTTCTAACAATTATGAGTCTGAGAGAGACTGCCTCTCTTCGCTTGCTTTAATTTCCATCTTAAGAATCTCTTGACGCGTCTCAAGAGGAATGGGATTGAAATAGGACACCACAAAGTCATGAGCGAACAACTCGGTGCCATGTTGGCCTGGCTAGGCTCTAGCTCTTCCTCTCCTCCTACTTCTTCCTCTCTTCTTTGGTGGCTTCATGGAAACATAAGAGGGTTCTTCCACTTCATTGAAAGGGTTGATTCTACTTGTAAAAGAACAATACCATCAACTTGACTCGACCTTGTTAAGACCCGAGCAACACTAGATAACGTCGTCACAAAAGCACTAGCCATAGGAATTGACTTCCAACACAGAATCACTAAGAAATGAGATGGAAAATTCCTCTTCGACCAAGGATTCAAACCCCTTTACCATTGAGCACTCCAAAATAAACCCTAATACCTTGACACTAAATTACTCAAGACCCTAATGAGCACTAACCAACCCCCATCCAAAATACAAGGGGTTCTTTGCAACCAACGACACCCACACCACCTTAAGACCCAAAAACCCACCACCGACTTTTTCAAGAGGACACAGACTCAACCTCCAAGACTTGACCACAATTATAACGTCTTTACAGACCCTTAATCTTAAAATGAAAAACAAATTCAACAATTGAGCCATTGAACCCTGAGTTCTCAAATGTTCACAAGGACAACACAAACTGAATTAGATTAAACAAGACAAGACTAGAATGGTTGCACATGACTTACCGCTTCTAAGAACAGACAAAAAAATTCCATAGAGGGCTGCCAACTCCTCTTGAGGGCGTGGGTGAACCATGGAATCTTCACCACACGACAAAAAAATCGATGCATGAGACTCCCAACCTCCCTTCCGAGGAAAAAATTCGCTCCCAACAAGGTCTATCAATTGAAGGTATCACCAAAGCCAGGGGCTCACCCTCTTAACGAAAGAATCACTGTCATTTCTCACTGCACAACTACTCCAACATAATGTAATAGGACTCGCGGCTCCCTCACCCCATTTCTCACAAATGCCTTATATCTCCTTCCCCATCCATACATAACCCTACCGCCAACTAGAGAGTTCCATTCTCTTAACGCGTACGCTTTCCATCAATACACTGTTAAAACTACGAGGATGGTAGGAAAAACATACCAATCCCCTCATCGTCATTCATAACACCCCATCATAAATAAATAAAACTACAAAAAAAATTAAATAATTTTCATATAAAAAATACATCCCAATAAATTAAATATAATAAAAATAAAATAAATAAATTTATCTCATTAACAATAATTTTTATAATAAAACTTCTATTTATATTTTTAACATAAAATATATTTTGGAGTCCAAAATAGACTCCTAAATTAAAATAAAACAAATACCCACTATACCACCCTTTTTTAATTACACCGAAGGTGTCCCTTCTATGAGCTTGGCTGGGAAACACTGTTCATCCCAGCCAATCTCTATGCTCCACCTATCGCCCTTCTGCCCTGTCAAAAATTGCACTTGGCGGGCAACCTACCTCCTGCTATCCAATCCTTGCCTGGGCCGTGCTGTTGTCATCTCGTTCGCTCTGAAGTTGGCGGCGGAAGTTCGACGAAGGTTGGCGGCGCGGGGGTTCGACGAGCCACACCTTCGGTGTCCCGTCGGCTCATTTCAAATGAACAAGTGCTAGTTTAAATTTCTATAAACATTACACGTTTGAAGTGAATTACTTGTGATTTAGTCCTACGCGGATGCGTATAAGATAAGATAAGATCCGATGTTGCGCCTTAAGCCAGTTTGACTCGTTACAACCAAAGGCACAACAAATTGTAGGACCCACTTTGCTAAGCTACTCAATCTCAAACAAGAAAGGCGCATCAAACTGATGCGTGTAGAAGAGACAAATGTTTCAAGTCAATTTGGTGTTTGCCACCTTACATTCATACTAAGACTATGATTGTCTTACTGCAATGTGGGCCATCACCTTAATTTATTTATGGTAGACCAACTATACTCTATCTTTGACTACTTTCCATTTATCTATGGTTTTTCTTTTTTATACCATGTGAAAACATGAAAACAAGAATGGTATTCTAGTAAGATGGCAAGGCTTTTATTTATTTATTTATTTAGAAGAGTTATATATAACAATTAGAAGAGGTAATTAGGTTATTTCATGGTCAATTTCAACCATTATTACTATACTTCATCATTATACTTTTAGAAGGTAATTGGGTCATCTCATACTTATGCAACACAAGGTCGATTCCGACTACTATCACTAAACTTCATCATTATACCTTTGAGAGGTAATTAGGTCATCTCATACTCATGCAACACAGGGTTGATTCCGACTATTATCACTATACCTCATTATTATACCTTTGGGGCCTATGATCTGTGTTCCTCTCTATAAACTAGGTTACTTTTGGGGGGATTGAACTTTGCATTTCTTAGTTTACACGATTTCATATCACTTCAATCACTAATTAAGCTACCCAAAACTAATTTAATTCTTTTATAAAACTTTTCAATATCATAATTTAAATTTTTTATGTTTTAAATTTTTTTATAATATATATATTTTGGTTAATTTTACCTAAAATTTAATATAAATTTATTAATATAACAAATTTAAATTATGATATTTATATAATTCAAATATCTAATAATTTTTACAAAATAGTACATTTATTTATATATTCAAAAACACACTTTAAATAATAAAAAAATTATAATTTGCTTCTATAAACATCGCCATACACTAAAACTCCTCAATATTTAAATTATAATAATTATAATTTAAAAAAATATTAAGAATTTCAAATAATCCATTTAAGAGTATATCCATTTCCAATAATATAAAAACAAAAGTAACACAAATATAACTACTCAGTAGCAGAATAAGTGATGAGGTTTCATGTGAACGAATGTAAAACAACGGTTGAGTTGTCTCTCCTAAAACAGCGGCAGCAAAGACCAAGTCACCACGTTGACAGACCATCGATTATATTGATGATAAAAAATATATTAGTAAATTAAAGCAGTGTTTTCATTTTATTTTTCAAAATATTGATAAATGTAGTATTTTTTCATAAGATATTATTTTTCTTTTCGAATAATATTCCACAAGTTATTTTTCAATAATCGTTATAATATAAAATGTTATTTTTGTTTTCAAATAATATTTCACAATTTTCCCCATTGCACAGGTGTTCACAACTGCTATGCGTCTCAATCATGACAAGGATGAGTGGTTTTGCAGGCCATTGGTTTCTGTAATAATGACCCGCAATTGGTTTATGTATTTAGTCTTTCCCATTGTCTGCAACTTCATAATGCAAGCTAATCATCACTTGAAGCGACTTCTGCTAGGGTTGTCCGGAGATGGGGATGGAGATGGAGATGGGGATGGGGATGGTGATGGTGATGGTGATGGTGGTATGGTTGTATTATTTTTTTTAAAGGGAATTGTTTATGGAGGTGGAGGAATTGTTTGAATGGCTATAAGTTGATTGAATTTGGACATATTTCTTTTAAGAAATCTTGTAGTATTAGTGTTTGAATCATGATTTTTATGATGGAAATAGATTCAACACCATCAAAAACCAGGGCATTCAAAATATTGCAATTTGATAGCTATAACCTAACTTTAAGGGCACCCAAAATATTGAAATTTGATAGCTATAACTTGAATTTACAAAAATCCCTGCCGGATTTTATTAAAATCTTACCAAAATTTCCATGATTTTCAAGGCAAAAAAGCAAGTTGGTTAGACTACAGCTTCTTTAACTTCACCTCCAAATAGGATGTCTTGCACACAAAAGTGGTCTTCTACATAATTATGAACAATGCCTCGGTCGCCATGCCAATGATCTTTGCCATGTCCTTGTTGAGATTCAACAAGACGATGGGCTTAGTGAAAATTAAGCACCTTCACTAAGTGGGCCCCGCAGACTATTTTTAGGTGTATGTCTATTTTTAGAATGGTGAGCATATTCTAAAGTTAGCAGGATGCTGATTCTAGATGGTTGAGAAAATTCTATCTTTGGATGAATTTCTATTTTTAGAAGATTGGACAAAGTCTATTTATAGATCTAAAAATAGATGCATGTCGATTATTATTAGCCCTTAATAATAATCAGACTTTAAATATCAACTTATTCTCTTAGAGCACTTTATTTCAGTGAACAGGTGTGGCACATCAGTGGGCTGAAGGAATTACGCAATTCCTAGGGTGGTTGGTGACTCATGTATGGAGGACTCAGTTATAACTGATAATGGCAAGTTGTGACAGAGTTGGAAGAGTAGTTATAGGAGTTGTTATTTAGCTTAACTCAATTAAGTGAGTTAAAATCAGTTGTGCTAGTTGTATCTAGTTCTAACTAAAGATACACTAGTGAGAGTTTAGTGAGTTAATTATTTAATTAATTCACAACCAAAGACTCACTTGCAACTGAATAAATACAGTAGTTAACTACTTGCATGTCATTTCCTGTGGAGACCTAGTGGAGAGATAGGTGAAAGGGTGAGATGGACTATCTGTTGTGACTATAGTGATGCATTCAATGCATCTACACACACATTGGAGGTGCCAATGAGGATTGCGCAGTCAAGGCAAGGCAAGATCGAATTCATTCAGAGATCTTCTTCAGCAGGGATTGCACAGTGGAGGCAAGCTGTCAGGAGGCAAGAAATTGGTGCATCGATATGCAAATTTCTGCATGACAGTGTGTGACGATTGTTGATTGTACTGAAAGCTTGATGTACTAAGCTTTGTATGAGATTGTTACATGTTCCATTGATATACATAATATATAATAGTTGGGGTTTTTAGCTTTAAGCTTTCCTGGTAAAACATTCTTGTTATGTGCGATTGATTTTCTTCATATGTGCTTTGCAATTGGCGATTTAATTTCCACAAAGAATTAAGTGGAAGGATTTTGTATTTAACATAAGATTAATTTTTTAGATGAGGAGAGTCTGGTAATATACATGCATCTTGTGTAATTTCTACATGGTATCGGAGTAGTGTTGATCACTAGAGATTGCAATATTGAAGTGGTGTTGAGTTTTGTGCTGGTGGACAATTTGAATTTGCTGCAAGAATTTTTTGGTGCGGCAGTTGAGTATACATTGAAATGGCTTTCAATGGGTTGTGGTTGAAGTATGCACTTGAAGGCAGCTCCAACTACATAACCTGGAAGGACACGATGGAGGCGGTGCTTGAAGATAATGGTCTGAAGGAGTTCATCAATAGCGATGTTCCTAAGCCCACTTCGATGGATGTTGCATTACTTGATGCCTGGCAAAAGAAAGTAGCGAAGACAAGAAGAATTTTTTTGGAAGGTGTGAAGGACCATATTGTGTCAAGCCTTCACGGGAAAGCCACTCCATTTGCAATGTGGAAGGCTTTGACAGATCTTTTCCAAAGCAGCAGCGACCATAGGAAGTTGGCGTTGAAAGATAAGCTCAGAAAAATCAAAATGGAGAAGGGCGAAAATATTCCAAAATATCTTACGAAGTTTGTCCAATGTAGGGATGAGCTGGGGAGTGTGGGAATCACAGTTGCGGATGATGACTTAGTAAGATTGGATCTCCTTGGGCTTCTGGAGAGTTGGCACAGTTATCAGGACTCTGTCAATGGACAGGAGAAATTGCCAGATTGAGAGCAACTTTGGTTGGATCTAGTGTAGGAGGAGATAAGGCGAAGTACCAGGGATGGCTCTTCATCAAAGAATGATGATGAAGAGAATTGCACTTTGGCTGCCAAAGCAAAGAAAGGGAAGGGGAAGAAATCCCATCCAAAATCCGAGGCTAAAGGCAAGAAGTTGGAATTGTCCAAGGTGAAGTGTTTTCACTGTCACGAACATGGGCATCTCGCCACTAACTGCCCACAGAAAAAGAAGAACAAGAAGGTTGTTGGAGCTGCAGCTGGTGAGGCCCTTGCCTCGCAATTTGAACTTGATTTCTCTTTGATCGAATGCTTGGTTTCAAGCGTAATGGGATCAGTGTGGTATCTTGATAGTGGTGCTTCCTTCCACATGATGGGAGACAAGGAGTTGTTTAGTGACTTGGAGAAGAAAGATCTCCAAATGCATAAAGAGATGGGTGACGATGGTAGATTCAATGCGACCGGCATTGGAACCATTACCTTTGAGAGGAAGTCAGGTAAACCATTTCTGTTGAAAGATGTTATGCATGCTCCAGGTCTGAAGAAGAACTTGGTCTCGGTCACGATGTTGGAGGACAGAGGTTATGACGTTGTTTTCAGCAAGGGAAAAGATTTCCTGCGACATAAAACAACGGGTCAAACCAAGAGGATAGGGATTCGAGTCAAGAATCTCTACTAGCTGGAGGTAGATGGATGCGATACAATGATGGGAAAAGCAGAAGAAGTGGTGAGCCGAGATGAGGGTGAATTATGGCACAAAAGATTGGGCCATATTCACCATGGCACCTTGAAGATTTTGTACCAGATTTCTATTGGACTTCCCAGGGGTACTTTTACGTAGTCAAATCAGTGTAAGGGATGTACTATGGGTAAGTTTGTGAAGACCACCTTTCATGAGAAGGAGAACCGTGCTTCAGTGATCCTAGAGAGAATTCACACAGACGTGTGTGGAACTTTTTCGGTTGCTTCAAAAACAAAACACGGGTATTGTGTTATTTTTGTTGATGACTATTCTTGTAGATGTTGGATCTTCTTCATGCATAAGAAAGATCAAACATTCTCAAAGTTCTATGAGTTTAAAGCATTGGTGGAGAAGGAGTCGAGGAAGCAAGTAAAAGCTCTACGGAGCAATAATGGTGGTGAATATATCTCAAACGAATTCAAAGACTTCCGTAGAAAAGAAGGAATTCGAAGAGAACTCATAGCGCCTCATAACCCATAGTAGAATAGGGTCGCGGAGAGGAAGAACAGAACGATCGTGGGTGCTGCACGAGCTATGTTGCAATGACCAGGGCCTACCGACCCACTTGTGGGCAGAAGCATGCAACACTGCGGTTTATGTGCAAACTCGTTGTCCTCATAGAGTACTTGGCATGAGTACACCTGAAGAAGCTTTTATTGGTAATAAGTCAGATATTTCTCATTTAAAGTTTTTTGGCTCATCTGTTTACATTCATGTGACCAAGGACGCCAAGAAGACTCTGGAGCTGACTGCAGAAGTTGGGATATTTGTGGGGTACACAAAAACACCCCATAATTATCGTGTGTATTTTCCAAACAGTTGGAAGACTGTGGTGCGACAGGATATAAAATTCAATGAAGAGAAAGCCATGAAGTTGTCGCTTGAGAGGGAGCTACACTTGCATGCAGAGGAGGAACTTCTTTTTCCCAAAGATGAGCCTCAAGATGTGGATCAGCCACAGGAGGAGGATCATGGAGTGGAGGAGTCCACTCACGCAGAGCCAAACATCATAACTGGAAGAAGGCTTACCACAGAAGCTGAGAGGCTGAAGCTTGATGCGGCACATAATATAGGAGTCCCTACTTCACAATGCAGACAGAGACAGTCACCTGACCTATTCACTGGATACATGGCTCTCATGAACAAGTGTTTCGTGACAAAGCCATCTTCCTTTGAGGAAGCAGCTTAGGAGCCCACATGGGTAGATGTCATGGTGGAGTATAACTCCATTGTTAGAAACAATGCTTGGGAGATTGTTCCAAGGCTGGTTGGTAAATCAGTGGTAGGTTATATATGGATCTACAAGGTAAAGCAAGCTGCTAATGGGAGTGTCGAGAATTATAAGGCAAGATTTGTTTCCTGAGGCTTCTCACAGATCGAGGGGATTGATTATGAAGAAACCTTTGCACCTGTCGTACGGTATTCTTCCATAAGGACCATCATTTCTCTCTCAGCGTAGATGGGTTGGCACATTCATTAGATGGATGTGAAGACTACATTCCTTAATGGGATCATTGAGGAAGAAGTGTACATTAAGAAACCTGAAGGATTTGAGATCTTCAGCGGCGAGTCACATGTGTGCAGACTCAAAAGAGCGTTGTATGGGCTGAAGCAAGCACCCTGTGCTTGGTACACATGGATCGACAACTATTTCACTGGACTTGGCTTCACCAAGAGTGAGGCGGATGCAAACCTATACTAAATTGTGGTGGAGGGTAAGATTTTTATCATTGTTCTTTATGTTGATGATTTCATACTAACGAGTGATGAGCAGTTGATACACTCATGCAAGGAGGATCTTGCAAAGGAGTTTGAGATAAAGGATTTGGGCCTCCTTCATTATTTCCTTGGATTGGAAATATGGCAGCGAGAAGGTGAACTGTTTGTGTCTCAAGGAAAGTATGATCGGGATATACTTGGTAAATTTCACATGTAGGACTGCAAGCCCATGGATACTCCTCTTCCAGGAAATTAGAGGAAAGAGGATGCTAAATCGGCAGAGGTAGTGGATGCTATTGTCTATCGATAGTTGGTGGATTCGCTTATGTATTTAGTTAATACAAGACCGGACATATGCTATGCGGTGAACCAACTTAGTCAAGCGATGGTTAAGCCTACCAAGCTCTTTTGGAAGGCAGGCAAGCATGTCCTGTGATATCTCAGGGCAAATCTGAGTATGGCTTATGGTACAGACAGACAGATGAGGTGAAGTTGCATGGCTTCACAGATGCAGATTAGGCAGGCAACCCAATAGACAGAAAGAGCACATCAGGAGGGGTTTTCAGTATCATATCTACTGTTGTTTCTTGGTACAGAAGGAAACAAAGATCTGTGGCACTCAGTTCAGCGGAAGCGAAATACATGGCAGCAAGTCAAGTTTCATGTGAAGCTATCTAGATGAGGAAGATCCTAGCCGGTTTGTTCGGTTCTCATTTAGATCCTACAATAATACATTGTGATAATCAGAGTTGCATTAAACTCTCGATTAATCCTGCGTTTCATGATATATCTAAGAATATAGATATCCAGTATCATCATATCATAGATTGTGTGCAGCTGAAGATCATGTTGCTTCAGTACATTCCTACGGAAGATCAAGATGTAGATATTCTGACGAAGGCGCTCACCAGAAGCAAATTCAAATACCATAGAGATAGGATCGGGGTGAAGGATAATCCCTATCTTGTTGAGAGGGAGTGTTGAGATTCAACAAGATGATGAGCTTAGTGAAAATTAAGCACCTTCACTAAGTGGGGCCCGCAGGCTATTTTTAGGTGTAAGTCTATTTTTAGAATGGTGAGCATATTCTAAAGTTAGCAGGATGCTGATTCTAGATGGTTGAGAAAATTCTATCTTTGGATGAATTTATATTTTTAGAAGATTGGGCGAAGTCTATTTATAGATTTCTAATCTAAAAATAGATGCATGTCAATTATTATTAGCCCTTAGTAATAATTAGACTCTAAATATCAACTTATTCTCTTGGAGCACTTTATTTCAGGGAATAGGTGTGGCACATCAGTGGGGTGAAGGAATTACGCAATTCCTAATGCATGGAGGACTCAGTTATAACTGATAGTGGCAAGTTGTGACAGAGTTGGAAGAGTAGTTATGGGAGTTGTTATTTATTTTAACTCAGTTAAGTGAGTTAAACTCAATTGTGCTAGTTGTATCTAGTTCTAATTAAAGATACACTAGTGAGAGTTCAGTGAATTAATTATTTAATTAATTCACAAAAAGAGACTCACTTGCAACTGAACAAATACAACAGTTAACTACTTGCATGTCAGTTCCAGTGGAGACCCAGTGGAGAGATAGGTGAAAGGGTGAGATGGACTATCTGTTGTGACTATAGTGATGCATTCAATGCATCTACACACACAATGGAGTTGCCAATGAGGATTGCATAGTCAAGGCAAGGAAAGATCGAATTCATTCAGGGATATTATTCAGCAGGGATTATGCAGTGGAGGCAGGCTATCAGGAGGCAAGAAATTGGTGCATAGATATGCAAATTTCTGCATGAAAGTGTGTGACGATTGTTGATTGTACTGAGAGCTTGATGTACTAATATTTGTATGAGATTGTTACATGTTCCATTGATATACATAATATATGATAGTTGGGGTTTTTAGCTTTAAGCTTTCCCGGTAAAACATTCTTGTTATGTGTGATTGATTTGCTTCATATGTGTTTTACAATTGTCGATTTAATTTCCGCAAAGAATTAAGTGGAAGGATTATGTATTTAACATAAGATTAATTTTTTAGATCAGGAGAGTCTGGTAATATAATTTCCAGAGTCCTGATCTAAAAAATCAGTATATTACCAAACTTTATTCTGGTAATCAGGAATAAAGCCAGACTTGTCTGCAAAGGATACTCACAAATTGAAGAACTTGATTACGATGAAACATTTGCCCCTGTAGCTAGAATGGAAGCTATCAGAATGTTCCTGGCATTTTCATGCTACCAAAACTTCAGAGTATATCAAATGGATGTAAAATTTGCATTTCTGAATGGAGACTTAGAAGAAGAAGTCTACATGGAACAACCATAAGGCTTCTCATTGACAGACAAAGAAAACTATGTGTGCAGACTGAAGAAGGCCCTATATGGCCTAAAACAAGCTCCTCGTGCTTGGTACTCAAGGCTAGATAAATATTTGCAAAAACAAGGTTTTAAGAGAGGTGGAGTAGACAACAATCTATACATAAAAGGCCATGAAGATGAACTCCTGATTGTTGTAGTATATGTTGATGACATTATGTTTGGAAGCAATAGAGATGAATTAGCAAAAGGGTTTGCTGATGAGATGAAAACAGAGTTTGAAATGTCTATGATTGGAGAGCTCAGTTTCTACTTGGGACTGCAAATTCAGCAAAAGAACACAGGCACATTCATCTCTCAAGAAAAATACTTAAAAGAAATGCTGAAAAGATTCAAAATGGAGGACTGCAAACCTGTGACTACCCCCATGATCACGGGTTGCAAGCTGTGTGCTGATGATGGGTCTGTTGATATAGATCAAAGACTTTACGGATCCATGATTGGAAGTCTATTGTATCTGACTGCATCAAGACCAGACATCATGCTAGCAGTAGGACTAGTGGCTAGATATCAAGCAACACCTAAACAAAATCACCTTCTTGCAGTCAAAAGAATATTCAGATATCTACAAGGAACAACACAATATGGACTTTGGTATCCTAAAGGCAAAAGCTTCACCTTGACAGCATACACAGATGCAGATTGGGCTAGCTGTGTGGATGACAGAAAGAGTACAAGTGGAGGTGCATTCTATCTAGGAGAAAGTCTGGTGGCATGGTTAAGCAAGAAACAAACATCTATCTCCCTGTCTACAGCTGAAGCAGAATATATAGCAGCAGCAACATGTTGTACACAAGTCATGTGGATGAAGCAGACTCTTCAAGACATGAAGGTAAGCATTAATGAACCTATCTCAATCAAATGTGATAATACAAGCGCTATAAGTATATCAAAAAATCTTGTGCTTCACTCAAAAACTAAGCACATCCCAATCAAGTATCATTTTCTCCGAGAACAAGTGGCTCAGAAGATAGTAAAGCTGGAGTATGTGCCAACAAAAGAACAGACAACTGATATATTTACTAAACCACTTTCCAGAGAATCATTCGAATATTTGAGAGATAGACTAGGGGTAGTATCTGTAGATACTACTCTCTAATATGAATAGAAAGCACAGTTTCAGGGGGAGAACAGAAACAGAAATATCATTCCCAGGGGGAGATTAACTAAGCAAGGGAAGAATAAAACAGGTCCACAGGATCAAAGAGCTATAAAACAATATTCTCAGTATTATCAGCATTCAGCATGAAAAAGGTCAGTAGCAGAGCAAAAATAACATTAACTTGTTTACACCTAAAGTAGTATATTGAGCGTTGAAGCAATATCTTCTTCTATATATAAAATTGCATGCCTTCTTGAAGTCGGTACATGTATATCTCCAAGGCCATTTTTTCCTTCATATCAGTTACAAAACTGTGTGAATGCTACTTGTTGAGTTTTCAATCAAACATCTTGATTAGGCTTTTGAGGAAATTCACTCTGATAAAACAGTCAAAATATCTAAAGAATAAAGGAATAACTGTGATTACCATCTAAATAAAATTGCACGGTTGACAAGTAAAACTGACCAAAACATTGAAGGGTTTGTTTTGAAAACACATTATACAAAAAGGAAAGTCATTGTTTACAACAGCAACGAGGACCTTTCAGTCGTTAAGAGCATCATCCTTGTCTGCAATCTAGCACAGATTACAAACAACAGGCAATACAGATGAAACACAGCTATAAAACATATATTGGCTCACTGTATCAGACAGACACAAAAACGTATTTTCAAGTTCAATAATCCTTAAAGTGTTCTCTCAATAAGTCCTATACAACAGTCTGGAGCAGCAGGTTACAAAGTCAGAAAATGGTGGAAATGCAACGACAGGGCCTATACGGAGAAATGAGGTGTCATCCTTTGCCATTGATGTCAAAGGGGGAGGAAGAGCAAGCAACAGAAGAAAGGATTCTAACAGGCAAACAGAGGACGAGAAATACAGAGGAAGTGTATTGCCATCAATGCCAAAGGGGGAGACTGTTAGAAATATTGTCATTGATGGCAAAGAAGGAAAAGAACGACAACAAGGAATATGTATAGCAGAAGGCAGAGGCAGAGGTCGAGCAGCGCTAAAAATACAACATTCAAATACAGAGGCACAATGAAACGGTCGAGCAGTAGAGACAGAGGCAGAGACACAGCTGTTATTACGAGAATCACTATCTCAGCCGGGGGATATATATAATTACAAATAATTCCGGGAATCGCTTAACTCCAGTGGCAATGTAATGCATATAATACAGAACCATATTCCGGGAATCGCACACTCCAACCGACGTTATACACTTAATATAACACAAATATTATTCCGGGAATCGCTTAACTCCAGCGGCAAAGTATATATATATATACATATATATATATATACAAAAAGTATTCCAGGAATCGCATAACCCATTGGCAAAGTATACATATATATCAATTATATAAGTGGAGTGCTTTATTATAAGAACCAAGCTTTATACGGTGGGACCCCTCCCCAATCGCAATCGGAGATTGCAAGGGCAGCGGAACATGTAACCAACAGAAAGTTGCGATTGCGATTGAAGCCCGGACCCGATGGGTGTATAAACGGTGGTTAATACATATTTGAAGTCCAGCATAATCGCATCGGAGATTATGAGAGCATCGGAACATGCAACAAAGAGTTGCGATTGCGATTGGAAGTCCGGACCCGATTGGTATATAAACTACAACTCATATATAGCTTCAGTTCCATGTCCCAATCGCATCGGCAAAATACAATGAACAGTGGTCAATCGCATCGGAGAATATAAGAGTTGCGATTGCGATTGGAAGCCCGGACCCGATGGGCGTATAAACGATGGATGATATATATTTGAAGTCCAGCATGATCGCAGCGGAACAACCCAATTGCAATCGGAGAAATCGAAATAAGGTATAAGTGACTCAATCGCATCGGAGTTAGAGTTGGCAAAGAAACATGCAAACGCAAGGTGCGATTGCGATCAATCGCAATCAGAGCAGGAGCGATCAATTGCAATCGGAGGAGACGCATTGCATCGGGAAGCGTGTCAAGTGGGCCCAAAAGGAGTTCTTATATGTTTAAAAATATTCATTATATTACGCTGAGAATTGATTTAAAAATGAAGTTTGTATGTATATGCCCCAGCTTAACGGGAGGGCGATTACTAATATACAACGATTGCGATATATGTCCGTTCCGCTTGCGGAACTTCCACATCAACAAGTCACTTATTGAATGAAAGACATTAGGATATGCCCAGATTTAAAAGGCAGCAGTTACACCTCAGCAGAGGACAGAAAAGCAAACAGAGCAGAAAAGAGATAAAGCACAGTCAAAGAAAAGACAAATGCGCAGCGATCCAAAAGGCTGTATGAGTGAGCTGGAGCTCTCATTGTGATTAAATGTAAATAATTTTAATTGATTTATATTTTTGTGATGCATTGGCAAGTCTCCGGAGGAAAAACAAAGATCCCACTGTAATATTAAAATAAGCACCTACAGTTACATTTTTTTTGAGTGAGCTGGAAAAGAAATGAATAGGAAGAAAGCGAAGAGGTATGGTTGTCCATTCCAAATTCTTTGAGGAATGCTAACAGTCACAAGAAAATTCTTATAAATAATATCATCTAGATATGCAAAAAAAAAAAGAGAGAGAAAATCTAGAGAAGGCAGAGTATAGAAGTGTAAGGCAGAGAAGACTAAAAGAAGAGTAGAAAGAGAAGCTACATAACAGAGCTGATATCTGAGGTAAATCAGCAAACATTCAGTTTTGAAAATTGAGGAAGTTGGAGCTTCCCTATCAAGTTGCAGCTTGATAGCCGTCAGTTGTAGCTGATTGAGGTTGGAGCCTCTTGTAGGTTGGTGCCTGCAGAAAATCGAAGGGAGTTGGTGCTTCCTTGCAAGTGTAGCTTGCATAATTGAGGATAGAGCCTCCTGTAGGTTGGTGCCTGCAGAAAACAGTGGTGAGAGGGAGTTGGAGCTTGCCTTTGCATCACAACAATAATAAGATGTGGTTTTCTCCCTTTATGGGTTTCCACTTACATCTGTTGTCTCTGTGTGTGTTTATTATGTGTAGATGTGATTCTTTCAATCTGCTTAATTGGTTGCTGCTCTCAACATAAGTGTGGTGACACATTAATTTAATATTGGCTGCAAAATTTTAAGACTATTTATAAATTAAGCTGGAAATAAATTTGGTGAAATTTTTAAAAAGCTTATGTATGTATTAAACTGATTCACCCCCCCCTCTCAGTTTAATTAAAGATTCAACAATTGGTATCAGAGCAGGTTCCTTTGTGAAAGTTTAACAACTGAAAGGAGATCCTAGGTTCCCAAGATGGCTAGTAAAGAAGGATGCTCAACCAATAAAGCCCCTTTCTTCACTGGTGAAAATTATGCTTTCCGGAAAATCAGAATGAGGACATACATAATGTCTCTAGGAATAGAAGTCTGGGCTGCTGTGGAATTAGGATATGCCCCGAAGGCAACTGACATAGAAAAAGACTCAAAACAAGATTTTGTGGCTAATGCAAAAGCCATGAATGCCATCCTGAATGGATTATGTGAAGCAGATTTTATTAAAGTAATGCACAAAGACACTGCCAAAAAAATATGGGATACTCTTGAGAACATACATGAGGGAGACCAGAAAGTAAAAACTGCCAAACTTCAAGTATATAGAGCCCAGTTTGAAAACTTAAAAATGAATGATGATGAAGACATTTCCAGTTTCTTCCTAAAAGCTGCAGAAATTATTAACAATATGAAAGCTCTTGGAGAAAAAATGCCAAAAAGTATAATTGTGCAAAAGATTCTAAGATCTCTTCCATCCAGGTTTAATCCAAAGGTGTCTGCAATAGAAGAAACAACTGATTGGGAGACCTTGACCATGAACCAGCTACTTGGAAATCTAACAGCCTATGAAATGAGGCTCCCACAGAAAAAGCCAAGTACGAGGGAAGCAGCCTTTAAAACAAAAAAGAAGAAAGAAGAAGAGGGAGACGTATGCTCTTGCTCGGATGAAGAAGAGGCAAAGTTTGTCAAGAAATTGGATAGAGGCTCAGGTAAATACAAAGGTAAACTCCCCTTCAAATGCTTTAACTGTGGAAGAGTGGGACACTATGCTGCTAAGTGTCCTCACAAGAAAGTAAGAAATCAAGCTCAAGAATCAGAGAAAAACACATCAAAGAACTGGCAGAAAGGAAAGAAATTCAACAGAAAATCCTTCTATGCTCAACAAGACAGCAGTACATCTGAACACTCAAATGAATCCTCAGGAGAAGAAGGAACCTCAAAATTCTTATTGATGGCTAGAAGATGAAGAAGAAGAAGGGGAAGTCGACCTTGAGGGGGAGCTAAGAAGTGCTCTGGAAGAGATTGACAGACTCAAACTGAAATGCAGAAAACAAAAGGAAATTCTTCTCAAGTATGTAAGAGAAGAACAAAACTCAGAAGTCCTCATGCATCTGAAGGTAGAGCTTGAAGAAGGCAAGAAGATAGAAGACATGTTACTCCAGCAAATCAAGGACAAAACCCGAGAACAAGAGAAGCTGGAAGAAGAAGTAGTATGTCTCAGGAAGAAACTAGAAAATACTCAAAGGAAAGTGGTTATAAACTCTTCTCAAACAACAAGATCTAGTAATTTGAATGAAATTCTGGTTGCTCAAAGATCCCCAATGATAAAAACAGGAATAGGCTATGAAGGAGAATCGAGTAAAGGCAAAGAAAAGGAAAACAAAAATATAATTTTTGTAAAAGCAAAGAAGACTGATGAAGCAGCCCAGTCAATTTCTACAAAAGAAGAAACATGTAATAAGGATGACAGAGATCAGAAGGAATCTCTAGTAACAAAGAATGCAATAAATACTAAAATGACAGAAAAAGAATCATATGCCCCTGAGTATGTCAAATTTGGAAGCCATCAAGGGAGATTCTTCCCTCCCATGAAGAATAACACTTGTTATGTCTGCCACAAGCCGGGACACATTGCTGCATATTGTTATGCAAGGAAGAGTAATTCAAACCTGTAAAAGATGCAAACAGTGAAGAGACTGTTTCAAACAAACAAATGGAGAAAACAACCTTACATCAGGTATGCAAATAATTTCTATGGTTATTGTTTTTATTGTAAGGAATTTGGCCATAAAATTATTGAATGTAGAAAGTATGGACAAAGATTGATGTTCAACACCTCAAGGAGGTTTATGAATCAAAGAAATTTTTTTCATACTCACAATTCTGCAAAAACTATGATCAAATGTTGTATATGCAATCAAGTTGGACATATACCTTCCAAATGTTCTTTGAAAGGATGTGATTCATCAACTCACAAAAGATACCAAACAAAAGGATGCCTCCAATGGATAAAGAAGGAGAATAAGTGTGACTTAGCTCTAACTGCTCAAGACCTGAAAAGTCAATGGTATTTGGACAGTGGCTGCTCTAAACACATGACAGGAGATAAAAACAAGTTTTTAACTCTTGACGAAAAGAAATCGGGCAATGTCACTTTTGGAAATGACAAATCACGAAAGATCAAGGGAAAAGGATCAGTCAGCATAGACAATGGCAGAGGAAAGGCCCAAGATGTATTATATGTAGATGGGCTGAAAGCAAATTTACTGAGTGTCAGTCAGATGTGTGATAAAGGCTGTGAAGTTCTCTTTAGAGCACAAGATTGTGTAGTCAGATCAAGCACAACAAGAAAAACTCTACTCAAAGGTGTTCGAACAGAGAGTAATGTGTACATAGTGAAAGAGGAGGATGAAGCTTGCCATCTTAGCAAACTCGAGGAGTCATGGTTATGGCATAGGAGATTGGGACATCTCAGCTTTGACCATATCATTAGACTGAGCAAGAAGAAAGCTGTCAGAGATATGCCAGAAATAAAAAGGCCCTCAAACACAATATGCAAATCTTGTCAATTGGGAAAACAAACTCGCACATCCTTTAAATCTAAAGAAGAGTTATCAACAAGAAGACCACTGCAACTTGTGCACATGGATCTGTGTGGACCTGCAAGAACTAAAACACCAAGTGGAGAGTCCTACTTTATGCTGATAATAGATGATTTCTCCATAATGACATGGGTTGCTTTTCTCAAGAATAAATCGGAAGCTCTGGACAAATTCAAAACATTTAAAGCATTAGCAGAAAATCAGACAGGATGCAAGCTGAAATGCATCAGATCAGACAGAGGAGGTGAATTCACTGATTATGACTTTGCAAACCTATGTAATGAACATGGAATAAAGCAACAATTTACTATAGCAGGGACACCTCAGCAGAATGGAGTAGCAGAGAGACAAAACAGGTCTGTACAACAAATAGCAAGAGCTATGATGCAAGAGAATAATATTTCTCAAACCTTCTGGGCAGAAGCAGTGCACACAGCAGTACATATCCTTAATAAAGCTCACTTAAGGCCAAGCAGTGACAAGACTCCCTATGAACTATGGCATGGAAAGCCAGCTTCAATCAAACATTTCAGAATCTTTGGAAGCAAATGTTACATAAAGAATAATGATGAAAATCTTGGAAAATTTGATGCAAGAGTAGATGAAGGGATCTTTCTAGGATATTCTTCCAAAAGTAAAGGGTACAGGTGCTACAACAAGACTCTTCGGAAAATAGTAGAAAGTATTGATGTGAGATTTGATGAATAACTTCCAAACAATACACGAAATACAGACTGCTACAGTCCATCAGACAACCATGAAGAAGAAATCCAAAATGATGAGGAAACAAGCAAGACAACAGAAGATACAGAGCTAAGTTCTAAAGCTCCCTCAAGATATACTCAGAAGAACCATCCTGAAGATCAGATCATTGGAGACAAGAGAATAGGAGTCCAAACAAGAAGGCAACTAACAGAACAAACTGAAGAGGTATACATAGCCATGTTGTCACAAATAGAGCCAAAGAAATTTGAAGAAGCCAGAAAGGACAAGTCTTGGGTAAAAGCAATGAATGAAGAATTGGACCAAACTGAAAAGAACAATACCTGGGAACTAGTTCCTAGACCAATTGAGAAAAATATCATTGGCTCAAAATGGGTATTCAAAAATAAAATGAATAAGGAAGGACATGTAATCAGGAATAAAGCCAGACTTGTCTGCAAAGGATACTCACAAATTGAAGGACTTGATTACGATGAAACATTTGCCCCTGTAGCCAGAATGGAAGCTATCAGAATGTTCCTGGCATTTGCATGCTACCAAAACTTCAGAGTATATCAAATGGATGTAAAATCTGCATTTATGAATGGAGACTTAGAAGAAGAAGTCTACATGGAACAACTAGAAGGCTTCTCATTGACAGACAAAGAAAACTATGTGTGCAGACTGAAGAAGGCCCTATATGGCCTAAAACAGGCTCCTCGTGCTTGGTACTCAAGGCTGGATAAATATTTGCAAAAACAAGGTTTTAAGAGAGGTGGAGTAGACAACAATCTATACATAAAAGGCCATGAAGATGAACTCCTGATTGTTGTAGTATATGTTGATGACATTATGTTTGGAAGAAACAGAGATGAATTAGCAAAAGGGTTTGCTGATGAGATGAAAATAGAGTTTCAAATGTCTATGATTGGAGAGCTCAATTTCTACTTGGGACTGCAAATTCAGCAAAAGAACACAGACACATTCATCTCTCAAGAAAAATAATTAAAAGAAATGCTGAAAAAGTTCAAAATGGAGGACTGCAAACCTGTGTCAACTCCCATGACCACAGGTTGGAAGTTGTGTGCTGATGATGGGACTACAGATGTAGATCAAAAACTCTACAGATCCATGACTGGAAGTCTATTGTATCTTACTGCATCAAGACCTGACGTCATGCTAGCAGTAGGACTAGTGGCAAGATATCAAGCAACACCTAAACAAAATCATCTTTTGGTAGTAAAAAGAATACTCAGATATCTACAAGGAACAACACAATATGGACTTTGGTATCCTAAACACAAAAGCTTCACCTTGACAGCATACACAGATGCAGATTGGGCCAGCTGTGTGGATGACAGAAAGAGTACAAGTGGAGTTGCATTCTATCTAGGAGAAAGTCTGGTAGCATGGTTAAGCAAGAAATAAACATCTATCTCCCTGTCTACAGCTGAAGCAGAATATATAGCGGCAGCAGCATGTTGTACACAAGTCATGTGGATGAAGCAGACTCTTCAAGACATGAAGGTAAGCATTAATGAACCTATCTCAATCAAATGTGATAATACAAGCGCTATAAGTATATCAAAAAATCCTGTGCTTCACTCAAAAACTAAGCATATCCCAATCAAGTATCATTTTCTCTGAGAACAAGTGGCTTAGAAGATAGTAAAGCTGGAGTATGTGCCAACAAAAGAACAGACAACTGATATATTTACCAAACCTCTTGCTAGAGAATCATTTCAATATTTGAGAGATAAATTAGGGGTAGTAACTGCAGATACTACTCTCTAATATGAAGAGAAAGCATAGTCTTAGGGGGAGAACAGAAATGAAAATATCATTCCTAAAGGAAATCAGCAAGCAAGGGAAGCATAAAACAGGTCCACAAGATCAAAGAGATATAAGATAATATTCTCACTATTATCAGCATTCAACATGAAAAAGGTCAGTAGCAGAGCAAAAATAACATTAACTTGCTTACACCTAAAGTAGTATATTGAGCGTTGAAGCAATATCTTCTTCTATATATATAATTGCATGCCTTCCTGAAGCTGATACATGTATATCTCCAAGGCTTTTTTTTTTTATATCAGTTACAAAACTGTGCGAAGGTTGTTTGCTTAGTTTTAAATCAAAAATCTTGAATATGCTTTTGCGCAAACTCACTCTGATAGAACAGTCAAAATATCTTAAGAATAAAGGAATAACTATGATTACCATCTAAATAGAACTACACGGTTGATAAGTAAAACTGACCAAAACATTGAAAGGTTTGTTTTGAAAACACATTATACAAAAAGGAAAGTCATTCTTTACAACAACAAAAAGGACCTTTCAGTCGTTAAATGCATCATCCCTGTCTGCAATCTAGCACAGATTACAAACAACAGGCACTATAGATGAAACACAGCTATAAAACATATATTGGCTCACTATATCAGACAGAGACAAAACGTATATTCAAGTTCAATAATCCTTAAAGTGTTCTCTCAACAAGTCCTGTACAACAGTCTAGAGCAGCAGGGTACAAAGATAGAAAATGGTGGTCTAAACACAAATCAAAGAAAGGAAATGCAATGACAGAGCCTATACGGAGAAATGAGGCATCGTCCTTTGCCATTGCTGTCAAAGGGGGAGGAAGAGCAAGCAACAGAAGAAATGATTCTAACAGGAAAACAGAGGATGAGAAATACAGAGGAAGTGTATTTCCATCAATGCCAAAGGGGGAGACTGTTAGAAATATTGTCATTGATGGCAAAGAAGGCAAAGAACGGCAGCAGGGAATATGTATAGCAGAAGGCAGAGGCAGAGGTCGAGCAGCGCTAAAAATACAACAGTCGAATACAGAGGCACAACGAAACGGTCGAGCAGTAGAGACAGAGGTAGAGACACAGCTGTTATTACGAGAATCGCTATCTCAGCCGGGGGATATATATAATTACAAATAATTCCGGGAATCGCTTAACTCTAGTGGCAATGTAATGCATATAATACAGAACCATATTCCAGGAATCGCACACTCCAACCGGCGTTATACACTTAATATAACACAAATATTATTCCGGGAATCGCTTACCTCCAGCGGCAAAGTATATATATATATATATATATATACATATATATATATATATATATATATACAAAAAGTATTCCAGGAATCGCATAACCCATTGGCAAAGTATACATATATATCAGTTATATAAGTGGAGCGCTTTATTATAAGAACCAAGCTTTATACGGTGGGACCCCTCCCCAATCGCAATCGGAGATCGCAAGGGCAGCGGAACATGTAACCAACAGAAAGTTGCGATTGCGATTGAAGCTCGGACCCGATGGGTGTATAAACGGTGGTTAATACATATTTGAAGTCCAGCATAATCGCATCGGAGATTATGAGAGCATCGGAACATGCAACAAAGAGTTGCGATTGCGATTGGAAGTCCGGACCCGATTGGTATATAAACTACAACTCATATATAGCTTCAGTTCCATGTCCCAATCGCATCGGCAAAATACAATGAACAGTGGTCAATCGCATCGGAGAATATAAGAGTTGCGATTGCGATTGGAAGCCCGGACCCGATGGGCGTATAAACGATGGATGATATATATTTGAAGTCCGGCATGATCGCAGCGGAACAACCCAATCGCAATCGGAGAAATCGAAATAAGGTATAAGTGACTCAATCGCATCGGAGTTAGAGTTGGCAAAGAAACATGCAAACGCAAGGTGCAATTGTGATCAATCGCAATCGGAGCAGGAGTGATCAATTGCAATCGGAGGAGACGCATTGCATTGGGAAGCGTGTCAAGTGGGCCCAAAAGGAGTTCTTATATGTTTAAAAATCTTCATTATATTACGCTGAGAATTGATTTAAAAAGGAAGGTTGTATGTATATGCCTCAGCTTAACGGGAGGGCGATTACTAATATACAACGATTGCGATATATGTTCGTTCCGCTTGTGGAACTTCCACATCAACAAGTCACTTATTGAACGAAAGACATTAGGATATGCCCAGATTTAAAAGGCATCAGTTACACCTCAGCAGAGGACAGAAAAGAAAACAGAGCAGAAAAGAGATAAAGCACAGTCAAAGAAAAGACAAATGCGCAGTGATCCAAAAGGTTGTATGAGTGAGCTGGAGCTCTCATTGTGATTAAATGTAAATAATTTTAATTGATTTATATTGTTGTGATGCATTGGCAAGTCTCCGGAGGAAAAAAAAAGATCCCACTGTAATATTAAAATAAGCACCTACAGTTACATTTTTTTTGAGTGAGCTGGAAAAGAAATGAATAGGAAGAAAGCGAAGAGGTATGGCTGTCCATTCAAAATTCTTTGAGGAATGCTAACAGTCACAAGAAAATTCTTATAAATAATATCATCTAGATATGCAAAAAAAAGAGAGAGAGAAAATCTAGAGAAGGCAGAGTATAGAAGTGTAAGGCAGAGAAGACTAAAAGAAGAGCAGAAAGAGAAGCTACAGAACAGAGCTGATATCTGAGGTAAATCAGCAAACATTCAGTTTTGAAAATTGAGGAAGTTGGAGCTTCCCTATCAAGTTGCAGCTTGATAGCCGTCAGTTGGAGCCTCCTGTAGGTTGGTGCCTGCAGAAAATCGAAGAGAGTTGGTGCTTCCTTGCAAGTTGTAGCTTGCAGAATTGAGGATAGAGCCTCCTGTAGGTTGGTGCCAGCAGAAAACAGTGGTGAGAGGGATTTGGAGCTTGCCTTTGCATCACAACAATAATAAGATGTGGTTTTCTCCCTTTATGGGTTTCCACTTACATCTGTTGTCTCTATGTGTGTTTCTTATGTGTAGATGTGATTCTTTCAATCTGCTTAATTGGTTGCTGCTCTCAACATAAGTGTGGTGACACATTAATTTAATATTGGCTGCAACATTTTAAGACTATTTATAAATTAAGCTGGAAATAAATTTGGTGAAAATTTTAAAAAGCTTATGTATGTATTAAACTGATTCACCCCCCCCCCCCCCCCTCTCAGTTTAATTAAAGATTCAACACCTTGAAACATTCAAAGTCCTAAAAAGCCAAGTTGTTGAACTACTTTCTTAGCAAATCTTCCATTTCCAATTTGACTATTAGGGGCATCCTTCTTCATGGCACTGAACCTATTCTTCCTCCATTTCCATTCTTCCTTCTCTAGATTGTTGAGATTCAACAAGAATATCCTAGTGAAAATTATGCACCTACACTAGGATGGAGCCTCAGGCTATTTTTAGGTGGATGTCTATTTATAGATGCATGAGAAAATTATATTTATAGATGTATATGCAAGTTCTATTTATAGATTGAATGTATATTTATAGATGCATGTCGACTATTATTATCCCTTAATATTAGTTGGAAAATAAACAATAATCTATTCTTAATGAGCACCTGGAAATAGTTAACTGAAGTGGAAAATCAGTTAGCTATAGGAATTTCGAGTTGAGTGGTTGGTTGGTGGGACATGCAAGTGGACTTAGTTGTAACTGAGTGATTCGAAGTTGTAACAGAGTTGGAAGTGTAGTTATGAAAGTTGTAAAGTAGTTTAACTCAGTTGAGTAAGTTAAACTCAGTGGTGCTAGTTGTAACTAAAGATACAATAGTGAGAGATCAAGTGAATTAATTATTAATTAATTCACAATCAGTGGCATCACATGCAACTGAAGATTTACTACTGTTAACTACATGCATGTCAGATCCAGTGGAGACCCAGTTGAGATGTAGGTGAAAGGGACAGTTTGACTATCAGTTGTGACATTACTGGTTGCACACATGCGACCACACACACATTGGATGTGCCAATGAGGATTGCATAGTCAAGGCAAGCATGATTCCATTTATTCAGGGATTGCTATTAGCTAGGATTGTGCAGTAAAGGCAGGTTGTTTGGAGGCAGTAAATTGGCTAAGGAACCTGCCAATTTTTGTATGACAGTGTGAGACAATTGTATGATGTTCTAAGAGCTCTTGGTTGGATATTTGTATGATATTGTTTCATAATTCAAGATATACATGCATATTGTATAATTTCTACATGGTATCAGAGCACAGAAGATTTAAATTGTGAAGTAGGAGCTGAGTTTGTTGGTGGAAAGAATTCGAATTTGCAGAAAGACTTTCTTGGTGCTACAGCTGATTTAACATCAAAATGGATTTCAATGGCTTGTGGTTAGAGTATGCACTCGAGGGAAGTTCAAACTACATTTCTTGGAAGGACATGATGGAGGTGGTGCTGGAAGATAATGGCTTGAAGGAATTCATCGACAATGTTCCTAAGCCTACTTCGATAAATGTTGCATTACTTGATGCATGGAAAAAGAAAGTGGCAAAGGTGAGGAGGATTCTATTGGAAGGAGTACGAGACCACATTGTCTCAAGCCTTCATGTGAAATACACACCATATGCTATGTGGAAGGCTTTGACGAATATTTTCCAAAGCAGCAACGACCATAGGAAATTGGGGCTCAAAGATAAACTCAGGAATATCAAGATGGAAAAGGGCGACAACATTCCAAAGTATCTCACGAAGTTTGTCCAATGTCGGGATGAAATAGGGAGTGTGGGAATAATTTTTATTGATGATGAATTGGTGAGCTTGGCTCTCTTAGGAATTTCTAAGAGTTTGCATAGTTATGAAGACTCTGTCAACAGACAGGAAAAATTGCCGGATTGGGAACGACTGTGGTCAGATCTGGTGCAAGAGGAGCTTAGGCGGAACACGAGAGATGGCTCTTCATCAAAGCATGATGATGAAGATGATTGTGCTTTGGCTGCCAAGGAAAGGAAGGGGAAGGGGAAGAAATTCCATTCTAAATTCGAGTCTAAAGGCAAGAAGCTGAATTTTTCCAAGGTGAAGTGTTTTCACTGTCACGAAAATGGGTATCTCGCTACTAACTATCTGCAAAAGAAGAAGAACAAGCAGGTTGCTGGAGCTGCAGTTGGTGAGGCCCTTGCCTCACAATTTGAGCTTGACTTATCTTTGATCACATGCATGGTGTCAAGTGCATTGGGATCGGTGTGGTATTTGGATAGTGGCACTTCCTTCCACATGACGGGAGATAAGGAGATTTTCAGTGACTTGGAGGAGAAAGATCTCCAAATGCATATAGAGATGGGCGACGATGGACGATACAGTCCGACCGAAGTTGGTACCATTACCTTTTAGAGGGAGTCAAGAAAACCATTTCAATTGAAAGATGTTATGCATGTTCCAGGTCTGAAGAAAAACTTGATCTCAGTCGCAATGTTGGAGGACAGAGGCTATGATGTTTTTTTCAGCGATGGAAAAACTTTCCTGTGACATAAAACAATGGGTAAATCCAAGAGGATAGGAATTCGAGTTAAGAATCTCTACAAGCTGGAGGTAGATGGATGCACTATCATGATGGGCAAGGCATAAAAAGTGGTGAGCCGGGATGAGGGCGAATTATGGCACAAGCGATTAGGCCATCTTCATCATGGAGCCTTGAAAGTCATGCAACAAATATCTACTGGACTTCCAATGGGAACACTTGCTCAGTTAGATCAATGCAAGGGTTGCACCATGGGGAAGTATGTAAAGTCCACCTTTCATGAAAAGGAGAACCATGCTTCGGGGATCCTTGAGAGAGTTCACACAGATGTGTGTGGACCATTCTCGATTGCTTCAACAACAAAGCATAAGTACTATGTTATTTTTGTTTATGAATTTTCTCATAAATGCTGGATCTTATTCATGCAAAAGAAGGATCGAACATTCTCAAAGTTCTATGAGTTTAAGGCATTGGTGGAGAAAGAGTCGGGGAAGCAAGTGAAGGCTCTGAGGAGCAATAATGGTGGAGAATACATCTCTAATGAATTCAAGAACTTCTGCAACAAATAAGGAATTCGAAGAGAACTCATAGCACCTCATAATCCACAACAAAATGGGGTCGCGGAGAGGAAGAACAAAACGATCGTGGGTGCATCACGAGCAATGTTGCATGATCAGGGCCTACAAATGCATTTGTGGGTGGAAGCATGAAACACTGCAATTTATGTGCAAAACCGTTGTCCTCATAGAGTACATGGCATGAGTACACCTGAAAAAGCTTTCACTGGTAAGAAACCAGATGTTTCCCAATTTAAGATTTTTGGCTCATCTGTTTATGTGCATGTGACCAAGGACGCCAGGAAGAAGCTGGAGTCGACTGCTGAAGTTGGGATATTTATGGGGTACATAGAAACACCCCATAATTATCGTGTGTATTTTCCAAATATTCGAATGACTATGGTGCAACGGGATATAAAATTCGATGAGGGGAAAGCCATACGGTTGTCGCTTGGGAGGGAGCTAGACTTGCATGCGGAGGAGGAACTATTGGTTCCCAAAGACAAGTCTCTAGATGTGGATCAGCCACAGGAGGAGGTTCATGGAGTGGAGGATCCACTCATGCAGAGCTAACCATCAGAACTAGCATAAGGCGTACCACAGAAGTTGATAGGCCGAGACTTGATGCTGCACAGAATGGAGGAGCCCCTACTTTACAACATAGACGAAGATAGTCGCCTGAACGATTTACTGGATACATGGCTCTCATGAGAAAATTTATTTTGACTAAGCCATCTTCCTTTCATGAAGCAGTGCAAGAGCCCACATGGGTAGATGCAATGGTGGAGGAGTGTGACTCCATTGTAAAAAACAGTGCTTGGGAAATTGTTCCAAGGCCGGTTGATAAATTAGTGGTAGGTTTGAGATGGATCTACAAGGTAAAGCAAGCTGCTGATGGGAGTGTTGAGAAATACAAGGCCAAATTTTTGGCCCAGTGCTTCTCACAGATCAAGGGGATAGATTATGAAGAAACCTTTGCACCTGTCGCAAGGTATTCTTCCATAAGGACCATCCTTGCTCTCTCAGCAAAAATGGGTTGGTGCATTCATGAGATGGATGTGTAGACTGTGTTTCTCAATGGGATTATTAAGGAAGAGGTGTACATAGAGCAACTTGAAGGATTTGAGATCTTCAATGGTGATTCGCATGTGTGCCAACTCAAAATAGCGTTGTATGGGCTGAAGCAAGCACCCCGTGCTTGGTACACTCAGATAGATAGCTATTTCACCAGACTGGGCTTCACCAAAAGTGAAGCGGATGCAAACCTATACCAAATTGTGGTGGATGGTAAGATTTTAATCATTGTTCTTTATGTTAACGATTTAATATTGACTAGTGATGAGCAGTTGATACACTCATGCAAGGAGGACCTTGCAAAGGAGTTCAAGATGAAGGATATGGGCCTCATTCATTATTTCCTTGGATTGGAAATATGGCAGCGAGATGGTGAACTTTTTGTGTCTCAAGGAAAGTATGCAAGGGATATACTGGGTAAGTTTCACATGGAGGGCTGAAAACCCATGGATACTCCTCTTCCAGGAAACTGGAGGAAAGAGGATACTACTTCTAGAGAGGTAGTGGATGCTACTGTCTATCGATATTTAGTGGGTTCGCTAATGTATCTAGTGAACACGAGACCAGAAATTTGTTATGCGGTTAACCAACTGAGTCAACTGATGGTTAAGCCTACCAAGCTCTTTTGGAAGGCGGGCAAGCATGTCCTGAGATACCTAAGTGACACATTTGAGTATGATTTATGGTACAAACTGACGGATGAGGTGAAGTTGCATGGCTTCACGGATGCAGATTGGGCAGGCAGCCCATCGAATAGAAAGAGCACATCAGGGGGGATCTTTAGCATTGGATCTACAACTATTTCTTGGTTTAACATGAAGCAGATATCTGTGGCACTCAGTTTAGCAGAAGCGGAATACATGGCAGGGAGTCACGCTGCATGTGAGGCTACCTAGATGAGAAAGATCTTGGTTGGTTTGTTTGGTTCTCATTTCGATCCAACAATGATTCATTGTGATAATCAGATTTACATTAAACTCTCGATTAATCCTCTATTTCATGATAGATCTAAGCATATAGATATCTGGTATCATCATATTAGAGATTGTGTTTAGAGGAAGATCATGTTGCTTCAGTACATTCCTACATTGGAGGAACTTTAGCTCTTAAAGATCATAAAAATAATATTATTAGCTCTTTGATTTCAACATTGGAGGAACATTTACAAGAAGAACAGAAGTAGCCTAAAATTGAAGAACCACTCATGATGCTCTACTTTGATTGTAGGAGGTAGCTCTCCCTCATAGAGTGTCATGTTTGTGAGGAGGATCACTTAACAAGTCATTTCCCATCGATACCATGATTAATATAAGTATTCAGGGAATCAAGTAAGGAATCAAATCGACTGCTAGGTATAACTCAAAATTGATCAGCATTTAATACTTGGACTAATTCTTATTATTCTCAATAGGTTCCTAGGACGATTTATAATTATACAGATCCATGGAAAAAATTTACTCCTCCTCCTATTGAATACCCAACCTTATTGCCATAGTGGCCCTCTCCCTAGCCCTCTTCCTTGAGTCATATATCCCCATGGCCTCAGTGATGGTTTGAATCCTCCTCTCTAGGGAAATTTCCCATGCAAACTCAATTTACTGAGCAACAATAGTAGTAATTCCCCCCTAATGCACCACCATGTAATCCTCCTCTATGGTATCAGATACATTTTCAACCTAACTCAAACCCTAAACTAAACCCTATACCAAATCCTAGACCAAACCCTAATCCAAACCCTAGGTCAAACCCTAATCCAAATGTTAACCCACACCCTAATCCAAACCCTAGACCAAACCCTATCCCAAAAACTAATCCCAACAAGGAGGTTTCACAACAATTCCAAATTCATGTTCTCCCTGTTGAATCCCATATTGAATGTAACATCACGTATTTTAGAATGGGAAGAGGAGTGTGTTTGGGAACTTCCCCTATCACCACAAAAAATTTACCCCGGGAAGAAGATCCAATTCAAATACCATCATAGGAATAATATGTAAGTGGAATTTTTTCTGGAATTGTTGTTGAAGCTCATGAAAAATATTAAGAGAAAAACCCTAGAATTTCCTTTAACCATATTTTCCAATATGACGAGTAGACATTGGAACTTGAGATTGAGTAATTTCTCTCTTTCCTCTCACCAAATCCCTTATGCCTCCAAGAGAGTGATCACCAAACCGTGAAATAATTTCATAACATACCAAAGGAGTACATGCCAATATATTTTAATGAGTTGGAGAACCATGAACATGTAGACTATATCAAATTTTGGCTTCAAACAATCATTGGCACATGTCATTTCCTCATCATTCGAAAACTCTTGGTACCATATCAATTAAATTAGTTTGTTTTTCATACTCTAGTATGCACTAAAGCTTACCTTTTAAATCTAAGTATGAGTATATTTAGTATTTTTCTTACACACATGGCTACACTAGAAGTACTCCTACACTTGAAGGAGATCTTCCTCTCTAAATTAGGGTAGGGTATTATAACATACATAAATAAAAATGAAATATAAAATAAAATTGTTAGAACAACACTATTGAAACTACAACCCCCTAAGGTGACAACTAATGAAACTTCTATTAAAGTGCTCTTGTGGTAAGTCTTGTCAAAAGAAATTCACTCTTAGTGCTTTATTATTTTTTAAAGTGAATTTTATTATTGATTAATTGGTTTTTCTCCATGCCATGTGTTTGAGATCATCCATTGGGTTAGTCAAGGGGATTTTGCATTGTTATGTTTGATACTTTCCACTCATAAGCTCAAAACCCTACTCATGGGCTAGTTTCTCTAATAAGTTGTTGTCCAAGAAATATTTTCAAGTTTATCTTCAGAGTTATTTATGAAAATTCTCTTATGGTGGAACACTCCTCTAAAACCTCAATGGGCTTTCATGAGAACCCTAGCATGATTAACTCAAGGAACCTTTCAACCATTATCCGGGATGCCTTATTATACATCAAATAATTGAAATCTAAGGTTACTATGAATGACGTCACCCATGGGATAAATATAAATAATTATTTATGTGCCTATAATTTAATCTAAAACACTCTCGTACCACCCAACTTCTTTACACTCTAAAATTCCCATGAGCAGTATACATTATCTCAAATATTTTGAGTGATTTATAATAATAAAAAGGGAAGTATTAGGAAGTACAAGAAAACTCGTCGGGGTACTAAACAAGCCTACTGGAAGTGGGTTTATGCTTGTATGGTACCATGGAAAACTCGCCACGGTACTAAACAAGCCCGCTGGCAATAGGGCTATGCCAAGTAAGAGAGATGGAAAGCACACATTGGCACACTTAAAAATCCAAAAACCATAGGTCACATTATGAAGAAATTATCATTAAAATTGAAGCTAGAAAACGAAATTTATCTCTCTAATAATGGCTTTAAGATCCTTCTAGTATTGTGTCTTGGAGTTCTATCTTTTAGAAATAAGGAGGTTTTCATGGAAGTGGGACCCTTAGTGCGGGAAATTCACTTTGCTCGAACAAGAGGAGTTTCAATTATACGCTTGGATAATGGTAAGATGGTCAGCCTAGGAAGGTATCATTTTGTCACCTTTCTTTTTCCCCTACTTCCGTACATATTTAACGTCGTTGCTTTCAAAATATGATTGTCACTTTTATTAATGATGAGGATATTGAGGTGAAAAACTATTGACTAAGTCTACTCTTGAGATGATTTGTAGAAATTTTAAGGTTGGCTGTTTTATTCAATGATAGCAATATCCTTGTAGTGACAACATTGTTAGCATTCCTATGGAAACCCTGGAATTAGTTGTTCTTTCAGAAAATAGTGAAGATCAGTCTTGACATCAATGAATCTCTAGTCATAGGAACTATATGAAGGTAACAAGAGAATCTGTAAGTCTTTCACTTAAGACAACCGAAGATAGCCATATTTTGTCCTGTTTATCTTACCGATGCAAAGGAGGTAGACATCATATAATACTTACCTAATATTCTAGTAAACGCAACAAGACTCTAATAAGAAAACTACAACCCTAAATTCCCAATTAATTCCCATCTCTGCCAAAAAAATTTCTTGCATGAGGAAATGCAAGATGATTAGCAAGGGGGAGATGTCACGCCCTAGAATTCGTATTTAACACACCTTTTCCCCCTATTATTACTCATGATTTTATCTAATTTCTATTATTATTACTATCATTTTGCACAATTGTTGGGATATTTTCTTAAACTTGGAGCATGATCAAGTACCTGTTTATTATTTAGCATATTCGCTTTGTTTTTAATTAGATTTACATCACATTGTTATTAATAAAGGTTTAATTGTGTCTAGGTACCAAAAGAGGAGATATGGATGGTTGAATGACTTAATTCCGAGAATCACATTGCAACATTATTTTTCGGCCTTAATCCTACACTCCTTGAGGATTCCTACAACCAAGGAAGTATCATGCATGGTTATCTTCATGGAAATTTTACAACGTGGGCTCAAGATATATGGCTGACTCGTACACCTCATCAAAGTCAACAACAAGTTAGGTCAAGTGTGCTCAATAAATATTACAGTTATTTTCTAATCGAGAAAGAAGGGACCAGTTTCTAATTTATTCTTGCACTCAATCTGTATCTTCTTGATTAGTGTGTGGTTGAACCAGATTAAAATTTGTTAGATTCCTATTCATTTTTGTTTTGTATTTGATTTGGGGGCTATATGATGCATTCTAAAATTTATAAAATCCAAGTCATGGCCATGTGCCTGTTACACTAAAATTTGTCACCATGTCTGTCGATTTGGATATCTTGCCATCCGATGGAGTATCTCAAGTGAATCCCCTATGAAGCTTGAAGTAAAATAACACCGGGAACAAAAAGGAATTTTGGGTTACACTTCTTAAAAACCCTTTTCGAGCATCTGGGCAGTTTTCCTGAATAAAACCTACGCATGTGCATTTTCTTCCACATTAAACTGCATATATTTGCGCAGTTCTTCCACTAAAAACTTCGCAGGTCTGTTCACGCAGGTAAAAATAAAAATTAAGTTTTAGAAGCTTTGGTCGAGGCATCTTATCCAAATTAGAAACCTCAAACCACTACATACCCGTGCCTCATCCCTCGGTACATTGAACTAATATTCTTTTCTTAAGGATCATATCCCTTGAGAAATGGAGCTAGAAACCTCCTCATCCTTTTTATAAATTGATGATAGGACTAAAGGAATGGAGGACTGGGATTTTTCATCTCATGTTGTTGGTTTGGGTCTGAAGAGCTTGTCATCAAGGGAAGGAAAGGATACCATTGGAAGAGGTTTGTGACATCAAGGCAACAAGGCTGTAAGCTTATTTTCCCACTGTTTTTAATATAAAGTAATTGTTCTTTCCTAATTGCATATATTGTTGATGTTATTTGCGGGATTCCTTGATCACTCGCATGGTTTATAACTAATTATTGATTCAATTATATGTTGTATGCTAGATTAGGTATTTCATTTACCTCAACTTTCATATGCGAGATGCTTTGATCCCTTTGAATGTTTTTATCTATGCAGATCTCTTTTGGAGCAACATGGAGAAGTTGTGGAAAGCATTTGAAAAGCATCTAAGGCATTGAGGGAAAGCTGGTAGTAGAAAATGCTGAAAGGACTTTTACAAGAACTTTGCCAATAGGTAAGTGATCCTTCACATACTACATGTTTCATGTTTTGGTTATAGGATAAGGAAATATATATTGTTTTGTCTGTTTGTTTCTAGTTTTCCTTTAGGATTCTAGGGATATCGCTTTTGTCCGCAGAAGGTATTTATCCATGTAATAGTGCCAAAGGCAGGTGATATTATTTTAAATATATATTGTTGGTCGACTAGACCTGAGACATTGATACGATGTAGGGACTGAGAAAATCTAATGCAAAGTTTTATGCCATGTTCCATCCTACATATTTTGTGAATTTGATGAATTAAAGCTTCGATCTGATTTAAATTTTTTTATAGGAGGCACGAACTGGTTGGATGGTCCTTCCCAACCAGCTCATTTCCCTACTTCTTATGCATTCATTTTGCTAGGTTTCAGATCTATTGATTTATGCTTGATATTTTTCATCTAATGTGCTAACTTGTGCATTTGATCTCAGATTTAAAGGTTTATGGTTTGAAAACGATGTACTCTGTCTCTGAACATATATTTCTCATTTTATGCATGGTCTACATTTTCAGATTTGGAAATAATTTAACCATAAGCATAGATTGGTTTTTATGGTAGGCGTTAAATCTATAGGTCAATGCTGTATTCAATTGTTGCATTGCAACAAGGGTTTTATATGGACGTTTCTCGTAATCGAGCCATTATATACTTTGTTTCAAGGTTTATTCTAAAGATTTTATTGTACATTGTTCATTATAACAAGGGTTCGATTCTCATAATACAAGTTTAGTGTGAGCCTTATTGAAATATTTGTAACAAGATATATGCTTGTAGCTCCAAACTTCTCTAAGAATCAATTTCTTTATAATGCATAGGAAAAAAATATTTAATTGACTGCTTGCTGGAAATTTTGAGTCATAATATCATTACTTGCGTTGTTCTCCATAAGAACTAGATTTAAAAAAGAAAACTCTCACATAAGGCTCTTTCAAAGAAAAATGTGACTTTACAAATGTATGCCTTGATCTAATACATTATGGGATTTTGATGATTAAAAAGGGAATTGTTATGTATTATGTTGCATCTCTCTTGGACTTCGAATGGTTTTGCTACATACACACATAGGTCAATCCCTTGAATGACAAGTTTGAATAAATAAATTCACATTGACATGTGTAATTTGTTGCCTCCTTTTGACTAGTCTCTTGATGATTAAAATTAAAAGACTATTTCATTATGATATTCTAGAATCCATTGGAAACTTTAATGTATTATTCAAACTTCTTTATCTACAAGATCTGTGGCAAGGTATCTTGCTATTGGTTGGACTATGCATACATGAAAACAAAACAAACATTTTTCGAAGACTCCAATGGAATCATAATTTTTTTACTCTGATTTGAAATAGACTCGTGTGAAAAATTATTTCAATACCTATGAAAATATACATATTATATTGTTTGATGGAGTCTATGCGTTATATGGTTGTCAAGTCTACCTCGTTTTCTTTATAAAGAACCATATTTGAACTTGAAACCATCTGCAAACAAGATTCAATGAAGCAAAATCTGTTGTGACATCAACTTTTCCCTTAACCACATTTTGTCTATTGTGAATTTAGGTAGTCAATATGTTTTCTAGGTTTTGTATTCTTATGAGTTTTTTATTGGATTCAATTTTGAATGTAGAAACATAGTGTATGCTTGACTACATATGAAGAATAAACTTTGAAGGGAATTTGTATACAATGTTATTCTAGATATACCTCTAATTCATTGTAAGTAGAGTTGAGAGAGACACTTTGTAAAAAAATTGAAATCAAAAGATTGTTATTACACGTCATCTGTTTCATTGTATTTAATTATTATGGATTAATTTTCCAGAAAATCACCTTGTTTTCAAATTGGATTTGGATTTATGTACAAGCTCCCATAGTGAGAGATGAGTTTAGATCATAATTTCACATACAATATTAGATTCACATGGGCACTTTGCACCTTTGACGGATCTAGAAGCCTCCCTTTTTTGCACATTAAAATTTTTTCATTGAGATAGTTTAGAGTGGAATCACTATGGATTTAGTTATTTCTTTTTATTTGGAATTCAGCATTGTGTGGATTGACCAAGACTTTAATTCTCTTTTAATTGGAGTTGCTTAATTTAGTTAATGCTCATGTTTCCAGATTGATTAGTAGGTTGGGTTTGCTCTTAGTTCTAGGTTTACTCTTCAATTATTAGTAGTTAGGTTTTTCTTTCAATTGATAATATATCTACAAGATTAGTGTTTGCAGCAGTTTTGGTTATGTTTCTAATGAATGCTTTTGATTGTAGGATTAGAGCAGGGATTGACTATGGTTTGCAAGGACTCGAAGATGTGATAAGATAATTTCCAAGGATAGATTAGGGTTTTGTTTTGCAGGTTCTCGAAGTATTTGTCTGACATTTCTTGTGTTGCATCTCGAAGTCCATGAACCTCTTATTCACAATTATTTTTGGTCCATTAATCTACCTTATACTACACCCAACATGCATGCCACACAATGCAAACAACATTTCCAAGCAGTGTATTGCATTATTATATAAGGATACAAACACCCTTGGTATTAGAAAAATTAAGCAAACCAAGGATCCCACGTACTTATATTAGAGTCATGCACAGTTATTTTGGAGTTGTATCTCTTCTTACTGGAAAATATTGTTTATTTTGCATAACTATTCTAGTGGATGACCTAGTAATAGGCTTCTTAGCATATTGAATAAGCCATTTTCATTATAGTTATATTTCAGTCATGTAGACTTATGTTTTTTTGGGTCATTATATAGCTTCTTTAGTCTATGGATTGGTATAAATTTTGCAAATACTCTAATTTGAATTGGCCTCCTAGCCATCCTTGGTTATCTGTAACTCTCTTCCCAGAAAAATCCCACCAACCTCCGCATTCGCATCAATTTACAACTACTTCTTCCCTCAAATCAATTCCCAATAACCTTTTCTCTCATGTCAACTCCTCCCTTGCTAGCATCTCTCCCACTCCTTCACCTTTGGTTGTACGCCTTGACTCTCCAAATCTCAAAACTATCATATTTCCACTCCCTAATCATTCCCCTCTTCGTTAATCTCGAACCTACAGACTTCCATGTATCACCATGACTCATGGAAGATATTTGGTTTATTGCATATGAAGGGGAAGGGGCCGTCCATATGTCTCCTCTATGACCCCAAACCATATGGCATCACCCTCCCAGTGGAAAGCCCAAGCGAAAGAAAGGGAATCCATGGCTTATTACGAGTAGTACATCCCTTAGCTTGTCTGCCAATAAGTTGAATGAATAGAGGTTGTTGTCCACCAGGAACGCCGCTATACCCTTAACTAGCATGTTCAAGCTCAGACCAAGGATTGGGTTCCTAATCTAGGAACCACAACTCGCTCGGTATATTCAGGCTACATTCAAGCAAACAATGTTTATTGGCACACAAAAAATCTTCTGGGGTGCATCCTCACATACAACAAAAATGATCAATGGGAGAATTTTAACAAGTTGATTAATTTGGAGGAGAAATTGGATGGCATGGATCATAAAATCAACATCCTCCTTAGCAAGTGTAACAAAAACCCCTTCCCATGGAGTGAGGATGTTCCCCAACATGCCCCAAGCCAAACAATTTAGGACAACATATATTATGCAATCTCAATTTTTGTTTTCAGTTCTTATAATGGATTTATTTAATCTACATATTACCTTTTTTATTTAATAGAAAATATAGTCATAAGATGTATATATAACCTCCAAACTTTGAAGCTAACCCTTTAGACTAATTTTTCACTAGACAAAAGTAGAAAACTATTGTTCATGTAACACCCTGTTTTATTTTAATTATTGATCTAAAAACTTGTTATGGCATATTTGAATAGGTACAAAATAATGGGCTTCTTTAAAAATACTTTAATATATAATCTCTTGTCTTTTTCAAAAGAGATTTAATTAATAATTGCCTTGAGTAAAAGGAAGAAGTAACTAATTGGTAAATGATTCCAAGAACCCAAAGTAAAAAGGTGGAGACAGTTCTGACAGTTACCATTTTCCAAAAAGGATTTATAGGAAAATATTGGGAGGAAATGGGGTTCTGTGCAGAAAACAAGATGGGGTTAAGCAACAAGAGGTTTCTAAAGAGTGATCCAAAGCTGGTGATGGAACTAGTGGAGCTGAGTAAAATATCCAAGAGAAGATAAGACTGGATTTGATCCTGAGAGTAGAAATTTGCTGAATAATGATTAATTATCCACCGAGACTATCCTGTCACATATCAATTCGAATTCATATGCAACACATAATCTCTTCCACTCAGATCATCACACATGCGGAAATAAAACAAGCGATAGCACATCAAATCATCATACACATTAACACAGTATGTATGGGGAAAGCTTATAGCTGAAAACCCCGCAGCTATTGTGTATATTATAATGGAGAAATCAAGTAACCAACTCAGTACAATACTCCTCACAAGTACTCAGTACTTTCTCATACAGTTACCCACAATCTAGCTCAGTTTTGAACAGGTTACTGGTTCAAAACTCACCGCCAATTGCCTTGCCTCTATTGCGCAATCCAGGCCTGTCTATATAGATATCCAAGGTTCGAATCTCCTTGGCTTGACTGTGCAATTGTCATGGACAAATCCTCCAAGTGTGGTGCAAATCTCATGCACAACTGATGTCGCCACTGATAGCTAACTCCACCCTTTCATCTACCTCTTTCACTGGTCTCCATTGAACTGTCCATGCACTGTAGTGAACTGATGTGTTCTTGAGTTAAATAATGAGTTACTAATTAATGAATTAAATAATATTTAATTCACTCCATTGATAACTAGTTGATTAGCTAGTTAAACTAATCTCAACCAGTTCAACTAAATTAAACCGAACACAACTCCACTAGCTGTCCCATTAACTCTACCAAACTTCTGCCACTGAAGTCCTAACTAAATTCAACCATGCATGTGCTCACCAAACTCTAGGAATAGTGTAATTCCTCTGTCAGATGCATGAGCCACTTCCAAGGCTCGAACTGAAGTGCTCCAAGAGAGTAAACTGAAGTTTATAGTCCAAATATTATTTACCCTTAATAATATTTGACTTCCCCCTATTTTAAGGAGAGTGCTAGCCTTAAAAATAGACTCGACCTATAGGTACAAAAAATAGAGTCCCATCTATTTTTACCAACATGAGCAATGCTCCAAGAATAACATACTGCAATCCCCGACCATGCTCCATATGTCTAAAAATAGACATAGTCTAAAATAGGTTTTTTCGCCGTAATTTATTTTGCGTCCACTTAGTGAAGGCGACTTCATTTCACTAAGCTCCATCATCTTGTTGCATTTTAAAAACTCCCTCTCAATAAGATATGGATTATCTGCAACCCTTATCCTGCCTCTGTGGAATTCGAACTTGCTCCCGGTGAGCGCCTTCGTCAAGATGTCAGCATCCTGATCCTCCGTGGGAACATATGAAAGCATCATGATTCTCCGCTGAACACAATCTCTGATATGATGGTACCCGATGTCGATGTGTTTGGACCTATCATGAAATACTGGATTAGCCGAGAGTTTAATGCAACTCTGGTTATCACAGTAGATCACTGTAGGCTCCAAATGCAACCTGAACAATCCCGCGAGGATCTTCCTCATCCAAATAGCCTCGCATGCAGCCAAGCTAGCTGCCATGTATTCGGCCTCTACTGAATTGAGTGCCACGGATTCGCTTCCCGCCATACCGTAAACCGCTCGTCGACCCAATGCTGAAACTCCTCCCGCATGCTCTTCCTGGGCCTCGTTGGGCTCCCCGCCCAATTCACCGTTGAAGCGCAAGCTTCGCTCCATCCTCCTATCTATACCATAGACCATATCCCAATGTGCCTCTAAGATAACGCAATACATGCTTGCCTGCCTTCCAAAAGAGCTTGGTAGGCTTAACCATCGCTTGCGAAAGCCGGTTAACAAAGATAACATACTCCGGTCGTGTATCGGCCCGTATACATAAGCGACCCCACCAATTGAAATAAGACAAGCAGCATCCACTACCGCTTTAGGGATAGCATCCTCCTTCCTCCAACCACCAGGAAGAGGAGTGTCAACAGGCTTGCAGCCTTGCATGTTGAACCTCTCCAGAATCTCCCGAGCATACTTTCCCTGAGAAACAAACAGTCCTCCGCTGCGCTGCCAAATCTCCAATCCCGAGAAATAATGAAGGATGCCCAAGTCCTTCATCTCAAACTCTCGTGCAAGATCCTCCTTGCATGAAAGTATCAACTGCTCATCGCCAGTCAAAATCAGATCATCTACATACAGTACGATGATCAACAGCTTCCCCTCCACCACAATCTGGTACAGGTTTGGATCCGCCTCACTATTGGAGAATCCAAGCCCGGTGAAGTAGCTGTCTATCCGAGTGTACCAAGCACGAGGTGCTTGCTTCAGCCCATACAGTGCTCTCTTGAGTCGGCACACATGCGACTCACCGCTGAAGATCTCAAAACCTTCAGGCTGCTCTATGTACACCTCTTCCTCAATAACTCCATTGAGGAACGCAGTCTTCACATCCATCTGATGAATGTGCCACCCCATTTGCGCTGAGAGAGCAAGGATCGTCCGTATGGAAGAGTACCTTGCGACAGGTGCAAAAGTCTCCTCATAGTCAATCCCCTCGATCTGTGAAAAGCCACGGGCGACAAATCTCGCCTTGTACTTCTCCACACTCCCGTCAGCTGCCTGCTTCACCTTGTAGATCCATCACGAACCCACCACCGATTTCCCTACCGGTCTTGGGACAATCTCCCATGCACTGTTCCTGACGATCGAATCATATTCTTCGATCATGGCATCAACCCATGCGGGTTCCTCCACAGCTTCCTCAAAAGAGGATGGCTCCGTCACAACACATTGACTCACAAGAGCCATGTATCCAGTGTACCGATCCGGTGACTGTCTCTGTCTGCGCTGTGCTGTAGGTGGTCCTACAACCTTCTCTGCATCCCGAGCCAGTCGCTCAGCTTCTGTAGTGCACATGCGCCCTCTGATGGTTGGCGCTGCATGGGTGGTTTCTTCCACCTCCTGAACTTCCTCTTGTGGCTGATCCACATCTGGAAGCTCCTCCTTAGGAACTAACAACTCCTCATCTGCATGCAAGTGTAGCTCCCTCTCAAGCGAACACTGCATGGCTTTCTCCTCCTGAAACTTGATATCCCGTCGCACAACAGTCTTGCGACTGTCTGAAAAATACACCCGATAGTTGTGAGGTGTATCAGTGTACCCCACAAATATTCCAACCTCAGCGGTTGGATCCAGCTTCCTTCTTGCATCCTTCGTCACATGCATGTAGACAGGAGAACCAAAGATCCGCAAATGGGAAATATCAAGCCTCTTGCCAAAATAAGCCTCCTCCGGTGTACTCATGCCAAGAACCTTGTGAGGACAACGGTTCTGCACATACACTGCTGTATTGCATGCCTCAGCCCACAAGTGAAGGGGTAGGCCCCGATCATGCAACATCGCCCGTGCAGCACCCACGATCGTTCTGTTCTTCCGCACAGCCACCCCGTTCTGCTGTGGGTTATGGGGTGCGATGAGCTCTCTCCGAATCCCTTCTGCACTGCAGAACTCCTTGAATTCAGCCGAGATGAATTCACCACCGTTATCACTCCTCAGAGCAATCACCTTCTTCCCCGACTCCTTCTCGACCAGTGCTTTAAACTCACAGAACTTCGTGAATGTATCTCTCTTCTTCTGCATGAAGAAGATCCAGCACTTTCGAGAGAAATCATCAACAAAGATCACATAATACCTGTGCTTTGCTGTCGAAGCAACCGAGAAAGGACCACACACGTCTGTGTGAACTCTCTCAAGGATCGTCGTGGCGCGACTATCCTTCTCGTGAAAGGTGGCTTTCACATACTTCCCCAAGGTACACCCCTTGCACTGATCTGACTGCGCAAGAGTGCCCTTAGGAAGCTCAGTAGAAATCTGCTGCAGGATCTTCAAAGCTCCATGGTGAAGGTGGCCCAATCTCCTGTGCCACAGTTCGCCCTCATCATCCCGGCTCACCACTTCTCCCGCCTTGCATGCCATTGCTACGCAGCCATCTACTTGCAACTGATAAAGGTTCTTGGTTCGAACCCCTATCTTCCGGGTCTCTCCAGTAGTCTTACTGCGCAGGAAGGCTTTTCCTTCGCCGAAGACCACATCATACCCCTTATCCTCCAACATCGCCACAGAGATCAAGTTCTTCTTCAATCCAGGTACATGCATGACATCCCTCAATACAAAGGGTTTACTAGACTCCCTCTGAAAGGATATGGTACCGATACCAGTCGCACTGTATCTACCATCATCGCCCATCTCGATGTGCACACCCAAATCTTTGTCCTCCAGATCTGAGAACAAATCCCGATCTCCCGTCATATGAAATGACGCACCGCTGTCCAAGAACCATACCGATCCCATCACACTTGAAACCAAGCATGCGATCAGTGAAAGTCAAGCTCGAACTGTGAAGCCAAAGCTTCTCCATCTGCAGATCTTCCCGCTTGCTTGTTCTTCTTCTTCTTTGGACAATTGGTAGCATAATGTCCGTGATCATGGCAATGAAAACACTTCACTTTCGCCATATCCTGCTTCTTGCCCTTTGCACCAGAATGAGAGGTTTTCTTACCCTTCCCCTTCTTTGCTTTGGCAAACAAAGCGCAGTTTTCTTCATCAGCTCCCTTTGATGAAGATCCATCTCAAGTAGTCCTCCTTATCTCCTCCTGCATGAGATCCGCCCAAAGGCGCTCCCATCCCAGCAGCTTCTCCCGACCATTGACACTATCTTGATATGAGTGCCAAGCCTTCGGAAGACCAAGGAGAGCCAGGTCGACCATGTCCTCATCTTCGACAGTCACCCCCACACTTCCCAGCTCATCTCTGCATTGAGTGAACTTCGTGAGGTATTTGGCGATACTGTCGCCCTTCTCCATATTGATGTTCCTGAGCTTATCTTTGAGCGCCAGCTTCCTTTGGTCGCTCTTACTCTGGAATAGATCCGTCAAAGCTTTCCACATTAAATATGGAGAAGCTTTTCCATGCAGGCTGGATACAATATGATCCTTGACGCCCTCCAACAGAATCCTTCGACATTTCGCCATCTTCTTTTGCCAGGCTTCGACTTCAGCAGGATCAGTGGGCTTTTGGACATCCGTATCTACGAACTCCTTCAATCCATTATCTTCTAATACTGCCTCCATGTGATCCTTCCATGCAACATAATTCGAACCGCCTTCAAGAGCATATTCGAGTCGCAAACCGTTGAAAGACATTTTCAACACCGGCACCAAGAAAACAAAACTGCTGCAAAATTTCGAATTCCACCTCAAAGCTCAACCGCTCTAGATCTGTGAGAACAAATTATTTCTAGCACGGAGATCGACTGCAAGGGGCATTTACCAGACCTTTCACTTTCCGAAGAAAGATGAATCCGGAGGCTACCTGGCCCGCATGCAGACTCTGTCTACCGAAATAAGTTTGTAATCACTGTGATGATCAATCTCTGCTTCAATAGCTCCGATACCATGTAGAAATTTGCTAAATAATGATTAATTATCCACCGAGACTATCCTGATCACATATCAATTTGAATTCATATGCAACACATAATCTCTTCCACTCAGATCATCACACATGCGGAAATAAAACAAGCGATAGCACATTAATTCATCATACACATTAACACAGTATGTATGGGGAAAGCTTATAGCTGAAAACCCCGCAGCTATTGTGTATATTATAATGGAGAAATCATGTAACAATCTCAGTACAATACTCCTCACAAGTACTCAGTACTTTCTCATAAAGTTACACACAAACTAGCTTGGTTTTGAACAGGTTACTGGTTCAAAACTCACCACTAATTGCCTATCCTCTATTGTGCAATCATGGCCTGTCTATATAGAGATTCAAGGTTCGAATCCCCTTGGCTTGACAGCGCAATCATCATGGGAAATTCCTCCAAGTGTGGTGCAAATCTCATGCACAACTGATGTCGCCACTGATAGCTAACTCCACCCTTTCATCTACCTCTTTCACCGGTCTCCACTGAACTGATCATGCACTGTAGTGAACTGATGTGTTCTTGAGTTGAATAATGAGTTACTAATTAATGAATTAAATAATATTTAATTCACTCCACTCATAACTAATTGATTAGCTAGTTAAAACTAATCTCAATCAGTTCAACTAAAATAAACAGAACACAACTCCACTATCTGTCTCATTAACTCCTCCAAACTTCTGCCACTGAAGTCCAACTGAAGTCAACCATGCATGTGCTCACCAAACCCTTAGAACAGCGTAATTTCTTCCGTCCTATGCATGAGCCAACTTCCAAGGCTCGAACTGAAGTGCTCCAAGAGAGTAAACTGAAGTTTATAGTCCAAATATTATTAAGGGTAAATAATATTTGACTTCCCTATTTTAAGGAGAGGCAGTCTAAAAATAGACTTCGACCTATAGGGCCAAAAAATAGAGTCCCATCTATTTTTACCAACATGACCAATGCTCCAAGAATAACATACTACAATCCTCGGACCATGCTCCATATGTCTAAAAATAGATTTTTTCGCCAGAATTTGCCTGCGGGCCCACTTAGTGAAGGCGACTTCATTTCACTAAGCTCCATCATCTTGCTGCATTTTCAACACTGAGGTCTAACTTCTTGTCTCAGAGAAACACCTAGACCCTGGTGAGGAGAAAGGGGGGAGCTGAGGACGTAATTGCCTCGCTCATGGTTGGGAGGACCATCAGACTTCTCGAAGAATCATCTAAAATTAGGTACTGAAGTATCTTGGATTTTTGGTTTATGCATTTTAGTAGTAGGAAATATATGAAGGATTACTGTTGGAATTTCAGTCAAGATGATAGTTAAATTTATCCTATGCTAACTGTTATTGATAGTATAAACTATGTGGAATCTGTCTATGAATACATAAAAACAATTCATGAAAAATATTTATGTGAAAATTTTATGAAACTAATGACTACAGTTAGGGTTACTGTAATTAGGAAATGAGAATTCACCATGAAAGAAAATATGTAGTAAATTCTATAAACCTGAAATTACAGTAGAAAGCTAAAATAATGTCTAATAGACTTACTCCAGTTGCAGACAGAAAATATTTCCATACACTATTAAAATAGGATTTTAATATATATGCATAGTTGAATAGTACATTATGTCGAACTACATAACCAGAAATACCTTGATGGGTATAATTAATATCAGTAAATATTTAAGGGTCTAAGCCTGTGGGTTTAGTACCCGGGCCTGAGGAGAGGGTCAAGGTTCCAGTCCCTTAGGCCAGAGAACCCAGATTTAGAAATTGAAAAATATATACACATATAATACATATAAAAAACCTATGATGACCCAAATAAACAGTTACAAATACAAGCACGACTATACTTACAAAAAAACAAAGATTGGTGCGCAGAGTCTCTATTACAAGACAATGTAAATTAAACTCGAGAATGAGCCAAATCTCTCTTAACTGTAGAGTCTGGTAAGAAATGGGTAAATAGATCATATATATATAATAGAAACTTTACATTGATATATATATATATATATATATATATATAAACATTGCTTTAAACCGGAAGCATCATAAATATAAACCAAACAATTCTATTGCGTTTAGAAGAACTGCATGCAGGAAGCAACCAAAACCCATAATGTAATGTTGCGGAATTATATCAAAATCCGATGTATGGGCTATGCTTAACCATAAATTTACATGAATTCAAGCGGAACAATAAGCCCAAACACAAGACTGAAATTAATTACAAAATGGGTATTCATGTTACTGAAGAACCAGGACGAAATAACAAAAGGGGCGAGCCCTGTTCAACTACTAAAAAAGAATCTGAATATAAGCAGTAATAATAGCAAGGCTGAGTGATTCTCACGCCGACAGAAATCTCAAAAATCCTTGCAGGTGACAGCGGGGTGGCCATAATCGATAAACAAAGAAGACAGATAATATTAAACCCTTAGCCATATTAAATTCACCTGGTACATACCGTGAAGGAGGTCAAAAGGAAACAACGAAATGCCTTGACTCCAACCTCGACCGGCCTATAGACTTGCAACCATAGTAGCAACTGTGGGTAAGGTCTTTGACAAAAATCCAAAAATAATAATAAAAAATAAATAGTCAAAAATGCATTGCAGGGTTCATCCCATATCACATACCAAAGGTGTGGGAGATGGGATGGCGGAGGGAATTTCTAAAATCCTCCATTAAAATGAAGTGAAACCTGTAACTGAAGCTACGAGACCTATAAAACAAAACCCCAAATGGGAATTAGTACTGCAAACCTTTTTCAAAATAAAACTATGGTCAAGAAGTTAAAAGTGGAAAACGAAATGAACAAACTTTCAATTGAATCCAACTATTGATAAAACCAGAAGAAAATATGTGAATGGAATGAAGGAATACCTCTACGGTGGCAAAAAAGCTAAGTTGGGTTACTCTAGTTAGCAGCAACAGGACGTCAAAGAAACCATTGAATGTCAATTACAAGCCAAACACAGTGAATTTTCAGAGCTGGTGAAAGGTTTCAGTCGGCGAGGCAAATGACGAAATGAACAGGAGGATGGGGTGGGTGGTTACCCTAACCATCCCACCCCGTTTCCACGTAGTTGATCCTTGAATGAGGATAGGACGATCCAGATGAGTTCAGAATGGAGCGCGGTAATAGGTGACAATAAATGTGGATAGGTGGAATAAATAAAGACAGAGTATCATGCAAACCATAAAAATCATTAACCCTTTAATTAACAATGGTACTTGTGATCATATGCGAGATTTGTTATTCATGAAATATGCATAGTCCGTTGGAGTAATAATAATAATGATGAAATCAATAAATACTTTGGTAGTACATGTTAATACGGAGGTCCTTCAAAACTGTGCCACGAGAATCCTGATGGGATGGCCGAATATCCAACTATGTAATATCGACATCCATAACCATGGATTATGGTGGATATGAATTCAGAAATGAATTTCATATATATAAATATAAACAACATTCTAATCATGTGCGCTAGGTATATGAATATATTTAATTTCTTTAATGATTTTATGAGGGTTAGATGTAGTACAAGTATGATGTGTAGCTAATGATTGCATCATTAGCCTATGTATGTCTAGGAAATTATTGCAATAGTAATAAGTATTTTTTTTTTTTAATGTGAATATACTTAGAGTTATATGGTTGTTACAAGTGGTATCAGAGCGTGGTTACACGCCAGGGCCAGTTGGGCCAACACAAAACATGGGTATTATCATTTTTGTTTTTTTTCTTCAATAAGTTTAATGTTGGAAATTGTGTAAAGTACAAGAACCAATTAGCGTTAAGCTACCATGAGAAGGGGATCTAGTCATCGGGCACCCAGAAACACAGGGAGAATTTTGGAAGATCAAGCCTCCTATCTTTGATGGAGAGGCTGAATAAATGGCAGAAGCCTGGATAATAAACATGAAAAAGTACTTTCAGGTGTATGAATATAACAAAAAAATTAAGGCTCGTTTAGCCATTTACCAACTATGGGAGAAAACAACACTATGGTGGGAAGAAGTGAAGAACGTGCGTGGAGTGGAAGATCAAAATGTGACTTTGGATGAGTTTCAGCAATATTTCAAAGGTAAGCATCTGACTGAACGATTATACGATGAGAAATCCCGATAATTTCATGATCTGAAATTGGGCCAAATGTCTATGGATGAATTTATTACAAAATTTACTTCATTATTAAGATATGTACCTTATTTGCACGATGAAAAGGAAAAAGTACACCAATTTTTGAGCAGTTTGTCGATACACATGAAAGAAATAATTGAGTTCGTAAACCCAAAAAATATGGATGAAGCGATAAGGAAAGCGCGGATGTGCTATCATCAATCCAAAGTAAAGGGAGAAACTAGGAAAAGTTGGCCGCCCCGAAAAGGGCAAAAAAGTTTTACCAGTAATAGAAATAACGGATCCAAAAACTATAAGAATGCTACAAGGAATCCGCTGAGTAAATAGAATGGAAAAAGTCAAACAAAGACCAAGTGGGCTAGTGAGGAGTGGCATACTGAAGCTTCTAGCAGACCCAACATTGGACAGTCCCAAAAACCTCTGTTGCAATGTTGGGGGCATGGGGAGGCACATTATTTCAAAAAATTTCCTCATCGAGGAAGAAATGAGGTGGCAAAAAATCTGCAAGAGGCATCGACTGTGGGGGATGTAGCTCGAAACATACCCATAATCAATGCAGCTCTAGAGGATCAACAAGCAGACTTCCAACCAACCATGATAGTGTTAGAAGGTAAGCTACAAACCCAATCTGTTTCTATTTTAGTTGACCCTAGGGCCAACTTGAGCTACATACACCCCCGTGTAGTTGAAAAATGTAAATTACAGAACTAGAAATTTAAAAAAACTTGGTTAGTTTAGCTGGCTATAGGGGCAAGAAGGCGAGTCAATTCCAAAGTACCAAACTGTGAGTTGAATGTTGGGGATCAACACATCACTGTGGAACTCAACATTCTACCTCTGGGATCTTACGATATTTTATTGGGGATGGATTGGCTGGAGAGACATTGGTCATTAGTGGACTGTAAGGATAAAGTTATTTATTTTAAATCAAAGGATGGAACACGTCAATAATTGCAAGGCATTAAGAATCCATTGCAGTTACGACCCATTACATCATCTCAACTAAGTAAATGCATACGAAAAGGATGTCAACTCTATGCAATCTAGGTGGGATTCACCAACTCCAAAGACAAGACCCTTATGTTGGAAAACATTCCTATAGTGCAAGAATTCCGAGATGTGTTTCCTGAGGAAATCCCAAGATTTCCACCAAAAAGAGACATAGACTTTACTATAGAGCTAATACCCGGGGCAGCCCCTGTGTCTCGAGCTCCATACAGAATGAGTGTACCTGAATTAACAAAGTTATATATGCAGCTGTAGGAATTGATGGATAAAGGTTACATCCGGCCAAGTGTGTCCCCATGGGGAGCACCAGTGTTGTTTGTGAAAAATAAAGATGGTACTATGTGAATGTGTATGGATTATCGACAACTCAACAAGTTGACTGTTAAAAACAAGTACCCGCTACCGCGCATAGATGACTTGTTTGACCAAGTCAAAGGAGCTATGATGTTTTCCAAGATTGACTTAAGGTCAGGGTACCACCAGATCTGGATTAAGGACGAAGTTATAAGCAAAACAACCTTCCGCACCAGGTATGGGCATTATGAGTTTGTGGTATTACCATTTGGGTTAACTAACGCACCAACAACCTTTATGAGCTTAATGCATGGAATTTTTCACTCATACTTGGATAAGTTTGTTTCAATTTTTAGTGATGAAATATTAATTTACTCCAAGAATATGGAAGAACATAAGGAACATCTGTGCATTGTGCTGAAAATGTTAAGAGAACATCAGCTCTATGCTAAATTTAGTAAGTGTGACTTCTTTAAGGAATAGGTCCAATATTTGGGGCACGTGATTTCTGCTGAAGGGATTGTTGTGGACCCATAAAAGATAAATACAATCATGGAATGAAGGGTCCCAAAGAACGTAGCAGACATACGTCCATTCATGGGTTTGGCTGGCTACTACCGACGATTCATCAATGGATTTTCTAAAATAGTTTTTCCCATTACCTCCTTGCAGTGGAAAGGACAAGTCTTTAAGTGGACTCAAGAATGTCAGAATAGTTTTGAGTTATTGAAGGAGTTGTTAACGATTGCCCCTGTTCTGAAGGTAGAAAATCCGATTAAAGAGTTTGAAGTATGTACTGATGCATGTAAGGAGGGTGTAGGAGCATTTTTTACTCAAGAGGGAAGAGTCATAGCATATGAATCTAGGAAGCTAAAGGATCATGAGAAGAGGTATTCAGCCTATGAATTGGAGCTAATTGCGGTGGTGCATGCCTTACGAATATGGAGGCATTATCTGCTAGGGCAAAGGTTTGTGCTGAGAACTGATCACAATAGTTTAACTAGCTATTTTAAACAAGTCGATCTGAATGCTCGCCAAGCCAGATGGAATTCTTTCCTAAGTGAATTCGATTTTTATATCTAACATGTGAAGGTTAAAGAGAACCGGGTGGGTGATGCTTTAAGAATAAAGTTGCATGTCATCTATGAGATTTAATTTAACTAGATAGAATTCAAATTTCAAGAACAGGTTATAGAGGCCGCTAAGAAGGACCCTGAATACCAGTTCTTATGGCAGCAAGCAAAAGAAGATAAAGAGCAAGGGAAACAGTCAGAGTATGAACTCAATGATAAGCAGTTCTTGTTCTACCATAAAAGAATATATATCTCAAATCAAAATAATTTGAAAATAATTATTTTGGATGAATATCATAGGAGTTCATATGCAGGACATACAAGGTATCAGAAAATGTTAATTGCAATTAGGAAGGACTACTCCTAACCTGGAATGCGAAAGGGCATTATAGAATATTTGAAAAAGTGCTTAGAGTGTCAGCAAATTAAGGTTGAGCATCAACATCCCGCAATAATTCTTCAGCCTATTCCTGTGCCAGAATGGAAGTGGGAGGTTATTTCCCTCAACTTCATCACTGGACTACCTAGAAACAAAAGGCACAATGATTCGATTATGGTGGTAGTTGATAGACTTAGCAAGGTGGCTCATTTCATTCCCGTCCAATCCAGTTACAAGACGGTGCAAATTGATGATATTTTCATGAAATAAATTTTTAGATTGCACGGTATATGCCAAACTATCATTTCAAATTGTGATGTAAAATTTACATCAGCATTCTGGAAGACACTATTTAGCGGCTTGGGGACGCAAATACAATTCAGTATTGCTTACCATCTGCAGATAGATGGGCAAACGGAATGGGTGAATAAAATTTTAGAAGACATGTTGCGCATGTATGTAATGCAACAACCAACAAAATGGGAAGAGTATATACATTTGATTGAGTTCGCTTACAACAATGGATATCAAGAGTCCCTTAAGATGAGTCCCTTTAAGGCATTGTATGGAAGACAATGCTAGACCCCTATAAACTGGAGCAGTGTAGAAAATAAGATGATGCTTGGGCCGGACATGCTAGAAGAAATGAAACGAGATGTAAAGAAGATCAGACAGAACTTGAAGGCATCTCAAGACCGGAAAAAAGTGTATGCTGATAGGAAAAGAACTTTCGTGGTAGGGGGTCATGTTTATGTAAGAATCAAACCAAAGAAAAGCACATTGAAGTGGAATGTTTATGCCAAATTGGCTCCCAGATATTGCAGTCTGTTTGAGATTTTGGAAAGGATAGGACCAGTGGCCTATCAACTAGCCCTACCAAGTCATATATTGGTACATAATGTGTTTCATGTATCACTACTGAAACGTTACGTGCATGACCCTAAACATGTGATACATTGGCAGGGTATACATGTAAGTTAACAATGTGTCACCTTTGTATCAAAAATAGAATTTCTAATTTGAATTAATTATGATAATTGTGGTGTGTAGGTAGAGCCAGACGGCGAGTTCCTGGTAGAACTGCAACATATTCTAGATCAGAGAGAAATAACGCTCCAGAAGCAAGTCTTCCCCCAAGTTAAAGTGCAATGGAAGCACTTTGGCCCAGAGGAGGCCACTTGGGAGGACGAGCATGTTATTCAAGAAGCCTTCTCGGAGTTGTTCTCATTGATTAAATAACACCGAGGACGGTGTTTGTTTTAGCGGGGGAAGATGTAACACCCTGTTTTATTTTAATTATTGATCTAAAAACTTGTTATGCCATATTTGAATAGGTAACGAATAAGGGGATTCGTTAACAATACTTTAATATATAATCTCTTGTCTTTTTCAAAATAGATTTAATTAATAATTGCCTTGAGTAAAAGGAAGAAGTAACTAATTGGTAAATGATTCCAAGAACCCAAGGTAAAAAGGTGGAAACAATTCTGACAATTACCATTTTACCAAAATGATTTATAGGAAAATCTTGGGAGGAAATGGGGTTCTGTGCAGAAAACAAGATGGGGTTAAGCAACAGGAGGTTGCTAAAGAGTGATCCAGAGCTGGTGATGGAACCAGTGGAGCTTAGAAAATACCCAGGAGAAGATAAGACTGGATTTGATCCCGAGGTCTAACTTCTTGTCTTAGAGAAACACCAAGACCCTTGTGAGGAGCAAGGGGGGCGCTGAGGACGTAATTGCCTCGCTCACGGTTGGGAGGACCATCAGACTTCTGGAAGAATCATATGAAATTAGGTACTGAAGTATCTTGGATTTCTGGTTTATGCATTTTAGCAGTAGGAAAAATACGAAGGATTACTGTTGGAATTGCAGTCAAGATGATAGTTAAATTTATCCTATGCTAACTGTTATTGATAGTATAAACTATGTGAAATATATCTATGAATACATATAAACAATTCATGAAAAATATTTATGTGAACATTTTATGAAACTAATGACTACAGTTAGGGTTACTGTAATTAGGAAATGAGAATTCACCATGAAATAAAATATGCAGTAAATTCTGTAAACCTGAAATTATAGCAGAAAACTGAAATACTGTCTAATAGACTTAGTGCAGTTGCAGATAGGAAATATTTCCATACATTGTTAAAATAGGATTTTAATATATATGCATAGTTTAATAGTACAGTATGTCGAACAACATAACCAGAAATACCTTGATGGGTATAATTAATATTAGTAAATATTTAAGGGACTAAGCCTATGGGTTTAGAACCCGGACCCGAGGGGAGGGTCAGGGTTCCAGTCCCATAAGCCACAGAACCCAGATTTATAAAGAGAAAAATATATACACATATAATACATATGAAAAACCTATGATGACCCAAATAAAAAGTTACAAATACGAGCACGACTATACTTGCAGAAAAACAAAGATTGGTGCGCAGAGTCTCTGTTACAAGCCAATGTAAGTTAAACTCGAGAATGAGCCAAAGCTCTCTTAATTGTAGAGTCTGGTAAGAAATGAGTAAATAGATCATATATATAAAAGAGAAACTGTACATTGATATATATAAACATTGCTTTAAACCGAAAGCATCATAAATATAAACCAGACAATTCTATTGCATTCATAAGAACTACATGCTGGAAGCAACCAAAACCCAAAACGTAATATTGTGGCATTATATAAAAAGCCCGAAGTATGGGCTACGCTTAACCATAAATGTACATGAATTTAAGTGGAAAAATAAGCCCAAACACAAGACTGAAATTAATTACAAAATGGGTATTCATGTTACTGAAGAACCGAGATGAAATAACAAAAGGGGTGAGCCCTGTTCAACTGTTAAACGAGAATCTGAATATAAGCAATAATCATGGCAAGGGTGAGTGATTCTCATGCCAAAAGAAATCTCAAAAATCCTTGCAGGTGACAGCAAGTGGCCACAATCGTTAAACAAAGAAGACAGAGAATAATAAACCCTTAGCCATATTAAATTCGTCTGGTAAATACCGTGAAGGAGGCCAGAAGGAAACAACGAAACGCCTTGACTCCAAACTCGGCCGGCTTGTAGACCTGCAACCAGAGTAGCAACCGTGGGTAAGGTCTCTGACCAAAGTCCAAAAGAATAAGAACAAATAAATAGTAAAAAATGCATTACAGGGTTCATCCGGTATAACATACCGAAGGTGTGGGAGATGGGATGGCAGAGGGACTTTCTCGAATCCTCCATTAAAATGAAGTGAAACCTGTAACTGACGCTGCGAGACCTGCAAAACAAAAACCCAAATGGGAATTAGTACCGCAAACCTCTGTCAAACTCAAACTATAGTTGAGAAGTTAAAAGTGGAAAATGAAATGAACGAACTTTCAATTGAATCCAACTATTGATAAAACCAGAAGAAAACCTGTGAATGGAATGAAGGAATACCTCTATGATGACAAAGAAGCTAAGATGGGTTACTCCGGTTAGTAACAGGACGTTAAAGAAACCATTGAATGTAAATTACAAGCCGAACGCGATGAGGTTGTAGAGTCGGTGAAAGGTTTCAGTTGGCGAGGAAAATGACAGAAGGAACAAGAGGATGGGGTGGGTGGTTACCCTAACCATCCCACCTCATTTCCACGTCGTTGATCCTTGAATGAGGATCGGATGGTCCAGATGAGTTCCAAATGGAGCGCAGCAATAGGTGACAATAAATGTGGACAGGTGGAAGCAATAAAGATAGAGTATCATGCAAACATAAAAATCATTAACCCTTTAATTAACAGTGGTACTTGTGATCATATGTGAGATTTGTTAGTCATGAAATCTACATAGTCCACTGGAGTAATAATAATAATGATGAAATCAATAAATAATTTGGCAGTACATGTTAATACGAAGGTCCTTCAAAACTATGCCACGGGAATCTCGATGGGATGGCCAAATATCTAACTATGTAATATCGACAACCATAACCATGGATTATGGTAGATATGAGTTCGGAAATGAATTTCATATATATATATATATATATAAACATCATTCTAATCATGTGCGATAAGTATATGAATATATTTAATTTCTTTAATGATTTTATGAGAGTTAAATGTAGTGAAGTATGATGTGTAGCTAATGATTGCATCATTAACCTATATATATTAAGAAAATTATTACAATAATAATACGTAATTAAAAAAAATTATGCGAATATACTTAGATTTATATGGTCGTTACAATTCATATAATATTTTTATAGTAATACAAATTACTATAATTTTAAATAAAATAATAATAATAAAATATTATTTCTTGAACTTATAAATACCTTCACAAATGCTTTGCTCGAGGAACATAGATCATTTGCTCAAGGAACATAGATCTATAGCACATGAAGAATTAATCCCTTGAAATGATGTTGTACCACACATTGTTTCTTAGTGTAACAAATTTAACCACAAACATACAACGGTCTGCTGAGTCAACATTCACCCTCTTGAGTGCTTCCAAATCATCCCTTTGTGTCACATGCCACCCACATTACCCACGATCAACGTTTTTACTATAGACCTTGCTGCTAAAATAAATTTTAAAAAAACTATGTGACGCTTTTTAATATTAGGGTTTGTTTGGATTCAGTTATTCAAGGAAAACCATGCTAATTGGTTTTGATCTGGTTGGAGGTCCATAGGGGTAGGGTCGCTTTCATTCTAGTTTGATGCTTTTAGGTTTTGAGTGTTTAATTTATTTATTTAAGTTTGAGGAAGATGAGTTCTTAGCCAAACAAAAGCAAGTTTTATTTTTAGGGTATACCATAGACTCAAAATTCAATTATTTCAATATAGTTGTAAATGCTTTTTATTTCAATATATAAATTTTTTTTTAATCAAAATTGTTAAATAATTTTATGGAAAAAAAGAAACATAATATAGATAAATGTCTTTTCAGATTAATCACATCAATAAGATTTGGTCAATCTTTTCAAGAAACATAATGTTAAATATTTTTTTAATTTTTTGATTAGTTTATTTTTAAATTGTAATTTCGAATTAATAAATTTTTTATGATTCTATGATTTTTTTTTTCCCTTTAATTAAAATATTAATAAAATAATTTAAATTGTTATTATAAAAAAAATGTAAAAACATTTCGAATTATTAAAATTAAAAATATTAATTATTAAAATTATAAAATCATATTATAATAAAAATAGTAATGTTATTTTTGGATCCGACTTCGAAATTGTAAGGTTCTTTTAATATATTTTTTTTCTATTTACTGGGTTTATTTGAACCTATTTGCACTATTCCCCCTGAAACTCACCAGTAACAAGTAAATTATCCTTCACAGGAATAATGCTAATCTCGAGTTGTGTAAACCCTGCATCAGATTTCCTGGACGGTCCTGTTTTCGTCAGAGATAAATCGGTCATGAGGCAACCACAACTATGATATTGAACCAACAAAAACAATATCGATCCACCAGACATTACCATAAACAAAATTGACAGTGACTACAAAGGGATATAAATGTTCACAAATATCATTTTATGACACTTTACAAAAAGAAATCCAAGGGACATAGTTTTTATTAACATATTTACAAGGATTTGTCCATCATGGTCATCATGTTCTCAAATTCCTCAAAATCAATTCTACTATCTGAATTTCTGTCAAATCTTGAGATCATCATTTCACAACTCTCCAGATATTGTCCTTATTTTAGTCCTAAGCTGAGCAGGACCTGTTGAAGCTCCCATGGGCTGATGGACCCATCCCCATTCTTATCAAAAACACTAAAGGCTTCAACCAACTCCTCCGACTACACTTTCTCCTCCATCTATGAGCATGCTCATGAGATTCCCCATACATATTGAGAAGAAATCTACTTTTCTAAATTTTAAATAAAATGAATTGAAAATTTAATTAAAAAACCAACACTAAAAATTAAAAGAAATCATATTAATTTGTGAATTGTCAGCTGATAGAATAAAAAAATGTATGAATGGACACATATACAACTGCTGTGATTGCACATTCAAAACCACAAATTGCATTGTTTTCTTTCTACAAAACATAGCATGAATTCTTTTCCTAATGTTCGAGAATCAGTGAATTAAAGAATCGTATAACGATGTGCAAACTGCATGCTACAACCATCTCTGGGTTAGTTAGTAACCATACATTCCTATCTCTGTGCTGTGACTGTCACCTACAAGGATCTCTGAATGGGAAAATTGGTCACTAGTTTATAATTGGGATATGACTTTTGTTATAAAACAGAGTATATGTATTTAAACTGGCTTAACAAAATTAGTGTGCTGGTTTGAACATCATGCAGCATAGGTGCATTAATTTTCCATAATAGAGCTGGCGATAACAGACTTGGTCTTGCTTCCCAATCCCATTGATGGGCAATGATCTGACTATCACAAGCAACCAAGCAGTGAGACACATTTGAAAACAGAGATATATAATCATGCCTTTTGATGATTAGTAGTGGATAAGCTTCAAACTTAGCATTCACAAAGTTGTAATGATATTTACATTTTTAAACTTAAATTTCCTATCAGATTTATGTTGATGAGATGGGTACGCCATAAACATACTGCTTATCAAATTTCCAACTAATCAACCATTAATGATCCATGCCCCTGTTAGCTTAAGAAGATAACCAATGTAAAAGGTAAGGGGATTTATAATTGAAGACACCAATTTCCCCAAAGCATGGAGAATTCCACCAGAATTTTTAATAGCGATGGAAACCATTTACCCTAAAAATTTGAACCGTATGCAGAATTCTACCCTTTGCGCACATGGGAAGCAAGTCATATATAGGTTCGGGTTAATCTTGTAACATCAATTCACAAGCAAAAATTAAATCTAGCCTTATGTCCACATATATGTCTAATATGTTGTGGAAATTTTACAGTTAGCTCAGGCTTAACTCCCAACTTAGCCATAGAAATTTGATTTAGTTTGCAGTCTTCATAGTGTTATAGCAATTAATCATTATCATTCTTCAATGGTTCGTTTTAACCGATGTGGAAAGGACTCTGTTGCTCTGGTCTGTAAGAGGGCTAAACCGTTCTTGTGTTATATAGATAGGAAGTATGTATATACCACATTTGGCCTGTTCCATAATTCAATCTTGGGTTTAATGCATTAAAATCTAATTCACACCACTGAGAATTCCATGGCCATATGTCATTGCAACTGTCCATTATTCTCATATCATCAAGAAATATTGGGAAGAAAATTTTACTAAAATACATAATTTATTATTAAAAAATAAAAACTGGCCTAATTAAAATTTGAATTCTTGATATTCAATTTTCATAATTATTAATTAAAGATTTGGTAAACAAAATCTAAAATCATACTTGTCAATGCAAAATGCAAGATGACTGCATCCTGGCTCAACTGTCAGCTGGATGGTTACTCAGATGGTGCATCGGTATATAATCATAACCAATATGTTATTCATGCAGCCTATTTTATTTTAAGCATGCTCCCATACATTTGAGGAGCCAAACCCATAAAAAGTGCTTCTGTCTCTGGACTGACTGACATTCCAGCCATCTCCCCTAAGAAATAAATTATGCTATAGTTCTGCTTTATATCATATATTTGGACAAAATCAGCTAGCTCATCCATGGCTATAAACTTTCCACGTTATGAGAACGTATGACACCTAGGTGGCACTTCAAGAAAAGTTAAGTGTTTTGGCATATATTTGACCATCGAGATGCCATAATGAAGCAAATGAGTAATCACTTTCCACATGCTGAGAACCTTATAGAACGTATGGCACCCAAGTGGCCCTGGAGAACTTCAAGAACAGTTAAGTGTTTCAGCATATATTTGACCATCGAGATTCCATGAAGAAGCAAATGAGTAATCCAAATAGCCTTCCAAAGTTACAATAATCTGCAAAATGCACCATGAAATGGACATATACTTTCATTACATATAAACACCATCTTGCACCACAGTATAGTTTCTCATAAAAAATCTTACATAGACTGAAAGAAAGCCCTTAGCATTGTCCCCAGCTACAAGAAGCAAGGTTTTCATATGGACTGCAAGAATTATGCTACGGATCATTCATATTATGGGTCAGATTGATAAAGAAGAAACAAAATAAAAGGACACTTGAGCATAGTACAGTGAAATCACATGGCACTTACATTAACAAGTAAGGGGAATGAGAAGTTCCTAATCAACGCCAAATCTCTCACCACAAATACTCAGTATACTACAATCATTACTTGAAATCATGAACTGAGTTGGTCCACTATATAGCATGAACCCCATGATAAAAATGGATTCAGTCAGGCTCTGCATAGCAGCTACAAAAAATAAGGCAACAAAAGGAAAATAAGGCTAGACAAAAGTATACCTAGAGGCTAGAACTGTGGTAATATACACTACAGCAGTGATAGCATTTTCATTGTCAGTTATCTTTGAACAATAATTCAGATGTTGGTCCAAATACTGAACAACAAAACTGAATGTATACATTTTGCAGAAAGCAAAGATGTTCAGAACATAGTACATCATAGATGACTATAGGTCAATTTCCTCAGGAACAAGAATCATAACCTACCTTACAAATTCAAGTTCCCCCTGAAACTCACCAGTAACAAGTAAATTATCCTTCACATGAATAATGCTAATCTCGAGTTCTGTAAACCCTACATCAGATTTCCTGGACGAGCCTATTTTCGTCAGAGACAAATCGGCAATGAGGCAACCACAACTATGATATTGAACCAACGAAAACAATATCGATCCACCAGAGATTACCATAAACAAAATTGACAGTGACTACAAAGGGATATAAATGTTCAAAAATATCATTTTATGACACTTTATGTAAGCACTATGCACTCTGGCCAACAACATTAAGAAATTTTGCTTCTTCATGAGATAATGACTACTGATGTATAAGCGAAAATTTTGATAAAAAATACGCATCATGATTTGATGTTGCCTACACCAAGCCTCAAGGTCCTCAGCTGCAATTAAAAATCAAGGATCATCCCCAATAATTATTATTATAAAAGCCTTGGAAATTTCTGAATTCTAAATGACAAATTGCATACCCAATGCTGAGAATACATTAAAAAAAACAACTCATGCATTAAAGTTTTCTTGGGTAAATACTAGATACCAAAAACAAATGGCTACTATACCCTGACACAATATCATATGACACAACAAAACAAGCTGGAGCAGAGAAGGGCCACCCAATACCGAATCATCATAGAATATATTCAAGAGAAGCATAATCACCATCTCATGTTTGACACTGTGAACGAGATATTGAGGAAGAAATTGCATCCTTACCTGCACCCACAGCCATGGATAAGAAAAAAATATTCGCCATACATGGCTGCAGCCATCACAAGGCCCAGCGGGCAGCATCTGTTGAAACAAGTGTGGGAGGAGCTGCAGAGCTTGCAGGCTTCTTGTAATTCCAATGCCTCTATGGAGGATTTTTTTGTGATGATGCAGGCGGAATCCTCGGCACAGTAACAGTCAAAACCCCATCCACACATGACGTAAAAATGCCCTTCAACAGAGAGCCTGCAAGGCTAGACACTTGAATACAAATATGTAAAAGAAATCCTGTTGGCATCAAGAATTCTCATCATTGACACGAACTCAATCTCCGATGATTCATTCCATGCATCTGGGTTCCCAATAAACCCCGATCTCTTTCACATGCTGGAGCAGAAAGGGCCTCCCAATACCGAATCAACACAGAATATATTTAAGAGAAGCACAGTCGCCATCTCATTTTTGACACTGTGAACGAGATATTGAGAAAGAAATTCTTGTAATTCCAATGCCTCTGTGGAGGATTGTTTTGTGATGATGCAGGCAGAATCCTGGGCACAGTAACAGTGAAAACCCCATCCACACATGACGCAGAAATTCCCAGAAAAAGAAAACAAAAATTCCCAGAAGAAGAAAATGAGCTGGCAGCTATCGTAGAAGAAAATGAGGTTGATGTATGAGAGAAGAAACCCTCACTGAGTTCCCTCACAGAGATCTGGTGTTTGTTAATATATATTTATGCTATATAACTAATTAAAAATAACAGTGTTTAATCCTATGGTAGAGATCATTTGAATCGTCTAACATTCAAATCAAAGGTGCATAATGATACATATAGTCATTTAGGAAAGTTGTTTTCAAATAAGTATGCTGTACAACGTAATTATGATTATGAATTGCAGAAACCCCCATATTATTATAATAAAAATGTTTAAGAATATTAAAATTATTTTTATATTAAAATAAAAATCTCAAAAAACTAAAGTTATAAATTTAACCTTATAATGATATATAATTAGATTTTGATAATGATATTGTTATTTATCACTGTTGAATTAATATGATTATCGGTTATCCTTATCGATGCTCCTTTTTTCCCTCCACGAAATTTATTTAATTTTGATGTAAACTTCATTTTAATTAACGAATTTAATAATGCAAGAGAATTATAATTTATTAATTTATAATTATAATTTTATGTAATTATTAAAATAATATTTAAATTAATCAAATAATTAATGTTTTAGTATGCAGATTTTCATAAATAAGAATATAATAATTGAATTTAAGTTTTTGTTCTATATCATAAATAAAATAAAATAAATCCAGTGAAAATCAAACTATGAAGTTTTGTTGACATTTTTCTAATCATTCAATGTGGTTCATCGTTAGGATAAGATGAAGAACGGGATCTTGGTATCAAGATTTTTTTATTTTTTTTAGCCCTTAAATTTGACTAGATAAATATTATTTATTAATAAATAATAATTTAGTATAAGGAAATAATTGTTAGGATATAGTTTGTTAATATTGAATTAAGGAAAATAATTAGTCAAAAGGAAAATTTAAATGAATATAATGATTAGACTTTTTGAAATATTGTGTGATTTTGTTTAGGTGTTTAACTTTTGAGGTGGACACTTTATCAATTTTTATGGATAGTAAGCTCATAATGATGATACAAAAAGTGCTAGACCACAAATAAATAGAAAAGAGATATCACTATTACAATAGTTAAAGCTAATGAGAATTAAAGCTAGTAATTCTCTGAAGAGGAGATTTTGGTCGGAGCGCGAGCACTTAAAACTAGGAGATCTAGTTTCTCCCCTCCTTCAGAATCACATGTGCCACATGCCACCCACATTACCCACAACGTAAGTAACTTTAGATTTTGGCCTATGAGATCTCCCAACCTTTTTCCCCTCTTTAATATTAGGGTTTGTTTGGATTCAGTTATTCGAGGAAAACCATGCTAATTGGTTTTGATTTGGTTGGAGGTTTATAGAGGGAGGGTCGTTTTTATTCTAGTTGGATGTTTTTAGGTTTTGGGTGTTTAATCTATTTATTTAGTTTGAGGAAGATGAGCTCTTAGTTAAGCAAAAGCGAGTTGTTTTTAGTGAGATTTTTTAGATTTTCCAGTACCACGTGAGAAAATTGAAGTAAAATCTAAACAAAAGTAGTTTTAAGGCATACCATTGACCCAAAATTCAATTATTTAAATATAGTTGTAAATGCTTTTTATTTCAATATATATAAAAAATTTTAATCAAAATTATTAAATAATTTTATGGAAAAAAAGAAACATAATATAGATAAATATCTTTTCGGATTAATCACATCAATAAAATTTAGTCAATCTTTTTAAGAAACATAATGTTCAATATTTTTTGAATTTTTGAATTAGTTTATTTTTAAGTTGTAATTTCGAATTAATAATTTTTTTTATAATTCTATGATTTTTTTTTCCTTTAATTAAAATATTAATAAAATAATTTAAATTGTTATTATAAAAAAATGTAAAAACATTTCGAATTATTAAAATAAAAAATATATATTATTAAAATTATAAAATCATATTATAATAAAAATAGTAATGTTATTTTTGGATCCGACTTAGAAATTGTAAGGTTCTTTTAATATATTTTTTTCTATTTACTGAGTTTATTTGAACCTATTTGCACTATTTTCTAATATTATATTTCATCTGCTCCAGAAAAGATTGAGTGTCTATTAGAAATGTTGAACACAATATTTACACCGTACAGACAATACGACTTCCAAAAATAACATAATTATGATTATGAACTGCAGAAACCTCCCTATTATTATAATAAAAACGTTAATGAATATTAAAATTATTTTTATATTAAAATAAAAATCTCAAAAAACTAAAGTTATAAATTTAACCTTATAATGATATATAATTAGATTTTGATAATGATATTGTTATTTATCACTGTTGAATTAACATGATTATCGGTTATCCTTATCGATGCTCTTTTTTTCCCTACACGAAAGTTATTTAATTTTGATGTAAACTTCATTTTAATTAACGAATTTAATAATGCAAGAGAATTATAATTTATTAATTTATAATTATAATTTTATGTAATTATTAAAATAATATTTAAATTAATCAAATAATTAATGTTTTAGTATACAGATTTTCATAAATAAGAATATAATAATTGAATTTAAGTTTTTTTCTATATCATAAATAAAATAAAATAAAATCTAGTAAAAATCACACTATCAAGTTTTGTTGACATTTTTCTAATCATTCATGAACTAGATCTTGGCATCAAGATTTTTTTATTTTTTTAGCCTTTAAATTTGACTAGATAAATATTATTTATTAATAAATAATAATTTAGTATAAGGAAATAATTGTTAGGATATAGTTTGTTAATATTGATTTAAGGAAAATAATTAGTCAAAAGGAAAATTTAAATGAATATAATGATTAGACTTTTTGGAATATTGTGTGATTTTGTTTAGGTGTCTAACTTTTGAGGTGGACACCTTATCAATTTTTATGGATAGTAAGCTCATAATGATGATACAAAGAGTGCTAGACCACAAATAAAGAGAAAGGAGATATGACCATTACAATAGTTAAAGCTAATGAGAATTAAAGCATTATATATATATATATATATATATATATATATATATATATATATATATATATAATAATGGGAACATTCTACCATAACTTAGTTGTCAAACTCGCAGTGATAACAACAATTAGTGGTTACTATCAACTAATGCAAGTTGACTCTTATTCATTTTATATTATTAATATTAATTAAATTAATAATTAATAATAATAATTAATTTGAGAGGAGGGTTAAATATAATAATATTATTAAATTAGTAAATTAATGAAAAATAGCTTAAGTAGGAATTAGAATTAGAAAAAATAAAATAAAGTAAAATTAAGATTAAAGAATTATTATTAAGAATAGAATTTAATTAGGATACTAGAAAAATTAAAAATGTGGTTAAAATAATTTTAAATAATCAAGCTATTAAGTGAACCGAAATGATAAATAATATAAACGATCTAAATATTAAAGAGGTTAGGATATAAAAATATTGAAATAATGTTCAAGGAATGTTAAGCGCGCTTGAGCTAGAGGAGTTCTGGGATGGGTGACCTCCCGGGAAGTCCTGGTTACCAGGTACAAGCCCCGTAAGTGATGATTGATGCTATGTGATTCATTTCACTAGTTTCAATCCCACTTCTTCACCCCTGTGAGCATCACCCGATGCAATGAGTGCTAAGTGGACTATTCAAAAATCATGAGAAATTAGTCAGTTACGACTACCTCTCATGGAAATGGTCATAGATGAATGACTTACTTAACGCAGTTGAATCCCAAAAATGATATATAATAAAATAAGTTAGCAATAAGATATAATATTATAACACTTGGTGAAATTGGTATTAAATTTAATTATAATGAAGTTAAAAAGCATTATAACAAAAGAGAATGGAATAAAATATATTATAATTAGCTAGGATTGAATTAAAGAACTGAAATAATTAAAAGGGGACAACACATACAAGGAAGACATAAGCGAATTAGGTGTAGGATGAAGGGGGAGGGTTACTAATATTAGTGTTAGGGTACTAAGTTTAGAGGATAAAAAGTGGATAGTGGGTTCCAAGATTTCCTTAACTGATATGAATCTTCTTGATTAAATTTATTAGGGTACTTTTCAATTTCTAGAGCTTCCATGATGACACGGTTCAAGTGGAAGGGAACTGAAGCTAAGATTCTAGTTTTACCAATTAAATAAGATGTTTGGTATTGTGGGAGTGCTCAACAATGGCATATTTAGTGATTCAGTTATGGTAAGTGTCTACCATGTGTTCTTTCAGGTGGGTTTTGAAAGATCTACCTGTTTGTCCTATGTAAAACATACCACGGGAACAAGGGATCTTGTAGACACTAGGGCCAAGCATAGGATCATTCTTGTCTTTTTCCAACCTAAAGAATTGGCTAAGGGTTGTTTGAGGTTTGAACAAGGTTTTAATGTTCTTTTTTGAAAGGATTTTGGAAATACGATTAGTGGTTCCCTGAATGTAGTGAAGGGAGATTTTGGCTAAGGGTGGATTGTTGGAAGGGTTTTTAGGATTAGGGTGGAGAGCGGAATGAAAAGTATTTTTGATATGCAATAAGGAGTAACCATTGGCTTTAAGGGCTTTGGTGAGATGGAATTTTTCATTGGAAAACGATTGAGAGGAGGAAATCCAAATGGCACGAGTAACAAGGGTTTTAAGAACAAGAGACTTTTGAGAAGGATGATAGTGAGAGTTGGCATGGAGGTACCTATCGATATGAGTATTCTTACAATAGACTTGGTGGGTAAGAGAGCCATCAGGGAGACGAGAGACAAGAAAATCAAGAAAGGGAAGGGATTGGTTAGCTTCAAGTTCCATAGTGAATTGGATGTGGCGGGGAATGTTATAAAGATGGGTGAGGAAGGCTTAGAGTTCAGGAATACCACGGGACCAAATAATTAAGGCATCATACAATATTCCATAAGCTCTCATCATCAAATAATTAGTATTTATATATTAATATCTTTTCCTCATGTACACACATATAATTTTAATTATCATTTATTTATAACTCATATTTAAATTATGCTTAAAAAAAAATTATAAATTTAATTTATAATAATAATGTGAATGGACTTTATATATATATATATTAAAATTTTTTAAAAAAAATTGTAAATTAAAATACTTATAGTACTTGAGGAAATCATACTACACCATAAGCATCTTGGTAGCCAGAGGTAGGAAGGATGTCTCAACCTTTGTCTCCAAATAACAATTGTCTCTAAAAAATGAGCCCAGACATATAATCTCCTATCCCACTAGAGACAAATACATTTTTTACATTGACAGATACCACAAAATATCCATGACATAACCGAGAGCAAAGGCCCCAACCCTGACACTGCTATCACAAACAGAACATATATATTTGGTTTTGATGTCATGCCAGGAGGGACACCATTCCAAGCAAAATAATAATTCAGAGCAAAAAAAAAGAATGATTTTCCTTTACCCGAATCCTCGCACAAACCATTATACTTCGACAATTCACCACTTTGAAGACATAGATCTACCTCCATAGCTAAGACATGAGACCGCATACAAAACTTAGAGACCAACGATCGTGACACCTTTAAGTCATTGTAATTTGTGAACACGAGAACTACCCCAAAACTCATGATATCCAGCAGGGAACATCCAGAGCTAATACACCGCCTTTTACCCATGCTAGTAATTCTCTGAAGAGGAGATTTTAGTCGGAGCGCGAGTACTTAAACCTAGGGGATCTAGTTTCTCCCCTCCTTCAGAATCACAGGGTATGTGGCTTTCCACATGCATCATTCAGGTTGCTATAATTTCCACGCAAAACCTCAGGTTTCTCAAGATTCTTTTCAAATCTTCAATAGAGGCGAAAATATTATATTTATCCACCTAATTATCTCTTAACACCAACCCCATCAGCGTTTTCATTTGTCAGTGGAGCACCACTGAATTTAGGTACTATTTGTGCCTTCTCCTGGTATTTCCAGAATCTGGGACCCATCTTGACATATCTTCTAACAATTATGAGTCTGAGAGAGACTGCCTCTCTTCGCTTGCTTTAATTTCCATCTTAAGAATCTCTTGACGCATCTCAAGAGGAATGGGATTGAAATAGGACACCACAAAGTCGTGAGCGAACAACTTGGCGCCATGTTGGCCTGGCTAGGCTCTAGCTCTTCCTCTCCTCCTACTTCTTCCTCTCTTCTTTGGTGGCTTCATGCAAACATAAGAGGGTTCTTCCACTTCATTGAAAGGGTTGATTCTACTTGTAAAAGAACAATACCATCAACTTGACTCGACCTTGTTAAGAACCGAGCAGCACTAGATAACGTCGTCACAAAAGTACTAGCCACGGGAATTGACTTCAACATATAATCACTAAGCAAGGAGATGGAAAACTCCTCTTCGACCAAGGACTCAAACCCCTTTACCATTTAGCACTCCAAAATAAACCCTAATACCTTGACACTAAATTACTCAAGACCCTAATGAGCACTAACCAACCCCTATCCAAAATACAAGGGGTTCTTTGCAACCAACGACACCCACACCACCTTAAGACCCAAAAACCCACCACCGACTTTTTCAAGAGGAGACAGACTCAACCTCCAAGAATTGACCACAATTATAACGCCTTTACAGAACCTTAATCTTAAAATGAAAAACAAATTCAACAATTGAGCCATTGAACCCTGAGTTCTCAAATGTTCACAAGGACAACACAAACTGAATTGGATTAAACAAGGCAAGACTAGAATGATTGCACATGACTTACCGCTTCTAAGAACAAACAAACAAATTCCATAGAGGGTTGCCAACTCCTCTTGAGGGTGTGGGCGAACCATGGAATTTTCACCACACAACAAAAAAATTGATGCATGAGACACCCAACCTCCCTTCCGAGGCAAAAATTCGCTCCCAACAAGGTCTATCAATTGAAGGTACCACCAAAGCCAGGGGTTCACCCTCTTAACCAAAGAATCACTGTCATTTCTCACTGCACAACTACTCCAACATAATGGAATAGGAGTCGCGGCTCCCTCACCCTATTTCTCACAAATGCCTTATATCTCCTTCCCCATCCATACATAACCCTGCAACCAACTAGAGAGTTGCATTCTCTTAACGCATACGCTTTCCATCAATGCACTATTAAAACTACGAGGATGGTAGGCAAAAAAATACCAATCCCCTCATCGTCATTCATAACACCCCATCATAAATAAATAAATAAACTATAAAAAATTAAATAAATTTCATATAAAAAATACATCCCAATAAATTAAATATATAAAAAATAAAATAAATAAATTTATCTCATTAACAATAATTTTTATAATAAAACTTCTATTTATATTTTTAACATAAAATATATTTTGGAGTCCAAAATAGACTCCTAAATTAAAATAAAACAAATACTCACTATACCACCCTTTTTTAATTTAAATTTCTATAAACATTACACGTTTGAAGTGAATTACTTGTGATTTAGTCCTACGCGGATGCGTACAAGATAAGATCCGATGTTGCGCCTTAAGCCAGTTTGACTCGTTACAACCAGAGGCACAACAAATTGTTGGACCCACTTTGCTAAGCTACTCAATCTCAAACAAGAAAGGCGCATCAAACTGATGCGTGGAGAAGAGACAAATGTTTCAAGTCAATTTGGTGTTTGCCACCTTACATTCATACTAAGACTATGATTGTCTTACTGAATGTGGGCCATCACCTTAATTTATTTATGGTAAACCAACTATACTCTATCTTTGACTACTTTCCATTTATTTATGGTTTTTCTTTTTTATTACATGAAAATATAAGAACGGTATTCTAGTAAGATGGCCCAGGGTTTTATTTATTTATTTAGAAGAGTTATATATAACAATTAGAAGAGGTAATTGGCTCATCTCATACTCATGTGACATAGGGTCAATTCCAACCACTATCACTATACTTCATTATTATATTTTTAGGAGGTAATTGGGTCATCTCATACTCACACAAGGTCGATTCCGACTATTATCACTAAACTTCATCATTATACCTTTAAGAGATAATTGGGTCATCTCATACTCATGCGGCACAGGGTTGATTCCGACTACTATCACTATACCTCATTATTATACCTTTGGGTTACTTTTGGAGGGATTGAACTTTGCATTTCTTAGTTTACACAATTTCATATCACTTCAATCACCAATTAAGCTACCCAAAACTAATTTAATTTTTTTATAAAACTTTTCAATATCATAATTTAAAATTTTTATGTTTTAATATTTTTTATAATATATATATTTTGATTAATTTTACCTAAAATTTAATATAAATTTATTAATATAACAAATTTAAATTATGATATTTATATAAGTCAAATATCTAATAATTTTTACAAAATAGTACATTTATTTATATATTCAAAAACACACTTTAAATAATAATAAAAAATCATAATTTACTTCTATAAATATCGCCATAAACTAAAACCCCTCCATACTTAAATTATAATAATTATAATTTAAAAAAATTATTAAAAATTTCAAATAGTCCATTTAAGAGTATATCCATTTCCAATAATATAAAAACAAAAGTAACACAAATATAACTACTCAGTAGCAGAATAAGTGGTGAGGTTTCATGTGAACGAATGTAAAACAACGGTTGAGTTGTCTCTCCTAAAACAGCGGCAGCAAAGATCAAGTCACCATGTTGACAGACCATCGATTATATTGATGATAAAAACTATATTAGTAAATTAAAGTAGTTTTTTCATTTTATTTTTCAAAATATTGATAAATGTAGTATTTTTTCATAAAATGTTATTTTTCTTTTCGAATTATATTCCACGAGCTATTTTTCAATAATCGTTATAATATAAAAAAAGTTATTTTTGTTTTCAAATAATATTTCACAATTTTCCCCATGGCATGTGTCCTTCCACGTAGGTTGGCACGAATGTATTAATGCAGGTGCAAGAGTAATAATGACCCGCATTTGGATTCTGTATTTAGTCTTTCCCATTGTCTCCAACTTCATAATGCAAGCTAATCATCACTTGAAGCGACTTCTGCTAGGGTTGTTCGGGGATGGTGTTATGGTTGTTTTATTTTGTTTTTTTAAGGGAGTTGTTTATGGAGGTGAAGGAATTGTTTGGACGGCTATAAGTGGGTTGAATTTGGGCGATTTTTTAAAAAGAAATCTTGTAGTATTAGTGTTTGAATCATGTTTTTTTATGATGGAAATAGATTCAACACCATCAAAAACCTTAAGGGCGCTCAAAATATTGAAATTCGATAGCTATAACCTAACTTTAAGGGCACCCAAAATGTTGAAATTTGATAGCTACAACTTGAATTTACAAAAATCTCTACCGGATTTTATTAAAATATTACCAGAATTTCCATGATTTTCAAGGCAAAAAAGCAGGCTAGTTAGACTACGACTTCTTAAACTTCACCTCCAAATAGGATGCCTTGCACGCAGAATTGGTCTTCTACATAATTATGAACAATGCCTTGGTCGCCATGCCAGTGATCTTTGCCATGTCCTCACTCCAATTGACTGGCCCGTACTTTGGTTTCCACTAATACACATAGAAGTGGAGGGTTTCCTTAGTCATCCTCCCTTGGCTCGATAATATTCATCACCCTCGACTCGTATGGTGGAGCTTCAGCTAGCCACCGAGACTCACAATGATGGTTCAACTCTTCCAGACATCATTCGACCTCCTCTCAATCAACCAAATATGGTAATTTTCTCCTAGTCTCTCGGGCTACCTTGTTCGAGGAAGCTATGGTCTCCAGTTGGAAATTGGGGGCCTCATTTGGCTTAGCTAGTCACAAGTTGCACAAAGGTGGTCAACCTCTTGAAGTGGTTGTCTTCTCTATTCCTATGATCTAATTTGGCAATTAGATTTGTTGAGAAAGTATTTTCAAGGTCTCTGGCTCATTTAGTAGCCTAGGACTGTGGCACAAAGATGCTTCCTAGTATTCGTGGTCTTGTCAAGGAAGCACAATGAGAGGGGGCCATGATAGCTCTCGTTGGTTGCATGGTTGAGCACACACGGACAACTCCAAATATTTTCTCGCAACTCAAGTTCATGGTCTAAATATGGTTCCTAGTGGTCGTGGTCTCATTGGGAAAGCATTGCAGGAGCGTGGTCACGATGGTTCTCATTGGTTACGATGGAAATGATAGTTTGAAGGTTTCTGTGATGTGAGTTTTGAGAAGAGGAATCCATAATCTCCACAGTATCCATTTTTACATCTACATTTCGAGTCTAACGAAGACTCATCATCAGTGGAAATATTGGGCACTCGTGGCTGGCTCCAAATATTTTCCAGGTCATTGGATTTCATATTTATTATGCTCTAGCTATAATGTTCAATGCAATTTTGTTTTTCCTAAGTTGTATAAGCTCTACAAAATAGAGCTCTCATGTTAATGCTCTAATGACTTTTCATGCTCCTTAGAGAAATTTTTGGTTTTTGTCTGTAAAATTGTTGAAGCGGGATACTTTTAATCTCAAGACTACATACCTATGTTACTAGTCTGATTTCCTGGCGGGAAGACCGGTAACACAAAAAGCCACAACCTGTAAAACTCTTCTTCAATAATAGAAAGTTGAATTTTCACAAACAAAAAAAAATCATAATTTGTTTTCTTGAAAAAAAACACAATTTACTTGCAACTTAGAAAGGAACAAAATTACATTTTGTAGATGCTAAAATCATTCAGTGTGAGAAAGACTGTAGTCTTGGAAGAGCACATTAATAACCTCTTGGCTCTAAAACAAAAGTAAAAATAAAAAACAAAAACAAAATAAAAATTAAGTGTTGTAATTATCACTTAACTTATCATTATTCTTTTCTTTCTTTGGACCTTCTACCATCCCCGTGAAGATGGATCAACATGTACAACTGCCAACTCAGTCATAGACACCATAGGTGGGTGTTATTTATTAGAATCTAAACTTTTCGAGATATGGACTCTCTTCGAACCCACCAACTCATCCTCTTTGCATGCCACAACTCCAAGATTATTAGATTCAAGGTTTTTTCTGTTTCAATAACATTATGCATGGGTTGTGTAGGTTCAACAGGATTATAAGTGCTCATATCATTGTGTTTAAGAGAGTCCTTGATTTCCTCTTCTTCATTCTCTAAAAAAATGGGATCAAAAGGCTTCCAACCTTTTGTTTTGTGGACTTGCCCATTTTTCTTTTTTGGGGGGCTTTCTAGCCTGTGGACAAGAATCTTGTAAGTGTCTTATTTAGAAACATGTACGACAACTTATTGTCATGTTTTCATAATTCATGGTTTGGATCCATTGATAGGATCTATGTTTTTGCAATATACAGTTGAATAGACCTTTACTCAGGTATATTTCTACTCAGATACGAGCAAAGGTAAATAAACTATACTTTGTTCTTTCATCTTCTACTTTTTCGAAAGTGTCCAAATGTATTTACAATGTCCTCTAATACATTATGATGCCAAAAAGGAAGAGGAAGATTTGGCAACCTTACCCAGTCTGACATCTTTGTTACTACCATTATTGAACAATCAAACTCCAGAAACCAAGGAGTGTCGAAGAGCCTAACTCTTCTAAAAAACCAAGACCCTTCCTTCAAGACTTTCTCTAAATCTTGGAGTAAAAATGTACAATAAAAAAACCTTTTGAACAAAGATAAATGTCAAAGTTTTTGGTCTAGGCTATAAATACTCACTGATGTAGTGCTTCAAATCTTGGCCAAAATCCATTAAATTTGCAAATCACAGACCTTGACTGGAGAACAAAGAAGAGATGATTTACCTCTTTATTATTGACATCCAATGTTGGCATTTGATCCAATGTTTCAACAATATATGGTTCTGGAAGGGATGAAGGTTGATCCATTGAAATGGACCCCTTACCTCGTGCTGCATATTTGTATGAAGTTGAAGAAGTTGGATTTATGGATCTTATTGCCCCAACACAACCTCAAGAACATGAGGATAGTAGATTTCCTAGAAATACTATATTTATGCAAATGTAACAAATCCTGCATCTATTTCCATTCACAAATTAAGCATTGCATGGATACAAGAATCCTCAAACAATTCACCAAGATCTACTTTAGGGATTCCATTTTATCAAATGCAGTGACCTAGATCTAGATCGTGTTCCCTCTAAGTGTCTTAACAAAAGCTCAAAACCCTTCGACAGGTTAAGGTCTTCTAAACTTCTTATTGACCCAGTGGAGAAGAAACAGGGTGGATTTATTTCAGAAATATTATGATATTAGGGGAACAATGCAAGATAAAGAGGCAAAGATCATTGGGGGAGGCTAAAACATGAAGATAAACAATGATAAACTCCCTAGCAATATTTGTCTCATCCAATGCACCAAGGGATCCTTCGCCCAAATCCATATCGAAATTCTTGTTGAGAGTTTTGGTGAATGGGTTTAAAGTCAGAGGTACCTTCAAATGTTGTTGAAATACTCTTCACTCCCTCTGGATGTGAACAAACTTCAACCATTTCACAGATCTGTGCCAAAATTCTTCACTGGTGACAAAGATCCCCCGATTCCAAATTCGAGTTGCTTCTCAAACAACAGATTGATAAGCTTCAGTTCCTTCTTCTTAGCGGCAACATGATCCTTTACTCCTCTTTTCAAAGCCATAGTGTGAATCATCCTCATAATTAATATTCCACAAATTACTAGATGGATCTTAGGACATTTTAAAGAACGTCTGATCGAGTTTTACTTGCTCATCTTCTTTTACAATGGGTGGGTCACAAGCCACTGATGAGCTAAAATAATTAGATTTCCTCACTTGCCTACTTTACTATGGGTGAGTCACAATCACCCATGCATTCTAGCATATCATCTTTTAACATTCATGTATTTTTATTGAGATAGGTTAATATTTTGAACAGTAAACGTAAATATTATGCTGTAATTAGTGTAGCAATATAAATATATTAAAAAAAACATAAAATTAACTAATTTATAATTTTAATTAAAATAATAATAATTGTTATTATAAAAAAAATAACATATGAGTTAAACATATATAAATTTTAAAAAACATGTAACAAGATTACTAATCATAGAAATCTATTTCCATTTTATAATAGAGATTTTTAACCTATAAATAGACTTTGTTACAATACATGGATTAATACCATAACTTGTCCAAAAACTAGTAACCCATATTTATATTATCTATATTTATATGAATTTTTTTTAATTAATTAAATTTAATTAAAAGTTAAAAAAAATATTATTACTTTTCAAATAAATCTGAAGTTGTGATTACTATTAAAAATATAATTTTTTAAAATTAATCAAATTTAATTAAAAGTTCAAAAAAGATATTATTACTTTTTAAATAAATATGAACTTGTGATTACTATTAAAAATATTCTAAAATATTTCATGTAAGTTAAATCTACAATTCACTTAATAATTAAATTAAATTTCTTAAAGCCTCTTTCCAAAATAAACACATAACACATATTGACTTACTTATTAAATCCAAATATTATTTGATATGAATTAAATTTAAATTAAAAATAATTTAATTAACTTTTAAAAATAATTTAATTATCTCTTAAAAATAAAAATAATTTAATTAACTCTTAAAAATAATTTTACAATCTTATTATTTAATTAAAATTATTAAATATTATCATTGAATAATATATTTGATTTCTTCTCAATTTATTTAAAACTTTTATTACATGAAAAAAATATAACATTATTATTTAATAATACATAATACTGATATAACAAATTTATTCACTCCTAAAATGATATATAAGACATGGTCAACTTGAATGTTACTTGAAAGCTTTATAACTCCATGTACTTCTTGGAAGTTGTAATATCTTTAGTATTATTTTTATTAAAATATTAAGGATTGTGTTTTAGAAAATTATGGCATGAAACTTTATTTCAATAACAACATAAAATTTCACAAATTTACAAACTAAGACTTTCCAACAAATAAAATAACAACATAAAATTTCACAAATTTACAAACTAAGACTTTCCAACAAATAAAATAACAACATAAAATTTTACAAATTTATAAACTAAGAGTTTCCAACAAATAAAATAAAATTTGCAATGTAAAACTCATAAAAGAAATGCAATAATTTTGACATTTTTTATTATTATTAGAAATTATTTGGATGAAATTTACATGAATACTTGGAAGCAAAAATTTAGGACTTATTTTCTAAAATCTCTTGCACTTATCAATTTGATAATTTGGGTGTACTAAATACTTTGAACCTCTTGTTATAAGCAATTTTGGCTCTCCTAGAAAATGCAACTTTACCACCAAATCTATTCATTGTTACTTAAGGATTTTAGCCCCTTTTTGGAAAATTTGACCTCCCAATGGATTTAACTTAATCTCTTTGCAAAATATCACAATGAGTAGCTAGGGTGGATTTACAACCACCGAAACCAACCACCACTAGCTAGGGTGTGTATTACAACACTGAAACTGGGAAATACTGAGGGTTTCTCCCTCACACCATAAGCTACACCAGCTATTGGAATAATGATCAAAATATCAATACATCAGTCATATCCTAAATGAATTCCCATATTCCTTTTTATAACTACCCCCCTTCAAAATACCATGGGTGGCTTAATACCATGTGCTGCCAAAACATCATGGTCAATACTATGGGTTTTCAAAAGTCATTGGGTTTTCTCTTTATATATCCTTTTAATTTAATCATTCATTTCATATTTTGATGTGGGTTTTTTTTCCAAGTGAAAATGAACAATTATATCGATTTTTTTTGGAAATGGACATTACAGTTCTCCTTTTCCATGACTACTTTCCCTCAAGCAATCCAAAATTTGTGCATGGGTACCAGTATCCCAAATTCACCTGTAAAATGATCCGACATATATTCCTTGTACCAACCAAACATAATCAAATCCAACGTCACTGTCACACTATTCCATCCCGCAAAACAACCTACTATAATGTAACTTTTCCTTCATTAAAGTTTTTGGATCTCAATGCCACATAAGGAAACTGACATTCTCATTACTTGGAAACTTCATGTTCTCATATTCGAACTAAATCAGAAATTGTCCACAAGCATTTCTTACTATACTATCGTGACAAGTTGTCTTCCTTCCTTGAAACATTCAAATTCCTAAAAAGCCAAGTTGTTGAACTACTTTCTTAGCAAATATTCCATTTCCAATTTGACTATTAGGGGCATCCTTCTTCATGGCACTAAACCTATTCTTCCTCCATTTCCATTCTTCCTTCTCTAGATTATTGAGATTCAACAAGAAGATCCTAGTGAAATTATGCACCTACATTAGGATGGAGCCTCAAGCTATTTTTAGGTGGATGTCTATTTATATATGCATGAGAAAATTATATTTATAGATGAGATCTATTTATAGATGTATGCGCAAGTTCTATTTATAGATGCATGTCGACTATTATTATCCCTTAATATTAGTTGGACAATAAACAATAATCTATTCTCAATGAGCACTTGGAAATAGTTAACTGAAGTGGAAAATCAGTTAGCTATAGGAATTTTGAGTTGAGTGGTTGGTTGGTGGGACATGCAAGTGGAATTAGTTGTAACTGAGTGATTCGAAGCTGTAATAGAGTTGGAAGTGTAATTATGAAAGTTGTAAAGTAGTTTAACTCAGTTAAGTGAGTTAAACTCAGTTGTGCTAGTTGTAACTGAAGATACACCAGTGAGATATCAAGTGAATTAAGTATTAATTAATTCACAATCAGTGGCCTCACATGCAACTAAATATTCACTATTGTTAACTACATGCATGTCAGATCCAGTGGAGACCCAGTTGAGATGAAGGTGAAAGGGACAGTTTGACTATCAGTTGTGACATTAGTGGTTGCACACATGCGACCACACACACATTGGATGTGCCAATGAGTATTGTGCAGTCAAGGAAAGCGGGATTCCATTCATTCAAGGATTGCTATCAGTTGGGATTGCGTAGTAGAGGCAAGCTGTCTGGAGGTAGTAAATTGGCTAAGGAACTTGCCAATTTTTGTATGATAGTGTGAGACAATTATATGATGTTTTGAGAGTTCTTGTATTGGAGCTTTGTATGATATTGTTTCATAATCCAAGATACACATGCATATCTTATAATTTTTACATGGTATTAGAGCACAAAAGATTTCAATTGTGAAGCAAGAGCTGAGTTTGTTGGTGGAAAGAACTCGAATTTTCAAAAAGACTTTCTTGGTGCTACAGCTGATTTAAAATCAAAATGGCTTTCAATGGCTTGCGGCTAGAGTATGCACTTGAGGGCAGTTCGAACTACATTGCTTGGAAGGACAAGATGGAGGTAGTGCTGGAAGATAATGGCTTGAAGGAATTCATCGACAATGATGTTCCTAAGCCTACTTTGGAAAATGTTGCATTACTTGATGCATGGCAAAAGAAAGTGGCAAAGGCGAGGATGATTCTGTTGGAAGGAGTACGAGACCACATTGTCTCTAGCCTTCATGGGAAAGCCACACCATATGCTATGTGGAAGGCTTTGACGGATCTTTTCCAAAGCAACAAAGATCTTAGGAAATTGGCGCTCAAAGATAAACTCAAGCATATCAAGATGGGAAAGGGCGACAACATTCCAAAGTATCTCACAGAGTTTGTCCAATGTCGGGATGAACTAGGGAGTGTGGGAATAATTTTTGTTGTGATGATTTGGTGATATTGGCTCTCTTAGGACTTCTTAAGCGTTCACACAGTTATGAAGACTCTGTCAACGGATGGGAAAAATTGCCAGATTGGAATGACTGTGGTCGGATCTGGTGGAGGAGGAGTTCAGGCAGAACACCAGAGATGGCTCTTCATCAAAGAATGATGATGAAGACGATTGTGCTTTGGCTGCCAAGGCAAGGAAGGGGAAGGGGAAGAAATTCCATTCTAAATCCGAGTCTAAAGGCAAGAAGTTGGATTTGTCTAAGGTCAAGTGTTTTCACTATCACGAACATGGGCATCTCGCTACTACTATCTGCAAAAGAAGAAGAACAAGCAGGCTGTTGGAGCTGCAGCTGGTGAGGCCCTTGCCTCGCAATTTGAGCTTGACTTCTCTTTGATCGCATGCATGGTGTCAAGTGAATTGGGATCGGTGTGGTATTTGGATAGTGGCGCTTCCTTCCACATGACGAGAGATAGGGAGCTTTTCAGTGACTTGGAGGAGAAATATCTCCAAATGCATATAGAGATGGGCGACGATGGACGATACAGTACGACCGGCGTTGGTACCATTACCTTTCAGAGGGAGTCAGGTAAACCATTTCAATTGAAATAGGTTATGCATGTTCTAGGTCTGAAGAAAAACTTGTTCTTAGTCGCAGTGTTGGAGGACAGAGGCTATGACGTTGTTTTCAGTGATGGAAAATATTTCCTGCAACATAAAACAACAGGTCAAGCCAAGAGGATAGGGATTCGAGTTAAGAAGCTCTACAAGTTGGAAGTAAATGGCTACACTGCCATTATGGGCAAGGCAGAAAAAGTGGTGAGCTGGGATGAGGGTGAATTATGGCACAGGCGATTGGGCCATCTTCATCATGGAGCCTTGAAAGTCATGCAATAAATATCTACTGGACTTCCAATGGGAACACTTGCTCAGGTAGATCAATGCAAGGGTTGCACCATGGGGAAGTGTGTAAATTCCACCTTTCATGAAAAGGAGAACCGTGCTCGGGGATCCTTGAGAGAGTTCACATAGACGTGTGTGGACCATTCTCGGTTGCTTCAACAGCAAAACATAAGTACTATGTTATTTTTGTTGATGAATTTTCTCGTAAATGCTGGATCTTATTCATGCAGAAGAAGGATCAAACATTCTCAAAGTTCTATGCGTTTAAGGCATTGGTGGAGACATATTCGGGGAAGCAAATGAAGGCTCTGAGAAGTGATAATGGTGGAGAATACATCTCTAATGAATTCAAGAGCTTCTGCAGCAAATAAGGAATTTGAAGAGAACTCATAGCGCCTCATAACCCACAACAAAATGGGGTCACGGAGAGGAAGAACAGAACAATCATGGGTGCAGCACAAGCGATGTTGGATGATCAGGGCCTACAAATGCATTTTTGGATGGAAGCATGCAACATTGCAGTTTATGTGAAAAATCGTTGTCCCCATAGAGTACTTGGCATGAGTACACCTGAAGAAGCTTTCACTGGTAAGAAACCGGATGTTTCACACTTTAAGATTTTTGGCTCATCTGTTTATGTGCATGTGACCAAGGACGCCAGGAAAAAGCTGGAGCCGACTGCTGAAGTTGGGATATTTGTGGGGTAAACAGAAACACCCCATAATTATCGTGTGTATTTTCCAAATAGTCGAATGATTGTGGTGCGACGGGATATAAAATTAGATGAGGGGAAATCCATGCGGTTGTCACTTGAGAGGGAGCTAGACTTGCATGCGGAGGAGGAACTGTTGGTTCCCAAAGATGAGTCTCTAGATGTGGATCAACCACAGGAGGAGGTTTATGGAGTGGAGGAGTCCACTCATGTAGAGCCAACCATCAGAACTGGCAGAAGGCGTACCACAAAATATGATAGGCTGAGACTTGATGCTGCACAGAATGTAGGAGCCCCTACTTCACAGCGCAGACAAAGACAATCTCCTGACCGATTTACTGGATACATGGCTCTCATGAGAAAATGTATTGTGACCGAGCCATCTTCCTTTCAGGAAGTATTGCAGGAGCCCACATCAGTAGATGCAATGGTGGAGGAGTATGACTCCATTGTCAAAAACAGTGTTTGGGAAATTGTTCCAAGGCTGGTTGATAAATTAGTGGTAGGTTCGAGATGGATCTACAAGGTAAAACAAGCTGCTGATGGGAGTGTTGAGAAATACAAGGCCATATTTGTGCCCCGGGGCTTCTCACAGATCGAGGGGATATATTATAAAGAAACCTTTTCACCTGTCGCAAGGTATTCTTCCATAAGGACCATCCTTGCTCTCTCAGCGCAGATGGGCTGGCGCATTCCTCAGATGGATGTGAAGACTGTGTTTCTCAATGGGATTATTAAGGAAGAGGTGTACATAGAGTAGCCTGAAGGATTTGAGATCTTCAGCAGTGAGTCGCATGTGTGCCGACTCAAAAGAGCGTTGTATGGGCTGAAGCAAGCACCCCGTGCTTGGTACACTCGGATAGACAACTATTTCACCAGACTGGGCTTCACCAAAAGTGAAGCGAATGCAAACCTATACCAAATTGTGGTGGAGGGTAAGATTTTAATCATTGTTCTTTATGTTGATGATTTAATATTGACTAGTGATGAGCAGCTGATACAATCATGCAAGGAGGACCTTGAAAAGGAGTTCAAGATGAAGGGTATGGGCCTCATTCATTATTTCCTTGGATTGGAAATATGGCAGCGAGATGGTGAAATTTTTGTGTCTCAAGGAAAATATGCAAGGGATATATTGGGTAAGTTTCACATGGAGGGATGCAAACCCACGGATACTCTTCCAGGAAACTGGAGGAAAGAGGATACTACTTCTGGAGAGGTAGTGGATGCTACTGTCTATCAACATTTAGTGGGTTCGCTAATGTATCTAGTGAACACGAGACTAGACATTTGCTATGTGGTTAACCAGCTGAGTCAAGCGATGGTTAAGCCTACCAAGATCTTTTGGAAGGTGGGCAAGCCTGTCCTGAGATACCTGAGTGGCACATTTGAGTATGGTTTATGGTACAAACAAACGGATGAGGTGAAGTTGCGTGGCTTCACGGATGTAGATAGGGCAAGCAACCCATCGGACAGAAAGAGCACATCAGGGGGGATCTTTAGCATTGGATCTACAACTGTTTCTTGGTACAACAGGAAGCAGAGATCTATGGAACTCAGTTCAGCGGAAGAGGAATACATGGCAGGGAGTCAAGATGCATGTGAGGCTATCTGGATGAGAAAGATCTTGGTTTTTTTGTTTGGTTCTCATTTAGTTCTGACAATGATTCATTGTGATAATCAGAGTTGCATTAAACTCTCGAGTAATCTTGTGTTTCATGATATATCTAAGCATATAGATATCTAGTATCATCGTATCAGAGATTGCGTTCAGAGGAAGATCATGTTGCTTTAGTACATTCCTACAGAAGATCAAGATGCAGATATTATGACGAAGGTGCTCACCAGGAGAAAATTCGAATACCATAGAGATAGGATCAGGGTGAAGCATAATCCCTTTCTTGTTGAGAGGGAGTGTTGCGATTCAACAAGAATATCCTAGTGAAAATTATGCACCTACACTAGGATGGAGCCTCAGGCTATTTTTAGGTGGATGTCTATTTATAGATGCATGAGAAAATTCTATTTATAGATGTATGTGCAAGTTATATTTATAGATTGCATGTCTATTTATAGATGCATGTCAACTATTATTATCCCTTAATATTAGTTGGACAATAAACAATAATATATTCTCAATGAGCACTTGGAAATAGTTAACTGAAGTGGAAAATCAGTTAGCTATAGGAATTTTGAGTTAAGTGGTTGGTTGGTGGGACATGCAAGTGGACTTAGTTGTAACTGAGTGATTGAACTTGTAACAGAGTTGGAAGTGTAGTTATGAAAGTTGTAAAGTAGTTTAACTCAGTTAAGTGAGTTAAACTCATTTTTTCTAGTTGTAACCGAAGACACACTAGTGAGAGATCAAGTGAATTAATTATTAATTAATTCACAATCAGTGGCCTCACATGCAACTGAAGATTTAATAATGTTAACTACATGCATGTCAGATCCAATGGAGACCCAGTTGAGATGTAGGTGAAAGGGACAATTTGACTATCAGTTGTGGCATTAGTGGTTGCACACATGCAACCACACACACATTATATGTGCCAATGAGGATTTTTCAGTCAAGTAAAGCAAGATTCCATTCATTCTGGGATTGTGCAGTAGAGGCAGGCTGTCTGGAGGCAGTAAATTGGCTAAGGAACTTGCCAATTTTTGTATGACAATGTGAGACAATTGTATGATGTACTGAGAGCTCTTGGTTTGGAGATTTGTATGAGATTGTTTCATGATCCATGATATATACATAATATATGATAGTGGGGTTTTTAGCTTTATGCTTTCCCGGTAAATTATCTGTGTTATGTGTGATTGATCTTTCGTCATGATATTGTGATTGTCGATTGTGTTTTAGATTCCGCAAATATTTTGCAGAAGTGATTCTGTATTTAACAGTGGCATATACTTGTTAGATCAGGAGAATCCAGAAATACATATTAAATTTCTACATAGATTAACTGTTACGGGATTTCTAGAATATGGAGCCACATGTGATGAACCATTTGAGAAAACAAATGGTGGATTTGGTTTCTCCATAGGGTTAAAAGGCTCAAAAACTTTTATTTTGGAAAAAGTTACCCCTACATTTGAATATTGAGAGTAGAAAGTTCATCGATGGATTGATCTCTAATCACATCAACATTTGTAAATCCTTTGTTTTAACAAAAGACACACACACACACACAAATATATATAATTTATTTTTCAGAAAAAAATCACACAAATATTTTTTGTGCCCATTTTAGATTGGGATATGGAAGTAATTTTTCTCATTCCATCATGAAGATTAGATGATCCATTTCCTTCCCAGATGGATTCCCCTATTGGCATTATTCCATTATGTCAGCATTAATGTTAACCTAGTACTTAGGATATGCTTGCACACACAGTCCTGATGATTTGACTAACACATTCTAGTGTTGCATAGCTTGGAAAGGTGCTTATAGGTTTAATGAAGTAAGTGATGCATCTCTAAGAAGTTCTATGTGAAGATTTATTAGTTTTCCCCACATTCAGGTGCGAATGTAGATTCAGAATGGTGTATCGATGTTTGCAATAGTTCCATCCAAGATTTCGAATGGTAAAGAGCATGTGCAACCCATATTTGCAGGCCAAAAAATGTGTCCATGCATGTAGGATGAAAAAGGAAAATCCATGTTCTTTTACCAACATTTTTCTCATGGTTTGGCTACAATTGAATTAGTCTTATTGATTTGGTCCATTGTTGTAGTGTAAAATAATTAGTTTTATTTAGTCATCATTAATCTCCTTGATCGAGTCTCCCAGGTGTAATGGAATGGAGTTATTCATTGGATTCGGTCATGACTAGAAGTTAATTTATCTGGCTCAGTGTGTTGATGTGGTCATAGTTAATTAGTTTGATTTGGTCCATTGTGATGCTCCAGGAAATGAGTTTAAATTGTATTGACTATGGCTTGATCTGAGGTTTAGGAATGATTTGCATTGGATTAAGTAATATGATCCTACCTGGTGTGTAAGCTTTGAAACGATTTTGTATAGTGTGGATCCTATGAGTGATGGGTATGATTTGCATTGACAAGGTGCGATGTTAATGGTTTTGTGACAATGTGTTTTGAAGTGTGAATAGTATGAGAGGGCCAATCACATACACACATATATAGTGTGATTATATAAATATGTACTCTTCTATTTTATTGATTCGATATGTTGTGCAATGGTTACTATTTGCGTATTATAGTGCACCCTTGTGTAAAGGTCAGCAAAAGAGGAATGATTGAAACTCGATGGAGCATTACAAAAAATGTCAATTCATGTTGATGCCTGGGTATGGAGTAAGTTTTGAGAGTAATTTTTCTAGAGATTGATTATAGAGTGATTGAAATGAGTACTACTATGAAATTTACCTGTTGAAAAGATCTATGCGATTAGAGCTTGTGTATTGAAGTGATTTAAGCAAAGAAGTGTGATTTTGGTCTGAAAATTTAAAAATCACAAGAATGAATGTGATGGAGAAAAATAATGTAGTGCGATTGAGCATAAGAATCCATCCACTCTTCATCCAGGGACACCTCCTCTTTAGGTATCCTATAATATAACTCTATTTAAGAAGCATTCAATGAGGATAAAGGTTTCCCATTGTTGTCCCTAATTATATCCTCCTCTATATCTGAATGTTGCACCAACCACCCAACTACTTTTTCACATGGAAAATCTAGTGGGTGGGCTGCCACCTTTGGAAACCGGGATTTTCTGACTACCTTGTAAATTTTTGTATCTCAATCATCATCATATAGGTCATCTATGTGAAATTTATGGTAGATCTACATCCATGTGTAAGTAGTGAACTTATCTATGAACACTAGAGTATACCAGAACTTTGGTCCAAAGGAATTTTCTATCTCTTTGTCACCTGAGCTTTCGGCCATAAGAGCTTCACCAACCTTTCTCTTGGATGCATGCGTGATTTTCCTACAAATCACATGAAACCAACAAGCACACATTATCTTGGTTATGTTACCGTGAAACATGCTTAGTGCTGAGAGGTATGGGCTATGTGTCTAGGTTTTAAAAAGAAAGCATTTTCAATGTGAGGAAAAAGAAGGCTGCCAGGCTTACTAACTTTACCATGATGGTTGAGTGTTTTCCTCATGGAAAATATCACTGAGAGGATGGGGAGATAACTAGGGTTCCAAGGAAAAAGATACTTACTCATTTATCTATCTTATAAGATAAAAAAAAAGTTAAAAATTATATAAAAAATGTGTTGGAAACATGAAAATGGCTCCATGAACATAACCCCTAGGTTCATTAAAAAAAATACTAGATATCATGAGGAAATGATATAGTTGAGCAATCCTAGGCTACGGAAAACTATTTTATTTTTTTGCTACAACATAAAAAGTGTTATTTAATCCAAATGTGGTTGCTTGAGAGCTAGGGTGATCCAAATTTGATCATTATGTTAGTTTTCATCCATATCAATGATTTCACAGTTGAAAATATGAAGGAATAAACTCATAGGACCATTTTTACTAGTGAGACCTAGTTTGGTAAATTGGGGTTTAAAATTTTTTGGGAGCGTTTTTAGGCATCAAACGAATTTTTTGTTGGTAAAAATTCTCCTCTTAAGTGTTTCACCTTTTTCTACTATTCTACACACATATACCTAACGACGCAAAAATTTCCTTAATTAGAGTATGTATGCAAAAGTTATGCCACTCAGAAGTTGACCTTCATGTTTCTACCGCCATTATTTGAGAGAATGTCACATCAACCCCTGCTACTCAAGACAAATGGGCTAGCCACATGTTAATGATAAATAAGACTCTATAATATTCCATATTGTAACTCAAGTTAAGAGTTGAGGGAGTCAAACCTAACCACTAGTAGCCTATCAGATTGTGCTATAACTGAGCCACTAGGAGGAAAATGGGTTCCATTATTTTCGAGTGAATTTATTCAATAGAAAAGCAAAGTAGATGAGAGGGATATGGAGAGAGCACAAAAAGAGGATGTGTGCATTATAGTAGCCCAAATTCTACATGCCTTACTTTTTTTTACTTGCAACCATTTTCTATTCAGAGAAAGAGAGAAAAGTAGCCTCACCTTCCAACTAGTTTTCTCCCGCAAGGGTTTCCTAAGTTATATCTTTTTTCAATCATGATTTATGAGTATTTATTTCGTTTTTCTCTATTTAATGCATAATTATGAATTGCATGCATACACAATAAACAATAATTTACAGATCTATAAATCTAAAGAGAAATAAACCCTCCTAGTGTAGATTTCAGATTTTTAAGTATAATTTATCATTTACAGAAATCGGATTATCCACAGTATCATAAAACAATTGTCGACGTTTTGAATCCAAACGGGGATCCATCTTCAGGACGAGAAATGGATTAAGGAAGAAATAAGGTCACAAGATGTCAAGGTATAAATAGTGAAGGCTAATGATGATGATAAGAGGAGCCGACAATAAGTCATGCTAATTGTCGCCTCCTCTTATCATCATCATTAGCCTTCACTATTTATACCTTGACATCTTGCGACCTTCTTTCTTCCTTCATTCACTTCTCGTCCTGAAGATGGATCCCCGTTGGGATTCAAAATGTCGACAATTGTTTTATGATATTGTGGATAATCCGGTTTCTGCAAATAAAAACAACCACAGGAGTTTAAGAACCATTATAATTTATCAATTTTTTTGTGATGAATTTTCTAATGGAATATCTATGCAATTTTATGGATCATAATTTTCAAGCATAATTTGACTTGGATTAAAAATAGGAAAGAAAATCACAAGGATTCAACTAAGAGGTGAAATGACCTTTAAATCGCTGCATTGAGTGGCACATGTGCACACTGGGCCAGTGAGGGTGAATTTTCAAGAAAATAAAATACAAAACAACTTACAAGAATAATAGAAATTACTTAAAACTCGTTTAAAACTTATTCACTAGGAAAAATTCAAGCATAAGACACGATTTCAACCACTAAAAACAGTTTTTTGGTAAAAATTTATGGTAAAATACCATAAAAAAACCAAAAATCAAAGTGAATAAGCATTAAAATACTTACTTTGGTTTGAGCTGGTTGTAGCTAAAGATGACCTAGAAGACTAGGGTGAAAAATTCCTTCAATCCAAGTGATTTTACCTCCAGAGAATAGCACGAGGATTGTGTGTGAGGAAGAGAGCGATCTACAAGATTATTTTATAATTTTTTATTGGGATTTTGCATATATTAACTTAAAGTAATTTCCTTGTAACACCTAAGATTTTATCATTTTATCTTTTTAAAACTTAAGTAAAGAAATAAAAACTCAAAAAGTAACTTTAAAAGCGAGAAAACAATTAAAATTTTAAAAGAAGCTTTGTCTTAGCCTTAGTCATGTAAACTTAAGTAAAGAAATAAAAACTCAAAAAGTAACTTTAAAAGTGAGAAAAAAATTAAAAATTTAAAAGAACATTTGTCTAAGCCTTAGTCATGTATTGTAGCACTGGCTTGAGGATTACTTGGGCACTATAACACTCCCTTGATGCTTAACAGGGAATTATGCTAAGAAAGGAGGATTATAATGAGTTAAAGATATCAAAATTGAAGAGTTTTCACTGCATTAAGGGTCTCTAGGGTGTTATAGCTCTATCTAGGTCTCAATCATGTGCTATGGAAACTTGAAGGGAGAGAGAATCATCCTAAAATTTAGAAAGGATAAGTGTAGCACTACACAAAATCTTATAAAGGAACTATGGAGACTTGAAAATGATCTAGGTGGATATTGGTGGCCACCCACCTATTCCACTTGGAACCCCACCATCGTTTCTTTCAGTTTTTCAGTTTCAACACATTTTACTATTTTTAGCATTTTTTTAGGTCTTGAACTTCCGAAGCCATTTTGAGGCCCTAAACGATGTTTTTTTGGGAAAACCGAGAGCAACATGGCAGTTCCTTTGAATTTTCTCACATAAAAAGTTGTATTCCTTGGATATATATTTTTAACGAGGTATTGAGCATTTCAAACAAAGATCGTATGCCAAAGTTACATCCCCGAGAAGTTGATGTACCAATTTACCCAAACAGGGCCCATAGTTTTGGCGCTTCATCTCATATGGTTAGGTTTTTGGATGTTTAGGTTTTTCCCATTTTTCTCAACAATAAATATGCCTTCGAGCCTCAATGTAACAAATTTCATAGGCCTGTAGCCGTCACATCCCTTCTAAGAGATAATATACCAGCGCCCTAGCTAGTTTATTTCCATTATGTTTATAAGCATATTTCGGTCATTGTTTATTAATGAAATGAAGTTTTATTTCTGCTGCATATCTGTTTTTATGTTTATTTTTGTATATTATTGCGTTCCTGCATAAATATGGATTAGTGGTATCAAAGTGGTATGCTCTTTCACTGTTTTTATTTGCATGTCCCCAACGAAGTCAGGGTATAAGGATTTAGGGCTCGATCTAGTTGAACCCTTGCAAGGTCAGCCTCACAAACCCTGACAACCTCCCATGGTGGAGGAAAATAAATACGAGGGAGTAGGAGATCCTATCAAATTATTTCTTGAGGATGCCCTCGAGAAACAAAGGAACACAATGAAGGATACATTTTCCCTGATCCTTCAACGAATGCCCTCTGGCCGCACATATGCATCCAACAACCACTCTGGAGGCGCCACTCCTTTCAAGGTACAATTCAACTTCGATATTACTATATTTGAATGCTAGATATATGCAAACACTGTAGATGGATGGTTGAATTTTCTATAAGGGTACTTCTCAGTCCATGATTTCTCCGACCGATAAAGGATTACCTTTGCACTCCTCAAAGTTGCCCCCCATGTCAAAGACTGCTGGGAAAGCTACTGTGAGAAAAAGGACGGGAGGGAACCCTCTCTATTCTTAATTTCACCCACTTGGAATTTGTTCCGAGACAACATCAAGGAACAATATTACCCTGTGGGGAGCTATGAGGAAAAGTACATCCAATGGACCACGCTACAGCAACAAAGGGATCAAGATGTGCACGAACTGAAGAATTTGTTCCATACCCTACGCAAAAAGTTGGGTATTAAAGATTCAAAGAGACATTTGGTGCTCAAGTACTTTAGCTATTTGCACAGATACATTAAGGAGGAAATGGATTTCCTCGAAATTACCTCACTTGGCACAACATATCACTATGTCACCAAGATCGAGCATAAATTTAAGCAGAAGAAGCGAAACTTTGGATCAGTGAATCCGAAGCCACAGAAAGACGCCCCTGAACCACATAACAAGGGGAAAATCCAAAGTGGGGTGACTTATAACAAAACCATAAATAAAAGGACACGGGGAAGTGGTGTGAATTTCATAACAGCCCCACTCACAACACAAATGAGTGTTAGGCAAAACAGTCGCTGGTGCCGAACTGAAGGCACCCAAATCAGATGCATGTTCTGATCTTGAGTCGGAACCAAACAAGGGAGATGAAAAAGGGAAGGAAATCATTGATGCGGAACCCAGTGCTATCGTTGCCACCAACAAGCTCCAGAGGGAGGATCCCGAGGATCTAGAGGAGGGGGAGCACCTCTTCCATTCGAAAATGTGGGTGAATGGTTGTGCACTCCAATTCCTTATTGATAGCGGAAGCCAAAAGAACTTCATTTTAGTATAGGTCATGAAGCGGCTCAGCCTACCGACCACAACACACCCACATCCGTATACCATTGGGTGGCTTCACCAAGGAAGAGATCTCTGCGTCGTCTAGTAGTGTCACCTTTCATACATCATCAAGTCATTCACGGATGAGGTACTGTGTGATGTTGCTCCTCTTTATGTCTCTGATGTATTATTGGACCAACCATACTTGTGGAAGCGACATGTTACGTATGAGTCTAGGTGTTGTTTTGTTGTTATTACTTTGGGAAATAAATTGTACAGGATACTGGAGGTAGTACTACCTCCTGCCATCTCTTTGACTACTGCAAAAAAACGCAGTAAGATTATTTTCCAAAATAGGAATTTTTTTTTCCTTACAATTCGCTCACAAGGAAAGAAGAATATTATGGCCACAGTCTCGAAACATGGCTCCCCTACGCAATAACAACAGATGGACAAAGTAGTGGAGGAATACGAGGACATTTTCTTCTCACCCACAGAGGTTCCTCTACACTGTCAGGTTAAGCACTCCATTGATCTGACCCCAGGCGCGTTGTCGCATAATGTTGCCATACCTCATGCGAACACAAAGATAAAATCCACACATGTATTGTTTAAGGCTGATAAAGCAACCAAATTTATTGAATGCATCCAACATGCCCATCATTAGGTCCACAACATCTTGGAAAAATCCAATGCCAAGTACAAGCAGCACCATGTTCAGCATCGGGTGCCACACAACTTCTAGGTGGGTGAAAAAGTATGGCTACATTTGTAGAATGAGCGTCTCGCTGGACCCCACCGCAAGATTCACCCACTCTGATATGGGCCATACACCATCACCAAGTTAAGTGGCTCACTGGGGACTAAGTTCAGCATAATTTTCCTCATCTCATGGAAGAACTCAACGCAATGGGGACCATTGCTTCCTAAGGGGGGAGGAATGATCTAGGTGGATATTGGTGGCCACCCACCTATTCCTCTAGGAGCCCCACCATCATTTCTTTTAGTTTTTCAGTTTAACACAGTTTACTATTTTTAGCAGTTTTTCGGGTCCTGAACTTTAGAAGCCGTTTTGAGGCCCTAAACGACATTATTTTGGGAAACCGAGAGAAACATGGAAGTTATTTTGATGTTTCTCATATAAATTTTTTTTCCTTGTATATATCTTTCTAACGAGGTATTGAGCATGCCAAACAGAGATCGTTTTCCAAAGTTACGTCCTCGGGAAGTTGATGTACCAATTTACCCAAACGGGGCCCATAGTTTTGGCGCTTAATATCCTAGGGTTAGGTTTTTGGATGTTCATTATTTTCCATTATTTATAAACATTAAATAGGCCTTAGAGTCTCATTGTAACATAGTTCAGAGGCTTGTAGCCGCCACATCTCTTCTCAGAGATAAGCTACCAACGCCCTTGCTAGTTTATTTCCATTATGTCTGTAAGAATATTTCAATCACTTTTTATCAATGAAATTAAATTTTATTTCTGCTGCATCTCTATGTTTATGTTTATTTCTGTATATTATTGCGTTCCTGCATAAATCTGGATCAAAAAAATTAAAAAACTATGAGGGAGATGCAAAAGAGGGCCAATTTTGAGCTTGCAGGATTGACTTGATGCTCAAGGGGGTGCTACAGTGCAGGCTTCAAGTTCAAGAACATGCTACACTTAGTGAGAAGGCATTAAATCTATGTTTCAAGGTTAAATTTTATGGTGTGGCACTTAGATAAAGGCCAAGGGGGTGTTATATCATAATCTATAGGAAAAAGGGAATGCAAGACAAGGCTAAAGAGACTCAGGTTTGCAAGAAAAACTAAGTAAAAACCTTTCTCAAAGGGTTACTTTAGTAGGCTAGAAGATGAAAGGTTACTTGGCGCTTGTTTAACTATCCAACCAAGTTGTATTAGGCTCACAAGTATCCATATTATATATAAATGTAGGAGGGATGATCAAACCTCGCAGATACTATATAGACTTGGTATGATGACCTCTGCATTGTTTTCAAAGATTGGGACCCTCAGTTCCCTCCAAGCACAAGGAACTAAGAGGAATTGAGGAGAGTTGTTGTAGGAACCAAAAAAAACCACTAATAGGAACAAAAGGTGGCACAAACACCAAATATGGTCCGCATGTCAAATAGACCACAACCTATGAATTAGGCTCACGGGCCAAGATATTTTCATCAAATTTAACATATTTTCTAATGAGTATTTCATTGGAATTAGTTTAAAGAATTCTATAAATTTTTATATATTTACAATATGGGACAAAAATACACTTCTCACTTTTAGGCCATAAGGTTTTCCTTTGCTCATCAGTAATATGATCCCATGCTACACTACCAAATACGTGGAAGTGACTTACATATGACTTCTTCTGGTGTTATATTTTTCAAGCCTTTGTGGGAGTATGATTTAATATGTAATTTGCAAAATTAATTCCTTCCACTCAATAATAAAGACTTAATCCCTTAGATTGAGAAATAAAATTAGCCATTTCCATTAATGTATGATTATTCCTTTCAACAACAACATATTGGTTTGGAACATATGGAACAATATGTTGCATCTGAATTTCCTATGCAGTTCTATAAATTATGTATTTTTTGTTGACATATTCACCCCTATTATCTATTCTTAAATTTTTCAATTGATGTCTACATTGTTTTTCTACAAGGGCCTTATAGGTCATGAACAAGGAAAAAACTTCAGTCTTAAGTTTTAAGTATTCCCAAGTGTGTATGGAGAATTCATTGATTAAAGTTAAGAAGTACTTGTACCTATAGAAAGAAGGAGAATACAGTGGACCACACAATTCACTATGAACAAGCTACAAAGGGGTTGAGGCATGCCAAGAAGAACTTTTTCAAAACTATCTCGATGATGTTTTCTGTAAAAATTATATGCACTAAGCATGAATATGTCCTAGATTCACCTGATATCACACTATTTAACTTTATGCAAGATACTGAATCATTCAACTTGTTAATCTTTTGCAGAAAATTTAATTGCACACACATGTAAAGCATAAATAAAAATAATTTCACATAACACAGTTGTTTTTAATGGGAAATCCTGAAGCTGAAAACCCCAAATATATCTTATGTATCATGGAGATCATATGACAATCTCATACAAAGCTTATCAAGCTCTTAGTACAATACAATCGTCATACACTAATCAGGAACAATCTTGCAAATCCTACACCGATCTTTGCCCTCCTGCTAGCCTGCCTCCACTGCACAATCCCTGCTAAAGAATAGCTCTGAATGAATTCAAATTACCCTTTCCTTGACTGCGCAATCCTCATTGGCAACTCCAATGTGTGTGTGATGCAATCAATGCATCACTATAGTCACAACAGATAGTCTATCTTGCCCTTTCACCTATCTCTCCACTGGGTCTCCACTAAAATTTCCATGCACTGTAGTTAACTGCTATATTATTCAGTTGATTAATGAATTATTATTTGTGAATTAAATAACTAATTAATTCACTCCACTCTCACTAGTGTATCAATCAGTTAGACTAGATACAACTAGCTCAACTGAGTCTAACTGAGTTAAACTGAATACAACTCCATAACTACTTCTTCCAACTGTGTCATAACTCTGCCACTTGAGTTCTAACTGATTCCTCCATGCATTAGCTCCAGTAAACCCTTGGGAATTGTGTAATTCCCTCAGTCCACTGATGTGCCACATCTGTGCACTGAAACAAAGTGCTCCAAGAGAATAAGTTGTTGTTTAGTGTCTGATTATTATTAAGAGCTAATAATAATCGACATACATCTATTTTTAGATCAGCGATCTATAAATATAATTTTCCCAATATTATAAAAATAGAATTTCATCTATTTTTCCCACTTGATCAACCATCCAAAAATAGCATCCTACAACTTCTAAAATATGATCACCATGTCTAAAAATAGACTTGCGCCAAAAATAGCCTGCGGGCCCACTTAGTGAAGGCGACTCTTTTCACTAAGCTCATCATCTTGTTGAATCTAAACACTCCCTCTCAACAAGATAGGGATTATCCTTCACCATGATCCTGCCTCTATGGTATTCGAATTTTCTTCTGGTGAGCACCTTCGTCAGAATATCTGCATCCCGATCCTCCGTAGGAATGTACTAAAGCAACATGATCTTCCGCTGCACACAATCTTTGAAATGATGATACCGGATATCAATATGTTTAGATCTATCATGAAACACAGGATTAACCGGGAGTTTAATGCAACTCTGATTATCAAAATGTATCATTGTGGGATCTAAATGTGAACCGAACAAACCAACCAGAACTGAGTGCCATGGATCTTTGTTTCCCGCTGTACCAAGAAACTACCGTAGATTCAATACTGAAAATCCCCCCTGATGTGCTCTTTCTGTCTGTTGGGCTTCCTGCCCAATCTGCATTTGTGAAGCCATGCAACTTCACCTCATCTGTCTGTCTGTACCATAAACCATACTTAGATGTGCCCCTGAGATATCTTAGGACATGCTTTCCTACCTTCCAAAAGAGCTTGGTAGGCTTAACCATCACTTGTGAAAGCTGGTTCACCGCAAAGCATATGTCCAGTCTTGTATTGACTAAATACATGAGTGAACCCACCAACTGTCGATAAACACTGGCATCCACTACCTCTGCCAATGTAGCATCCTCTTTCTTCTAATTTCGTGGAAGAGGAATGTCGATAGGCTTTCAGCCTTGCATGTGAAACTTCTCCAGTATCTCCTGGGCATACTTGCCTTGAGACACAAACAGTTCACCTTCCCGCTGCCATATTTCCAATCCAAGGAAATAATAAAGGAGGCCCAAATCCTTCATCTCAAACTCCTTTGCAAGATCTGCCTTGCATGAGTGTATCAACTGCTCATCACCTGTTAGTATTAAATCATCAACATAAAGAAAAATGATTAAAAGCTTACCCTCCACCACAATTTGGTACAGGTTTTCATCCGCCTCACTCTTGGTGAAGCCAAGTCCGGTGAAATAGTTGTCGATCAGTGTGTACGAAGCACGTGGTGCTTGATTTAACCCATACAACGCTCTTTTGAGTCTGCACACATGTGACTCGCTGCTGAATATCTCAAATCCTTCAGGCTGCTCGATGTACACCTCTTCCTCAATGATCCCATTAAAGACTGATATTCAAATCCATCTATTAGATAGCCCTTTACTACCCATGTCTTGAGAGGAAACAAGGATGGTCCATGTAGAATAATATCGTCGACGGGTGCAAGGTTTCTTCATAGTCAATCCCCTCGATCGCGGGGAAACCACCGGAAACAAATCTTGCCTTATACTTCTCGACACTCCCTTGAGTTGATTTACCTTGTAGATCCATCTTGATCCTACAGGCGCCAGTTTTCCCACCGACCTTGGAGCAATGCCGCTGTTTGCCCAACAGCGGAGTCATACTCCTCCAACTCCTCCTGCCATGGAATCTACCCATGTGGGCTCCTGCACTACTTCTTCGAAAGAAGATGGCTCTGTCATGATACACTTGCTCATAAGAGCCATGTATCCAGTAAATCGGTCAGGTGACTGTCTCAGTCTGCGCTGTGATGTAGGAACTCCTACATTCTATGCCGCATCAAGCTTCAGTCTCTCAGCTTCTGTGGTACGCTTTCTGCCTTGTCTAATGTTTGGTTCTGCATGAGTGGACTCCTCTACTCCATGAATCTCCTCCTGTGGCTGATCCACATCCATAGGCTTATCTTTGGGAACAAGAAGTTCCTCCTCCGCATGCAAGTGTAGCTTCCTCTCAAGCGACAACTTCATGGCTTTCACCTCATTGAATTTTATATCCCATCACACAACAATCATCCGACTGTCTGGCAAATACACACGATAGTTATGGGGTGTTTTTGTGTACCCCACAAATATCCCAACTTCTGCAGTCGACTCCAACTTCTTCCTGGCATCCTTTGTCACATGAATGTAAACAAGTGAGCCAAAAATCTTCAAATGAGAAATATCAGGCTTCTTACCAGTAAAAGCCTCTTCAAGTGTACTCATGCCAAGTACTCTTTGAGGACAACGGTTTTGTACATAAACCGCAGTGTTGCACGCTTCCACCCACAGGTGCATCGGTAGGCCCTGGTCATGCAGCATTGCTCGTGCAGCACCCATGATCGTTCTGTTATTTCTCTCCGCGACCCCATTCTGCTGTGGGTTATGAGGCACTATGAGTTCTCTTCGAATTTCTTCTGTGCTATATAAGTCTTTGAATTCACCCGAGATGTATTCACCACCATTATTGCTCCGTAGAGCTTTCACTTGCTTCCCCGACTCCTTCTCCACCAATGCCTTGAACTCACAGAACTTTGAAAGTGTTTCACTCTTCTTCTACATGAAGAAGATCCAACATCTACGAGAATATTCATCAAAAAATATAACATAATACCTATGTTTTGTTGTTGAAGCAACCAAGAAAGGTCCACACACGTCTGTGTGAATTCTCTCCAGGATCACCGAAGCACGGTTCTCCTTCTCATGAAAGGTGGTATTCAAAAACTTACCCATAGTACATCCATTGCACTGATCTGACTGTGCAAGAGTACAATTGGGAAGTCCAGTATAAATTTGCTGCAAAATGTTCAAAGCGCCATGGTGAAGATGGCCCAATCTCCTATGCCATAATTCGCCCTCATCCCGGCTCACCACTTATTCTGCTTTGCCCACCATTGCAGCACAACCATCTACCTCCAGCTTGTAGAGATTCTTAATTTTAACCCCTATCTTCTTGGTTTGACCCATTGTTTTATGTCGAAAGAAGGATTTTCCCTCATTGAAAACAACATCATAAACCTTGTCTTCCAGCATTGTGACTGAGACCAAGTTCTTCTTCAGACTTGGAACATGCATAAAATTCTTTAACAAGAATGGATTACTAGACTCCATCTCAAAGGTAATGGTCCCAATGCCAGTCGCATTGTACCAACCATCGTCGTCCATCTCTATATGCATTTGAAGGTCCTTCTCCTCCAAGTCACTAAACAACTCTTTGTCTCCTGTCATATGGAAAGATGCACCACTATCAAGATACCACACCGATCCCATACCGCTTGAAACCAAGCATGCGATCAAGAAGAAATCAAGTTCAAATTGTGAGGCTAAGGCCTCTCCAGCTGCAGATCCAACATCCTTCTTGTTCTTCTTCTTCTGTGGACAGTTAGTGGTGAAATGTCCATGTTCGTGACAGTGAAAAAACTTCACTTTGGACAAATCCTGCTTCTTGCCTTTAGCATCGGATTTTGAAGGATGTTTCTTCCCCTTCCCTTTCCTTGCTTTCGCATCTAAAGCGAAATTCTCTTCATCTTCATTCTTCGAGGAAGATCCATCCCTGGTACCCCGCCTTATCTCCTCCTGCACAAGATCTGACCAAATTCGCTCCCATCCTGGCAGTTTCTCCCGTCCATTGACAGAGTCTTCATAGCTATGCCAACTCTTCGAAAGCCCAAGGAGAGCCAAGCTCACCAAGTCTTCATCATCAACAGTAACCCCCACCCTTCCCAGTTCATCCTTGTAGTGGACAAACTTCGTGAGGTATTTTGGAATATTGTCGCCTTTCTCCATTTTTATTTTTCTGAGCTTGTCTTTAAGTGCCAAATTCCTCTGGTCACTTCTGATTTGGAACAAGTCTGTCAAAGCCTTCCACATTAAGAATGGAGTGGCTTTCCCATGAAGGCTGGACACAATATGTTCCTTCACACCTTCCAACAGAATCCTTCTCATCTTTGCTGTCTTCTTTTGCCATGCATCAAGTTATACAGCATCGCTAGATCCCGGCTTAGGAACATCGCTATCGATGAATTGCTTCAGTCCATTATCCTCTAGCACTGCCTCCATCCTGTCCTTCCAGGCTATTTAATTCGAGCTCCCATCAAGGGCATACTCCAATCGCAACCCATTGAAAGCCATTTCAATGTATACTCAACTTCTGCACCAAGGGTAGCAAATTCGAATTGTCCACCAGCACAAACTCACTTTACAATTCCAATATTCAATTAACAATTCTCTGATACCATGTAGAAATTATATGCACTAAGCATGCATATGTCCTAGATTCACCTCATCTCACACTATTTAACTTTATGCAAGATCATACTAAATCATTCCACTTGTTAATCTTTTGCGGAAAATTTAATTGCACACACATGTAAAGCATAAATAAAAATAATCGCACATAGCACAGTTGTTTTTAATGGGAAAGCCTAAAGCTGAAAACCCCAACTATATATTATGTATCATGGAGATCATATGACAATCTCATACAAAGCTTATGAAGCTCTCAGTACAATACAATCGTCATACACTAATCAGGAACAATCTTGCAAATCCTACACCGATATTTGCCCTCTTGCTAGCCTGCCTCCACTGCACAATCCCTGCTGAAGAATAGCTTTGAATGAATTCGAATTACCCTTTCCTTTACTACGCAATCCTCATTGGCAGCTCCAATGTGTGTGTGATGCAATCAATGCATGACTATAGTCACAACAGATAGTCTATCTTGCCCTTTCACCTATCTCTCCATTGGGTCTCCACTGAAACTACCATGCACTGTAGCTAACTGCTATATTGTTCAGTTGATTAATGAGTTATTATTTGTGAATTAATTAACTAATTAATTCACTCCACTCTCACTAGTGTATCATTCAGTTAGACTAGATACAACTAGATCAACTGAGTTAAACTAAATACAACTCCATAACTACTTCTTCCAACTGTGTCATAACTATGCCACTTGAGTTCTAACTCAGTCCTCCATGCATTAGCTCCAATAAACCATTGGGAATTTCTTAATTCCCTCATTCCACTGATGTGCCACATCTGTGCACTGAAACAAAGTGCTCCAAGAGAATAAGTTGTTTTTTAGTGTCTGATTATTATTAAGAGCTAATAATAATTGACATGAATCTATTTTTAGACCAACGATCTATAAATAGACTTCGCCCAATATTCTAAAAATATAATTTCATCTACTTTTCCAACTTGATCAATCATCCAAAAATAGCATCCTGCAACTTCTGAAATATGATCACCATGTCTAAAAATAGACATAGTCTAAAAAGAGACTTGCGCCAAAAATAGCCTGCAGGCCCACTTAGTGAAGGCGACTCTTTTCACTAAGCTCATCATCTTGTTGAATCTCAACACTCCCTCTCAACAAGATAGGGATTATCCTTCACCCCGATCCTACCTCTATGGTATTCGAATTTGCTCTTGGTGAGCGCCTTCGTTAGAATATCTGCATCCTGATCCTCCGTAGGAATGTACTGAAGCAACATGATCTTCCGCTACACACAATCTCTGAAATGATGATACCGGATATCAATATGTTTAGATCTATCATGAAACACAGGATTAAATGAGAGTTTAATGCAACTCTGATTATCACAATGTATCACTGTGGGATCTAAATGTGAATCGAACAAACCAACCAGAATCTTCCTCATCCAAATAGCCTCACATGCAGCTTGACTTGCTGCCATGTATTCTGCTTCCCCTGAACTGAGTGCCACGGATCTTTGTTTCCTGTTGTACCAAGAAACTGTCGTAGATCCGATAATGAAAATCCCCCCTGATGTGCTCTTTCTGTCTGTTGGTATTCCTTCCCAATCTGCATCCGTGAAGCCATGAAACTTCACCTCATCCATCTTTCTGTACCATAAACCATACTCAGATGTGCCCCTGAGATATCTCAGCACATGCTTTCCTGCCTTCCAAAAGAGCTTGGTAGGCTTAACCATCGCTTGTGAAAGATGGTTCACCGCAAAGCATATGTCCAGTCTTGTATTGACTAAATACATGAGCGAACCCACCAACTATCGATAAACAGTGGCATCCACTACCTCTGTCGATGTAGCATCCTCTTTCTTTCAATTTCCTGGAAGAATAGTGTTGATAGGCTTGCAGCCTTGCATGTGAAACTTCTCCAGTATCTCTCGGGCATACTTGCCTTGAGACACAAACAGTTCACCTTCCCATTGCCATATTTCCAATCCAAGGAAATAATGAAGGAGGCCCAAATCCTTCATTTCAAACTCCTTTGCAAGATCTACCTTGCATGAGTGTATCAATTGCTCATCACCTGTTAGTATTAAATCATCAACATAAAGTACAATGATTAAAATCTTACCCTCCACCACAATCTGGTATAGGTTTGCATCCGCCTCACTCTTGGTGAAGCCAAGTCTAGTGAATAGCCGTCGATCTAAGTGTACCAAGCATGGGGTGCTTATTTCAGCCCATACAACGCTCTTTTGAGCTTGCACACATGCGACTTGCTGCTAAAGATCTCAAATTATTTAGGCTGCTCAATGTACACCTCTTCCTCAATGATCCCATTAGGGAACGCAGTCTTCACATCCATTTGATGAATGTGCCAACCCATCTGCGCTGAGAGAGCAAGGATGGTCTGTATGGAAGAATACCGTGCTACAGGTGAAAATGTTTCTTCATAGTCAATCCTCTCAATCTGTGAGAAGCCCCGGGAAACAAATCTTGCCTTATACTTCTCGACACTCCCATCAGAAGCTTGCTTTACCTTGTAGATCCATCTGGATCCTACAACTGATTTTCCCACCGACCTTGGAACAATCTCCCAAGCACTGTTTCTGACAATGGAGTCATACTCCTCCACCATGGCATCTACCCATGTGGGCTCCTGCACTGCTTCTTCTTCAAAAGAATGGCTGCAATACGTACACTTTCTCTTAAGAGCCAGCCTTGTCATTAAATCGATCGGGGTGATTGTGTCCCTGCGGTACACAATGTTTTGCATGATGTGGGAACTCTGCATTTGTGTGCCGCATCGAGCTTCGGTCTCTCGGCTTGTGACGGTACTCTTTCTACCTTGTCGATGTTTGGTTCCGCATGAGTGGACTCCTCCACTCCATGAATCTCCTCCTGTGGTTGATCCACATCCAGAGGCTCATCTTTGGGAACAAGAAGTTCCTCCTCCGCATGCAAGTGTAGCTCCCTCTCAAGCAACAACTTCATGGCTTTCACCTCATTGAATTTTATATCCCGTCGCACAACAGTCATCCGACTGTCTGGAAAATACACATGATAGTTATGGGGTGTTTCTGTGTACCCCACAAATATCCCAACTTCTGCAGTCGGCTCTAGCTTCTTCCTGGCATCCTTTGTCACATGAATGTATACAGGTGAGCCAAAAATCTTCAAATGAGAAATATCAAGCTTCTTACCAGTAAAAGCTTCTTCGGGTGTACTCATGCCAAGTACTCTATGAGGACAATGGTTTTGCACATAAACCGCAGTGTTGCATGCTTCCACCCACAGGTGCATCGGTAGGCCCTGGTCATGCAGCATCACTCGTGTAACACCCATGATCGTTATGTTTTTTCTCTCCGCAACCCCATTTTGCTGTGGGTTATGAGGCGCTATGAGTTCTCTTAGAATTCCTTCCGTGGTACAGAAGTCTTTGAATTCGCCTGAGATGTATTCACCACCATTATCGCTCCGTAGAGCTTTCATTTGCTTCCCCGACTCCTTCTCCACCAATGCCTTGAACTCACAGAACTTTGAGAATGTTTCACTCTTCTTCTGCATGAAGAAGATCCAGCATCTACGAGAATAGTCATCAACAAATATAACATAATACTTGTGTTTTTCTGTTGAAGCAACTGAGAAAGGTCCACACACGTCTGTGTGAATTCTCTCCAAGATCACCGAAGCACAGTTCTCCTTCTCTTGAAAGGTGGTCTTCACAAACTTACCCATAGTACATCCCTTGCACTGATCTGACTACGCAAGAGTACCCTTGGGAAGTCCAGTAGAAATTTGCTGCAAAATCTTCAAAGCGCCATGGTGAAGATGGCCTAATCTCATGTGCCATAATTCGCCCTCATCCCGGCTCACCACTTCTTTTGCTTTGCCCACCATTGCAGTGCAACCATCTACCTCCAGCTTGTAGATATTCTTAATTCGAACCCCTATCTTCTTTCTTTGACCCATTTTTTTATGTCGAAGGAAGGCTTTTCCCTCATTGAAAACAACATCATAACTCTTGTCTAATAGCATTGCAACTAAGACCAAGTTCTTCTTGAGACCTGGAACATGCATAACATTATTCAACAAGAATGGATTACTGGACTCCCTCTCAAATTTAATGTTCCCAATGCCAGTTGCACTGTGTTGACCATCGTCACCCATCTCTATATGCATCTGGAGGTCCTTCTCCTCCAAGTCACTAAACAACTCTTTGTCTCCCATCATATGGAAAGTCGCACCACTATCAAGATACCACACTGATCCCATACCACTTGAAACCAAGCATGCAATCAAGGAGAAATCAAGTTCAAATTGTGAAGCTAAGGCCTCTCCAGCTGCAGATCCAACAACCTTCTTGTTATTCTTCTTTTGTGGATAGTTAGTGGCGAAATGTCCATGTTCGTGACAATGAAAACACTTCACTTTGGACAAATCCTGCTTCTTGCCTTTAGCATCAGATTTTTAAGGATGTTTCTTCCCCTTCCCTTTCCTTGATTTTCCAGCCAAAGTGCAATTCTCTTCATCTTCATTCTTCGATGAAGATCCATCCCTAGTACCCCACCTTATCTCCTCCTGCACAAGATCCGACCAAAGTCGGTCCCATCCTGGCAGTTTCTCCTGTCCATTGACAGAGTCTTCGTAGCTATGCCAAATATTTGGAAGCCCAAGGAGATCCAAGCTCACTAAGTATTCATCATCAACATTAACCCCCACACTTCCCAGTTCATCCTTGCAGTGGACAAAGTTCGTGAGGTATTTTGGAATACTGTTTCCTTTCTCCATTTTTATTTTTCTAAGCTTGTCTTTAAGCGCCAACTTCCTATGGTTACTTATGCTTTGGAAAAAGTCTGTCAAAGCCTTCCACATTAAGAATGGAGTGGCTTTCCCATGAAGGATGGACACAATATGGTCCTTCACACCTTCCAACAGAATCCTTCTCATCTTTGCTGTCTTCTTTTTCCATGCGTCAAGTAATGCAGCATTGCTAGATCTCGGCTTAGGAACATCGCTATCGATGAACTCCTTCAGTTCATTATCCTCCAACACTACCTCCATCCTGTCCTTCCAGGCTATGTAATTCAAGCTCCCATCAAGGGCATACTCCAATCGCAACCCATTGAAATCCATTTCAATGTATACTCAACTTCTGCACCAAGAATCTTCTGGAGCAAATTCGAATTGTCCACCAGCACAAACTCACTTTACAATTTCAATATTCAATTAACAATGCTCTGATACCATGTAGAAATTATATGCACTAAGCATGCATATGTCCTAGATTCACTTGATCTCACACTATTTAACTTTATGCAAGATACTAAATCATTCCACTTGTTAATCTTTTGTGGAAAATTTAATTGCACACACATGTAAAACATAAATAAAAATAATCGCACATAACACAGTTGTTTTTAACGAGAAACACTGAAGCTGAAAACCCCAACTATATATTATGTATCATGGAGATCATATGAAAATATCATACAAAGCTTATCAAGCTCTCAGTACAATACAATCATCATACACTAATCAGGAACAATCTTGCAAATCCTGCACCGATCTTTGCCCTCCTGCTAGCCTGCCTCCACTGCGCAATCCATGCTGAAGAATAGCTTTGAATGAATTCAAATTACCCTTTCCTTGAACTTTCAATCCTCATTGGCAACTCCAATGTGTGAGCGATGCAATCAATGCATCACTATAGTCACAACAGATAGTCTATCTTGCCCTTTCACCTATCTCTCCATTGGGTCTTTACTGAAACTGCCATGCACTGTAGTTAACTGCTATATTGTTCAATTTATTAATGATTTATTATTTGTGAATTAATTAACTAATTAATTCACTCCACTCTCACTAGTGTATCATTCAGTTAGACTAGATACAACTATCTCAACTGAGTCTAACTGAGTTAAACTAAATACAACTCCATAACTAATTCTTCCAACTATGTCATAACTCTGCCACTTGAGTTCTAACTCAGTCCTCCATGCATTAGCTCCAGTAAACCATTGAGAATTGCATAATTCCCTCATTCCACTGATGTGCCACATCTGTGCACTGAAACGAAGTGTTCCAAGAGAATAAGTTGTTGTTTAGTGTCTGATTATTATTAAGAGCTAATAATAATCGACATACATCTATTTTTAGATCAACGATCTATAAATAGACTTCGCACAATATTCTAAAAATAAAATTTCATCTATTTTTCCAACTTGATCAACCATCCAAAAATAGCATCCTGCAAATTCTGAAATATGATCACCATGTCTAAAAATAGACATAGTCTAAAAATAGACTTGCGCCAAAAATAGCCTGCGGGCCCACTTAGTGAAGGCGACTTTTTTCACTAAGCTCATCTACTTGTTGAATCTCAACATTTTCAAAGAGAAAACCTAGCACAAACACCATCTTTGCAAGAAATGAGGGGAATAATAGTCACCATATTTTGATTACATAATGAACAATAGTTTAGATGGACAAATCGTTCATGCCAAAGTTTTCTCAATTCATCAATATGAGCAATACAAATTAAGGGAAAATATTATGACCTAAAGTTTTTAAACTTGTACAACTTAGTATTATCATCAACAATTCAAGTGGACCTGTGGACATGCTTAAGATATTTTAAATCCTTGACTACAACTTAATGAGGTGAAAACTCCATTTTTTTACCTTCACTTGAATAAGTCATCTGATATATTAATAGAATATTGTAGGAAAGACTTGGAACACACAATACATCATTAAAATGAACATTATCTACTTCAATTATTCCATAATATACATCAATAAGATATCTATCATTACCAACCAAGTATTTTACATTTGTTGTTATAATTATTAAGAGCATAAAAATGGATTTATCTTTAGACATATGATAAGATTCTCCATAACCAATAAGCCACACATCTCAGAGGAAGAAATAAATGTTGCATTAGAGGAAAAATGATAAGCAAAAAATTTCATGTTCATGAAAAAATTATTGGAAGAAGAAGAATCAATATTCATGTCATGCTTCTTTATTCATACTTCTAAGGTCTCCATATGTTTAAAACATTTAGGCTCCAAATGGTCGTTTTTACCACAGTAATTGCAATGAAAACCAATATCCTTAATCTTTGATTTTGGTCTGTTGTCACCATTGGGAGTAGAAGTTGGCTAAGAGGGTGTGTAACACTTGTTTTTATTGTTGTTGTAATGATGTTTCTTATTTGGATGCTTGGTTTTATATTTCTATTGGGTCATTGAAGCCTTGTTAGATGTACTTGCACCATTGATCACTCCAATATGCAAGAGCTTATCTTGCTCTCTAATCACAAAGTCATAAAAATAATCAAGAGTGGGATATTTATATGCAACCCATATAGCTTTTCTAGTCTCATTAAAGTTAGATACAAAAACATAATATGTGTTAAGTCCATATATTAATAGTGTAGTCCCTTATTATGTTAGTGTAGACCCCCTTATTATTATTGTTGTACCCCTATAACCCCCATATTGTTATCATTCTGCCCTTACATTATTATTGTTAGGTCGGTCAGGATTACATTGTGGCCCCACTAGGATTACATTGTGGCCCCATGGACTCCTATATATAGAAGAAGGTTTTGATCATTTGTATCATCCAAGAATTGTTCATTCATATAATGTATTGGAGGTTGCCCCCTTGAAGTGGCTTATTTCTAAGGCGTTGATATCTCTTTTCTTCTATTTTTGGAGCTGGTTTCACAACATTTGGTATCAGAGCTTTGGATTATAGGGTTTCGCTGCTCCAAACAGGTCATTGTGGCATTTTCAGTATAACTATTTTTCTACGAAGTTTCAGAAGCTTAAATTTTTAGAGTGCGAAGCTGAAATCCTGAGGAACATCTTCACAAACTTTCAGAGCTTGGTTCGCAATATTTTTAGATATATGACCTGTGGAAGTTAGGGATTTTTGCAGGCTCCTGAATTTCACTTAAAAAGGTCATTGCGGAATTGTCTCTGTTGGGGTTCCCATGTTTTTGCAAGTTTGGAAATACCAAAAGATGAGACAACATCAGAACCACTTTGGGGCCCTAGGATCTAGCCCTCCTGGACCTGGAGAGGGATCTCTCCAATAAAACAAAGAATGATATATCTTTGGAGCTCAAAGTGAGATGTTAGGCTAGGTATGAAGCACAGAGGTAGGTTTAAAATGATTGGGTCGGTTATCGGGTTGGTCATAGGATCACAGACTGAGAAGGTAATGGGAAGAAAGGAGCAGAGTAGTGGGACATTTAGGAAAAAGAGGATGCGTTAAGGCCGTGCCATCCATTGGGCTGTGGAGTCATGAAAGGATATTACTTGCAAACAACTAAGCTAAGGCATTCATAGGGAAAGTCATCTATACTAAAGGATCTTTCAGATAGATGATGGAATGGAACATTAAGGAGGAAAGGTGAAAACAAAGGGCAGCTTTGAGATCAGACCAGAGGTCATCTAAATCTAGATCTGCTTCAGCATACTCTCTAAGGGAAAACACATGAGATTTAAACATAGAACTAGGCCTGAGATCAGGGAAGGGCTTTTAACCTTCAATGCTTCGACACCAGCTCACGAGATCTTGGAAAGGCCAATCTGTCGAACAAGGACCCCAGTGGACAAGGCTTACACTAAATCCCTGGTATCCCAAATCCTCTAGCTTGAACCCAAACAAGAACAACCAAGCAGCAAACTCTGAGTTCACACATCAGTTAGCAGTGAATAACAACTGCTACACTGGTTAAACCACATGAATTTTCCCTCAGATCTCACTATCAGTATCAGATCTCACTATCAGTAGAAAACATTAAAGGTAGGGAGAGCAGAATCATAGGGTACCATGCGTGGGAAAATCCTATGTTATATTTCTGATGCATACCAGAAGACCAATGAACAACATGAAAAAATGTAATAAAACAATGTAAAGAGAAAACATCACCCGTAGTAATAGACCAGGATCCTGTGAAATTTGCTTGGTTAATTGATGAAAAACTAGTCACATACACTAAGCTCAATGGCTGATTACAGTCCTAACCTTCTCCTCCCAGCCTACTACATTACAGACTACTCTGCTACTCTCTCCCACAACTATTTCTGACAGTCAAAAATGAATCCCTACAACTACACCAGCAATAACGCAATCCAACCCTTTACAAAGTGTTCTCTGGGATTCTTTATCGGAAAAATGGATAGCAAGAGTAGGTGATACACATTAACTCGATCCATTAAGACAGTGTGGAGGAGGTGTTTCGTGCCCACTCTGCTTAATATCCCTGCGTTGTACTTGGTGGTCTGGTCTGAAGTCTTTGTTAGGTCGGATTTGACCTCTGACGTTTATTCGAAGTTCTTTTTAGTTGTAAGGCTCTATGTTTCGTCTTCTGAAGCAAGTAAGGTGACTGAAGGTATTCTGGGCTTCCATACCTCCATTATTGTTGTCCTGACAGTCTTTGGAGGTCTTCTGTCAGAGAGATGGCCCTTGGGAGCTCGGGGAGGCATGGAAACTTCTGCTGAGGGTGTACTGTTATGAGAAAAAGTACTGCTGATGCTGAGAGCAGATATGGCTTGTTTCATGCGCTCTTTTTAATCTTCGGACTGCGCCTTAATCCTTTGACCCCGGGATTAGGTGCTGAATATTCAATTAGCCGGCTTTAATCCGCTTAATCCGTCTCTGTTGTTTCACCGACCACTGCTGAAATGGCCTCTCTGTGTTCCAGATCACAATGACTGCAATTATGAGAAACAGAGTGAAATACCACTCTGGTGAAAACCCTGCACAATTAAACAAACCAATTATAAAATACAGGGCGGTGGTGGAAGAATTCTTTTAAGGCCTGGAGGGGTGGTGGCGTGACTACGGAAACAGTGGTTGTAGTGGAGGTGTCAGTATGCAGTTAGGCGGAGAAATGAGGTAAACTTTAATATGGAACATTAAAGTTCAATGCAGGCGGATTACAAAGGCGATGAGCGAAGATGCGATGAAATGGGCTGACGTAGTGGGACCCGGCAATGGTGGAGGGAGATTTGAACTGGGCCGTTAGATCACAGGAAATGGGTGGTTGCGATCTAATCAGAGGATAGCAAATCGGGAGGGATGGAGGATGGCACAACTTAAGCATTGTGATTGCGATCGGAGCGAGGATGCGAGGGTCGTCGGATTAAAAGTGATTCGACGGTGGGCATGCAATCGGAGGGGTGACGAAAGGGAGGTGCGGGTGTGATGGGACTCACGATGACCATTGGATCTATTTCAATCAATGGCAGAAATCAACTCAAAAGCCGACAGACTATAACACCATCGCATCGGAACTTTGGGCTTTACAATGGAAAGCATGTCCCGCTCTGATTCTCTGATGTGATTGGCGCCTTGGACTTAGCGCTTGGGCTTATGGAGGAGAAGTGGTTAGGGGGCTGGCCGAAAGGGGCTAGGCCTGTCATAGATGAACGTGGGTCTTAGGCCTATTTTGAATGTGTTTTAAGGCCAAAATATGGTAATGGTAGGGGAAATAAAGGTTTCTAAAGCCAAATAAAGGATATTATAAGGCTTAAAAGGGTATCGGGAATGATTTTAAAGGGTTAATGAGGAATTAAGGGAGGGCATAAGGAGAGGAAAACAGAGGCTTAATGGGGATGAAATAAAAGGAAAATGGAGGCCTTTAAAATAGGGAACAGTGGTGAGGATTCATCAAAGGGAAAAGGCATAAGGAGGTTTTCAAGGAGGATGTGTTTTAAGAGGAAATGCATTCCTTGAAGGCTCCAAAAAACATTTTAGCCCCCTGTTTGCTTGTCAAAAAATTCATAGGGGGATAACAGTCTCTATAACGTTTTTTCTACGAAGGTTCAGAAGCTGAAATTTTTAGAACGTGAAGCCAAAATCCTAAGGAACATTTTCGCAAAATTTCAGAGTTTGGTTCACAATATTTTCAAAGATATGATCTGTGGAAGTTAGGTCTTTTGCAGGCTCCCAAATTTCATCTCAAAGAGGTGATTGTGGGAAAATATTCATAACTCTCTCTTTGAGCATTGGATTGGAATTCTGTAAAAAGCGACTAGAAATTCACAGAGTGTAGTCTCCTGTCTATAAATTTCAGAGCCAAAGGAGCAAACAGTGACACGTGGCAAGTCGTACAAGTTCGCTCTACTGAACTAGTCCATAATTAGGTCATTGTGGGAGATTGGAGATAACTTTGTCTTCAAGAACGCAAATCAGGTCATACCTATGGCATTGGAAAGGATATTCAGAGGGCTACTTCAGGGCCAAATTTTAGTTATTGAGGATCCGAAATCACATAGATAATTCAGCTTCAATATCGAGCTTCTCAAAAGAAAGAAAAAGATGTGTATTTGGTTTTTAAAAGCAGTTTGAAGTGATTCCAACGGCGTATTTTAGAATTTTTATCAGTATTGGGTTCTATAATTCCTCCAAAAAATAATTCCATACCCATTAAGCCCTCAAAAATCTATACTATGATGCGTGAAGAGGAAGAATTGCAGTATGAGATATCAAAATTACGGTACCAAGTGCAACAAATTTCGATCTTACGAAGAGCAACCGAAGATGACATAGATGGTTTAAAAGCAGAAATGGAGACCAAGTTGGATGTTCTAAAGGATCAAATAATAGCTAATATGGATGATAAATTAGTGGAAGATCACATCGAGCATCAACAACAAGTTCTCCAACTCTCAAAGGATAACCAAACTTTGGTGCAGAATCTAATGAAACAATAGGAAGATCAACATCACATCAAAAAAAGTTCTGAAGAAATCATAGAAACAAGAACTCAACAAGTACAATCAATTTTAGAGTATCTCAGCAAGTGGAAGAACTTTCCTGTAGAATATTCCACATGGGAGGATGAGAATTTTATGCAGAATCATCAAGAAATAATCAAGCGTTGAGGACAACACTTGTTTGAAGGAGAGGGGCATGTTAAGTCCCTATATTAATAGTGTAGTCCCTTATTATGTTAGTGTAGCCCCCCTTATTGTTATTGTTGTACCCCTGTAACCCTCATATTGTTATCATTGTGCCCTTAAATTATTATTTTTAGGTCATCTAGGATTACATTGTGGCCCCATGGACTCCTTTATATAGAAGGAGGTTTTGGTCATTTGTATCGTCCAAGAATTGTTCATTCATGTAATGTATTGGAGGTTTCCCCCTCGAAGTGGCTTATTTCTAAGGCATTGATATCTCTTTTCTTCTATTTTTGGAGTTGGTTTCACAGCAATATGCATGACAAATTTGTAAATGCGTGAAAGTATGGAGCTGGGTTACACTTTTTGGTGAAAGAAGGCATGTTTGGGTGGAAAAAAAATGGCTAGATCGAGTCATTTAAGCACTCAATCGAGTCTTTTTAAGCACTCGATATAGGTCCTTGGACACTAAAAAGGTTGTTCGATCGAGGGTTTAAAATAACCTTTGATCAAGCTATAACGCTCGATCGAGCCCTTTTTTATATATATACCGCTTCCATGGTTTGCACAAGACATTTGCATAAGAGCTTGATTGAGGGTGTGGCAGTAGCTCGACCAAGGGTATTGGATCTTGATTGAGCAATGGAGCATTCAAATAAATCTCATCAGCTACCCCACCAACATACCAAAGGCTCAAACGAATGTAGGTCTTCTATCCTTTGTCTTTATTATTTTTTTTTTTCAAAATTAAATAAATTAATTAAAAAAAACAACCATGTACAAAACCATGAAAATCAATTAACTAAAAAAAAAACATTCAAAAACCATGAAAACCACAAAAAAAAACCCTTAAAAAAACTTGGAAAAAAAAACAACCAAGAAAACCATAAAAAACCATAAAAAACCCTTCAAAACAACTTATAAAACCACAAAACCAGCCTATAAAAACATTAAAAAAACTCTTCAAAACATCCTAGAAAACACTTAGAAACCACTCACAAAACTACAATTTAGGTTTTAAATTTGTTTCTTACTTGTAATGTTTTAGGTTTTAAAATTTTTATTTAGGAATTTTGTGAAATAAAATTTCAATTTTTTCAATTTTTTGTTATTTAAAATGCATTTTAAAGCTCAAATTTGACTAAAAATATACCCTAAAAAACTCCAAAACAGAAAACAACGAAACTATAACCAATAAATAAGTAAATTAGGAGCTTCAGATTGACATGATGAATATTGTTGCTCATAGTAAGAAATTTTATTTTATTTTATTATTTTAAATTTAAATTAATTTATATCTTAAATATTTTTTTAATAACAAATACAGATTCTAATTTTAAAAATGAAATATTAAATTTTTAAATATTAATCTTCAAAACTATATATATATAACATCCTGTCACTATATATAACAAAACATTTAACTTAGTTATATATAATATTTTAACTATATATAATTATAATATTTAACATATCATATAGATAACTATTTAACATAACATGTAACTATATTTAACTACTATAAAGTTATATAAAACACACACACACACATATAATATAATTCTATGATTATTTAACATAACACAATTGGTTATTTAACATAACATAAAATTATATAGCACAATATATATATATATATATATATATATATATATATATATATATATATATATATATATATATATATATATGTATATAGTGTAACATGTATTGTGCATAACTACCAGGCTAGATCCATCTTATCTCCAGATCTATCAAGAGCCGAGAGGGATCAAATATCTCGAGGTGAAAACCTCTTTTTTGAGTGCAAACCTTGAGGAAAAGTTTGCACCTCGAGAGATTTGATCCCTCTCAGCGCTTGATAAATCTGGAGTTAAGATGGATCTAAGTCGGTTTCATTCGTGTGCGACCAAGGAAAATCTATCGAAGATATGATTAATTTATCAATAATATGTAAATATAATTAATATTAATATAATCATTTTAAATATTCTAACTATGTCTGAGATTAACCTCGTCATTTTAATTTTAAATTTGCTTAGTTACCTCGGTTTGTTGAGAACATAAATATTGTTAATAACTTTAATGATGAAAAATGATGAAATAAAATTTTTGAATGAAAAGTGACAATAATAATGTTGAATGATATAAAATGTGAATAATAAAAATGTAGTCAATTACAAATAGTATTCATTGTGATCAATCTAAAATTGTTTTCTTCTACTATTCTTATTGTCACCCTTGTTACATTTGTCATCTTTTCATCTCGATTATATGAAAAGGACAATTGAAATCGTAAACCATTTAAATATTTAGCTCGAGGAGTTGTAGTAAACATCATAACTTGTCTTTCTGTCTCTCCATTTTTAATAGTTTGAATTACTATAACACAAAAATCAATGTACATTGTTAACAATTTTGTGTCCTTACACTGAAATTAATGCACACTCTTAATCCAATCACTTTAAAATTAATGTACCATCTGTCGAGGTATAAAAAGGTATCTTTTGAACACCTATTTATCTCACATTAATTATCAATCCAGGAATGACTTTTTATTTCAAGAGTGTACTCAGTCTGAGGCAGCAATTTATCCAAGAGTAATTCCTTGCAATATGTAGTACAGTGTTTGAAATACAAGAGTAAATGGATGCTCGAAAAAGAAATTTAACTACAAAAACATAAACTCAAATGCTCTGACATCTTAATTAAACCAATCTACAAAACATCGATCAGGGATGCAGTAGAAATAACTCTTTCCCTTAGAAATCGATGCAAGATAACCAATTCTGGGGACTTGGGAGCAATAACCTCTGTCCTCTACAGTTGGTGATCTTAAAACAATCGAAATGAAAACAAACTCAATCTTCGTGCTGATGAAATTAACTGAAAGGAACTGTAAAGACTTAAAAAGGAACAACAACTTGTAACTCCTACACATACACAGCAACTGTAACCAAACTGCTAAAGCTATGAATCAGAAATGAGCAGTAACTAGAAATGGAACAACAAGATGATTTGAACAACAATTGCGAACTTCACTAATCTCAATAATTTAATCTATCACTGGCCAATACTGCAAATCAATCAATCACAAAGAATAATAACTTAGAGTCGAATACAGAACAGCAAGCCTTTTGTAATGATAGCAGAATAAATAAACAACAAAGTAGATAGCAATGTAATTCCTTAATGGATCTGTATTCAAAGCAATCAATTAACTCTGTAATCGAAATAAGCAGTAAACACACTTCACACAACAGAGAATAAAGAAATAGAAATACAAACAGTGGCTCGCTCCACCAGGGCCAGGCCCTCAACCGCCGGTGAAAGCGTCGTTGGGCTACTGCAAAGCTTGAGAAATAGAACGAGAACGCCTCTTTGTATTAATAAAACATGAATAGCTTTTACATCAATTGCTCTTTTCTCACAAGAGTCAAGGAATTATAATGTTACAAAGAAAATTCAATAATCATTCATTGTTCTCCATCTTCCCCCAATACACAATACATGCTCTCCTTTTATAATCAGAAGGAGGAGAAATTAAATAGCAAATATAATCTCCCATAACAATATTGGATTGCTCCCAACAACTTGATCAACCAGAAAATACATTTCCAACAATCTTTCAACAAGAGCAAGGCGAATTTGGCTTTGCAGTTGAGATTTGGAGGACAGCCGCAACAACAAATCTGAGAAAATCGTGCTCAAATAACCCTGCGTTTCTCTCAATACATGCCAAATTTGGGCAAACCGTTCTTCAAAAAAGTTAATTGGGCCCGTTCTGGACAAAACCCATGTTCCGTATTTTCCAGATTCTTCTTCATTTGCCCAGAATCTCAACCGCAAAACTGTCACTGCTTATTCCAGCGAATTTATGAGTTGGAATATTTGATGATGGTTTGGAGATCAAATCTTCAATCTGGCAAATATCTTGGAGGCTAAAACGGTGAGTGATATTACAAAATATATTAATAAACCATCATTGATAAAATTATGCATAATAATCATCAATTTATTAAAAATAAAGGAGAAGAAATAATATTAATCCATAAGAGCATAAATCATTATAAAATGGATTTATATAATAAATTATAATAAATGATATGATAAAGAAGAGTAAAAATGGATGAAATAAGTGTTAAAAAGTGGTCGTATTCATGACCCAACACCATCATACATCCAATTACATCAAATCAAAAATCAACATCTACACTGAAATCAATGCATCTAATGCAATCAATCAAATAATATTAGAAAACAACTTCTACACGGAAATCAATGCATCTAATGCAAGCAATCAAATAAGATTAGAAATCAAAATCTACACTCAAATCAATGCATTTAATGCAAGTAAGAAAATAGGATTAGAAGCCAACATCTACACTGAAATCAGTGCATTTAGTGCAAACAATCAAATAGGATTAAAAATCACCATCTACACTGAAATCAATGCTTTTAGTGCAAGCAATCAAATAGGATTATAAATCATCTACCTTGAAATAAATGCATCTAGTGCAAGAAATAAAATATAATTAGAAATCAACATCTACATTAAAATCAATGAATCAAGTGCAAGCAATCAAATAGGATTAGAAATCACCATCTACACTAATATTAATGCATTTAGTGCAAGTAATCAAGTAGGATTAGAAATCCTCTACATTGAAATCAATGCATCTAGTGTAAGAAATAAAATATCATTAGAAATTAATATATACACGAAAATCAATGCATCTAGTGCAAGCAATCAAATAGGATTAGAAATCACCATCTACACTAAAATCAGTGCATCTAGTGCAAGCAATCAAATAGGATTAGAAATCACTATCTACACTGAAATCAATGCATCTAGTGCAATAAATCTTCTTCCATCTCTCCCCCCTCATCTATATCTATATCTCCCTCCATATATCCTTCTTTGTCTCTCTATCTCACCGCCCCCCAAAACACACATGCTATCTCACTTCATATATATCAATCTTTATGTCCCTCCCTCGCTCTTGGCATCTATCTCTTCTTCCCTATCTTCACCTTCCATATATATCTCTATCTTCCCCTTATCTCCCTATCCCCTGATTCTAACTCAATTTCCTCCTGTTGTCCTCTATCCCTCTGTTAGGTCCTTGTAATTTGGAAGATTGGCAATGACCAAATAGAAAAGGGTAACATCAAACCAATCTTTGGAGTCCTAGGACCTAGCCTTCCTAGACTCAGAGAGGGCTCTCTCTATGTTTGTGTAAAGGATGTGACTTAGTTAATTTTAAGGTTTTGATTTTAGGCTAGTTATAAGGATTAGGGTTTGTTTGTTTGTTTGGTTGGTTGGATAGGTTGTCAAGAAAAATAGGTAGAGTAAGAGAAAATCAATCCATTGGGCTATGGAGTCTGCAAAGGGCTTGAAAAGTACAATAATAGGTCAAGGGTGTTTCATAGGGCAAGTTAACAAGGCCAAATGGATGTAAGTAGGTTTAGTGAGTGAGAAATAAACATGAAGTTATGAATGCAGTAGGTTCAAAGGGAAACTAAGGATCCTTCAACATACTAATAACAAGAAAAGATTTCAAGATGATAGCATAGCAAAACTGAAGAGAAATAAAGGATTATTCAACTAGACTTTTTCTAAACAGACCTTAAAACGACAGACAAGTAATCCTAGAGAGCAGTTAAGAATTATCTAAACATTACTTTCAAACCAATAGAACTTTTAACATAACATTTTAGTGAAACTAAAGAGCATTCAAGGATTCTTTAATTAAACTTCAAGGAAGAAAGCATAGAGATAGAAGGATGCAAACAGAAGTAGGGTGCCAAGAAAGCATATCCTACTCTAAAATTTATGTCCTATGATCAAAGAAACCATGAAAGATAATGAAAACTAAAGTAAAAAAATACATGAGAATAAAATCACCATCTAACAGAGCTCATGAATCCTAGGAATATGCTTGATCCATTGATGCTCAATCCAAAGCCATCACAACACACCAAAGCCAATTTCTTCAACAAACTCAAAGTCTAGATCATATTAAGCTCAACAACCAACCAACATTTACAATGAGGCCTAAATGCATTATTTAACTTGCAAAGAGGACCAAAACCATAACTAGGGTTTTAGAAACCATTAACTATTCATAAATGCCACATTTGTCCTATGAGACCATGCAAGGCCCAAGGCACAAATATCCTAATTCATTCAATGCAAAATAACTTCTAACATAAATTCTGAGCTAACTAGGAGTGATTTGCCTTAAAATTCCTCAAAAATATTTTTTTTTCAATAAATTTGTGTCTTTTGTTGACTTTGCAGGCAAGGGCGCAGTGCCAAGGTCCAAGGGCGCAGCGCCTACACTGGAAAAATTGCATGTTTTGTAACCAAGATTTGGAGGCCTTCCAGGTGTCCAAATGAGCTCCATGATATCTCATTGGAAAGATTGTTCAGACTAATTTCCAAAAATGCCCCTTTTTTTTTATTGGACTTCATTTACTTGCTCAAAAACTAAATATCCCAAGACTTCTCAGGGCGCAGTGCCAGCTTTGAAAATAGGGCAGAAAGGTGATTTTTTGGGTGTTTTTGGCACTTTGGAGTACCAGTTCTGCTCCAAATGAGCTGAAATTTTTTGTAGATGATGTCCTTGGCTTGATGAACTCAAAAATGCAAACCATTCCTCAAAAGAGTGCCCCAAAAAAGAGCACATTTCCAATGGCGTTGCGCCTTTGGCCCTTCAAAACAGTCAAAAACCAAAAATTACAAAAAGATGCCAAATTTTGAATTTGCCCTACTAATTAGGTTTTGGATGCTTGTAGGGATGCATCAGCAAGTATTTCAAGGTTTTCTTTGCCTTTTTCCTCCTTGAGGGCTTGAATCCTTGCAAGGGCTCTTTTGAGCTTGGCCCTCGCAATCTTGTTTCTTAAGGCATAATGCCTTGCCATCTTCTTTTGGAGGTAAAGGTCCCTCTTGGTCTTCTCCAAAAGACCCTCTAAGTGTATGTTTGCCCTCTCAATCCAGGGTTCCTGATCATAGTAAATCTCCATGGAAAGCAGCTCACTTGGAGTGTGCTGCTCTGCCAAGGATGCCTCTTTCTCTCTCTCCTTGGCCAAGGCCTTCTTTAAGCCAATTGTCCTTGGCCTCCTACTAGGAATTTGTTCTTCCACATCATCAGTGTTCCCATATCTATCCAAGGCCTCATCTAGCTTAGCCTTGGCTTTTGCAACCTCTTTCTGAGCTCTGATAGCTCTGATCTCATAGATTTCCTTCTGTGCCTCTAGCTACTTGTTTTCAACCTCAAAATAATGGATTACATTCTTAGCCCTACCTAGATTTGCTTGCAAATCCCTAATATGAGCATCCTTGCTTTGGAGCAGCATGTTTGAGATCCTTGCCTCATTTTCATCATCATTGTCAACATGAATGAGTTCAAATTCTTGTTCAATATCATGTTTGTCTTCTTCTTCTTCATCCATGACCTTTTCCTTACCTTTATCAAGCTGCTTGGTTGATGTAGAATGCATGGCCCCTTGCCTCTTGAGGGCAGAAAACACATGCCTATTTCCCCTTGGGTAGGTTAAAGGAAGAGGTTCAATGTTACTTATCTCAATGCCATATGTCTTATTTCCATCATTGTTGTCATCTTCACTGTCATCATGGCTCTTATCATCACTACTCTTATGGTTGCCTTCATCATTGGTATCATTGTTTCTATCATGGCCTTTTGACCCACTGTCATCATCAATGCCAACATCATCACTACCTTCTGCTTCAATGCTCTCTATTTTATCACTGCCAACATCATTACTGCTGATCTCTACCTCATTTCTCTTTTCTTTGCTGCTCTCTTCTTCACTGAGATTAGCCTCATTTCCCTCACTGTTTGATTCTTCATTGTCATCTCCCTCGTTGTTTGATGCACTAGTACCATGAGAGGATGGTGAGGGGTTGTGAGAGGGTGATGAAGGAGTATTTTCCTGAGGTGAAGGAATATGTGTGGATGGTGAGGTGGATAAGTCATCATGAGGTGAGGGAATGTGAGTGGATGGTGATGGATGTGTAGTGGGATGTGTTAGTGAAGGAGGAATGGGAGGCTGAGAAGATGAAGGGACATCTTGCTGTTGTTGGCCTTGTGGATTGGTGAACACCTTGTGGGCAATGAAAACCTCCCATGGAATTCCCTTCTACTGCAATTGATGCATAACAACCATTTTAATAAGAGAATGGTGAAAGAGGCTTTTCATATGTTGAGGATAGTCTCTCTTTTGTACAATATAGGACATTTTATCAATGCTTCTGTAGAGGTAATAGGGTAGGTGCAATATCATCACCCTAGTAAAGTGCATAAGTAGCTTAATGTGATAGGATTAAAGCCGGGAGAACCTTCCTTCACATGTAAAATAATTCATAATGATTCCCATCATAGGTGCATATCTATCAAGCAAGTGAGAGAAAGGGAAGATGGATTTATTATGGTCTTTTTACCTAGGTTTTAAATATGGATCATAGTAGCTCATGTCAAGATTGGTCTGCTTGAACCATTTCTCCCCTACACTTGGTATCTCAGTGGCATTGGAAATAGCATCGGCAGATAGCTCAAATGTTACTCCTGAAAGGTTAACTTGTTTCTCATGCAAGTTAATGATGAAAAGCCTGGTTAGCTTAGGGTGGTTTTGCACTTGTTGTACCCTTTCAAAAAAATCAAAGCATCCTACATGCTAGAAGAAGGAAACCGTTAAGGGAGATGTCATTAGCTCTATGGTGTTGAGTGGTTCAACCCTGTTGATATTTCCAACTTTGTGCCCCTGCCTCCTTGGCATTTGGCCTTCTTCTTCACTACCACTGTCTTCCTCTCTTGACATTTTGACCAGTCTTCCTTTGAAACCCTAACACTGATCTGAAACTGACATGAAGAGGGTAATGGAGTGGCAGTCTGCTTGTGAATGAGATGAGTGAGTGTATAGGTATATTAGGCTGAATGAGAGGCCAAATAACTTGATGACAACCCCAGCTGTGTAATTACCCTTTGTTTTAACTGATATTCTTCATAGGCGGATGGAGTGAGGTTCAAATAGTGTTTTCAAGCATGAAATTTAGGGTTATTTCTTAGGGTTCCATTCTTCCCATTAAATGATGACAAAATTCTTGAAAACGGGAGGATGACCTGTACTTACCTTTTCTTGTGCTTGGAAAACCCTTGGTGATGATTTGAAGCAGTTTTGAGGTGCTTTGAATGTTTGCAAGGCTTTGAAGGCCCTCCTTTCCAAGGGCGCGCAACGTCAAATCTGAGCGTGCAGCACTGGGAAAAACTTGTTGTGGGTGTCGGGCAAGAGCGCAGCGCCGCCTCCCAAGTGCGCAACACCTTAAGAAAATACACGGGATTACTTTTCCAAGGGCACAGCACCACAAAAATTTGCTCGATTTGACTTGAAAACTCAAACTTTTTTCTCCTCTGAATGCTCTAACTCCTTTTCAAGTGAAAAATGAGCCATATGAAAAACAAAATGACCCTTTATAGGCTTGGGAATTAAATTTAATCTTTGCAAACCCATTTTCTAATGTCTTAAGTCTTTTTCACTTTTTTCCTTTCCCACTAAATCTCTGACCTTTTTTCTTTGCAGGTGAATTAGATCAAGAAGTCCACTCTTCTTTTTGCTCATTTTCACTGATGTTCTTTACACCTTTGCTCTACAGGTTTGCTTGAGTCATAAAGTTGATTGTTCTTGGCTTATTGATGTCTTCTAAGAATTTTACTTAGCAGGTGACATGAAAACATTTAAGTGGCTCCTCCTTTTTCTCCTTGAGAGTTGACATGTTCATTTTGGCCCCTTTGTGACTCATCCACAAAGTAACACCTTCAAAAATCTTCTTTGCCTGCACCATGGAATTTAAACCAAGGTTTTTACCTTCTTTGGCCACTTCTGATTTGCAAGTGCCTGAAAACACTGACTTAGCTTTTTGTTACTCTTTGGAGCATGATAAATTCACTTTTTACAATCTTAGGATGCTTTACACAGTAGCAACATCTCAAAATATCCTTTTGTCCCCACCCTGGAGCTCAAATCATCTTATTTTTGGCAGGTGACTAAAAACCTTGAATTTACCTCTCTTACTGATATTCTTTATACCTTTTCTCTTTGATGCAATGACACATTCACCTTGGAAAAATTTGGGATGATTTCACACAACATCACCTTCACAATCCTTCCTTTGCAGTCATCATGTAGTACAACTCATGGTTTCACCTTCTCTTTCCATTTTCCCAAAACCGAAGGTATCTGAAGTGCTTTAAGACTATCATCAGTGTTGTCTTCTAAGTTCTTTATAGCCCTTTAAATTTCATTCATTTATGTCCAATTCACCTCACCTTTTTCTTGTTTTCATCAATCTTTTGACAGACTTTCTTCATGTTTGTTTTGGTGTGCCTCCTCCATGGCCATTCTGCAATTTATCACTGCTTGGCACACTGCTGGACCTTCAAGCTCAAAACACCCTAATTCTTTATAAGAACAAGTGATTCCTATCTTCCTGTAAGTTGTCTTCATTTTAGGAGCAGACCATATACCTTATCAATTTCTTCTACTGATGGACATCTTCACACTCCTGCAGAAGTGCCAAGTTTGTCCATTTTCCTCTTGCAGACCTTGGATTTGATAAGGTAGTCTTCTTTGGAAACTTCTTAGATATTTTCTTGAATAACCATGTCTCAACATTTCAAGACCTCTGAACCATATTCTAACAAATAAAAATAGTGTGTGAAACACCAACGATGACCTAGGATCATATGAAACCCTAATTGACCTAGTGGGAGGATTCTTTGACCTAGTCTTTGGCTGAAAATTGGCTTGGAGTCTTCGAGTGAAAAAAAAAGTATTTTTCAAAGTGCTGTATTGAAGATCCAAAATCCAATGTACTTGATTTATCTAAAGAGCCTACAGAGATAGTTTTGAGACCATCAATGCTTGAGGAACTTGGGGACCATGGGAATGAGTTAGGCTATAGGTAACCCTAGATGGAAAGTGGAGTGATAGGCAGGGGAAAAACAGAGTAATGATGTCATAGGTAGGAAAGAAGGATGGGTATGAGAGGCACAAGCCATTAAGGAGTCTTTTAGGAGTGGCAAGGTGACCATGAAATGGCAAGGTTGATAGAATAGTGAAAAAATTTCTATAAGGATAATGAAGGCAATGAGATTTCTAAAACTCACAATGTTCAAAGAATGTTGTTTCTAGAAATCTAGAACCAATCTATAGTCATCTACCAATAGTGAAAAATACTGATGACTAACACCCTCTCTCTCTCCATATTCCTTATCACTCCCTCTCTCTATCCACATTTCTCTCTCTATGTCTTTCTTCTTACCTCCCTCTCTCTCACACTATAGCTCCAACTCCCTTTCCCTCCCTCTCTCCACTCTCTCATATCCTCTCTCTTCGCTGCTTTCTCTCCCTTTATCTCCCACCTCTCTTTCTCTTTCTCTCTCTCTTCACCCTCCAACTCTATTACTATATCCTTCCATATCTCCTTCTCTCCCCCCTTCTCTCCATCTCTCCTTCTTTGTCTCTTTATCTCATCCCAAAACTTACACACTCTCTCTCCATCTCCCCCTTGTCACTCCCTCTCTCTCTCCACTTCTCACTCTATGTATTTAGTCTTCCCTCCCAATCTCCAACTCCAAATCCATCTCTTTATCCATCCCTCTCTCCTCTCTCCCTCCCTCTCTCCTAATCTCTCTCAAGTCCTCTCTCTCCCTTTCGCTCCTACCTTCATCTCTCTTCCCCTATCACTCTCCTACTCTATCTCATCCTTCCTCTCTCAACCTTTTTTTGCTATCTCCCTCTCTCTTCCTCCATCACTCTATATATCATGATATATCTAGAGTTAATATATATCATGATATACTAATATATATTATAATATAAAAAATTTAATATTGTATTAATCCAAAGTTATTAAATTTAATAATATTAATATGAATATTAGATTTCATAATAATAATAATAATAATAATCTTTTAATATTAATATTAGGGTTAATAATGTTTTTTTAATGGTATTAAAAATAATGTGGCCCATGGTATTTTTTGAGTGTTCGTAAATATAAATATGATTATGGAGTCAATATAAAAAGATGATTTTTTACCATACCTCTGGTTTATTTATATTTATATTTATTTACCATACCTATTTTATTTACCATGGTATTTGGCCCATAGGCTTGGTATATACTTATATGTTAGATTTTTCATCCTATTTGATATATTTTTATGTATTTACCTTACCTCTTATACCTCTTTTAAATTTATTTATTTACCATACCATTTTTATAAATATGGTATTTGGCCCATGGTATTTAAACGGTCGTATTAATAATAAGTTGTCCCATGGTATTTGTCCCATAGGCTTCACCTAAATAAAACCTCTTTTTTGAGTTTTCCTAAATATAAAAGGGTTATGGACTAAATATAAGAAGAGGTTTTATTTATTTACCATACCTGTAGTTTATTTATTTTTTTGTTTATTTATCATACCTTTTTTGTAGTGTTTGTAAACATAATTATTACAAATATATTGATTACAATTAAGCCGACATTACAAATGTTTGCATACAATATTTCTTACGGTACATCTAACATCTAACGCCTACACATATCTTCCATACTGGGATGTAGAGCGCAATTAAATCTATCATGAAAAGTGTATTCGGTCTAGTGAATAAAAGTAATTAGACTCTTTTTTAATCTGTACCATATTGTTTCATTATGTAGTGTGTTGTACAAGAGACATTGTCTTCGTGTGTGTTACACCCTTTTTTTGGTCATCTAACCTATTATTATTAGATGAACCCAAGTACACCATGTAAGACCAATTTTACCCCAAGTAAAATTTCTTTCACCACATAAAATAACTTATTTGGTCATATTTAACCCAAAATAAAGCAATTAATTAAATAAATCTTTATTTATTTAATTATTTCCTAAGAACAAGTTATTTAAATCATTATTTAAATAATATTCTTAGTTAAATTTGACTAAATCATCCATAAATAATCAAATAAACCATTATTTATTTAATTATATTCCCATCATTTCCCTAAAATGATAAATTAATCATTTATTTATTTATTATTTATAAATAAAGGAATTGACCCAAGTCAAGAATCCTTCCCCCCCCCCTATTTATAACAAAATATTGGGGCGGTCTAGAACTCGGTGCATGAATAAAATATTATTAATCGAATTCTAGAAGCACCTTTTAGGAATATTTTATTATATTTGTTGGAGGGAAAAGGATTCTTGACTTGAGTCAATTCCTTTATTTATAAATAATAAATAAATAAATGATTTATTTATCATTTTAGGGGAATGATGGGAATATAATTAAATAAATAATGGTTTATTTAATTATTTATGGATGATTTAGTCAAATTTAACTAAGAATATTATTTAAATAGTGATTTAAATAACTTGTTCTTAGGAAATAATTAAATAAATGAGTTTATTTGATTAATTTCTTGTTTGGAATAGAATTATTTTTTACTGTGGTGGCTAATTTACTTGGGGCAAAATTGGTCTTACACTGTTCTTTTCAGAATCCACCTTTGGCATGGTAGCCAAATAACCAAAAAAAGAAATTAATGACAGTATTAACTACCTACCATGTCATGTGTCAAGGTCAAATTTTGTTAATGATATTTGAACGACATGAAATTTTATTAGTTTTCTAAATAGGTTTATTTCAAATTTTTACATATTTATGCGCCATGAATAAAATGCATTATTTAGAAATGAGAAAAAGTGTGAAGGTAGATTTGATCACTTCTTCCAATTTTGTTCACATGGAAAATTATCAAAAAAATGGACTCTAAAGTTTAGAACTTCACTAGATTATTCTACTTGAGTTTAAATATGGTTTTTTTGTCAACACTTTTTTCTTGGATTAGTTTCTATGTATAAGATGTAATATGCTGAGGCATCCCATATATGTGCCCCAACCACTAACCATTGCAGTGCGAGAGGTTTTGTTATACGTAGTCGAGCTCGTGATAGATCACATAGTCCACCGAGAGTTCATGTTCCCCTTGTAGATCCCGCCTTCGACGCTAGTCAGAGTGTCAGAGGTAGTGTTTCTATCTCCAACGATGATCATGCTACATCTAGTCGACCTTATTCGCCTATTTCAGGTACACCTCCTGCATTTTTAAATCCTCTTTAAACTTATGTGTGTATGTCTTGAAATTGTCTTTAATTTTTAAATTGTCTTCAACTGATGTGTTTGAATTTAATGTATATTTTATTATGCTTCTATTTTTGTAATCATATATATGTTAAATCATGTTTATGATGTATATGCCTTCAGCAGGCCGAAGCCGAGGATTAGAGTGCAACATCGATCCCTCTGTGGGATGATGCTAAAACTCATATCACATTAGAGGATGCTACAACTCGTCATTCACAAATCCCAACAAAGATAAAGAAGACCCCTGCCGATTCACCAACTCATCTTCCATTGTCTTTGATGTTGGATAACATCAATAGGTTGAACGAGACATACTAGAGGTCGGGCCCACATAGCCACATACTACAGTCCATACAGAGGATCAAGAGGCATGAGGTTAGAGCCCCAAATACTTGGTGGGTGGTGAAAGAGGCCACCAAGGACATTGATGTTCATGGGGAGTTGTTTGGCATCCCTTTAGATCGCCTTGCTATACATAAAGGTCTGATTCCACTGAAATATTTTAGGAATGTTCACGCAACTCCTTTTGTGTATGATAGATTCATTGGAGCTTGGGGTCAGTTTCCCCACCATGAATAGGTCGCCATTTAGTTTTCCAAGCATTTATATGCATATTTTGTGTTACATATGAGGCTGGATTACACTGATATCAGATTTGGTTATTATGGACCCGACTTTGGACATACCTATGAGCACGAGGGGGATTGTAGGGTGATCCAGACTTATGTAGGAACAAAACAAAATGCAGATATAAACATAAACACAAAGATTCAACATAAATAATTCTTCATTTCATTATTATCAAAGAACTTAAAAATGCTTACATGTATAATGGAAATAAACTAATTTGAGCAATGGTAGCTTATATTTGAGAAGAGATATGGCAGATACATGCCTTTGAAATATGTTAAAATGATGCACAAGGGCCTTTTTATTGTTGAACAACAAAGGGAACCCATAAACAACCAAAACAATAACCCTAGGAGATGGAACACCAAGATTTTGTGGGCCCCATTGGAGCTAGTTGGGAAGCCAAATTCCCAGGGTCATAACTTGGTTATATGTTCTTCATTTGGCATGTATGATACCTTGCTTGAAAGTTATCTCTGATTACTACAAGATTAGCATCTACCTACAACTATGGGCTTGTTGCGGACCTTAAAAAAACATCGTTTAGGGGGTCAAAACTGCTCCGGAAGTTGAGGATTTGAAAAAATGTTAAAAATAGTAAATGTTGCTATAATCAAGGAAACTAATGAAATTGACTGGAGGTCTAGGTGGAATAGGTGGGTGGACACTAGTATCCACCTATATTAGTCCTCCCCCCTTTGGAAGAAATGGTCCCCATTGTGTGCAAAGCCTCCATGAGATGAGGAAATTTTTGTTGAACCTCATCCCTAGTGAGCCACTTGCCCTAGTGAAGGAGTTGGCCTGCTTTGAAAACTAGATATAGTTGGATCCTCTATTGGCAGGTTTTCTTGATATGTGTGTCCATGATCTTATGAGTTGTGGCATGTTCGATAATACTTGGTTTGAGTCTTGATGGTGTCCGCCGCTCAACGATTGTTGGTTTGGTTTTGGCTTGACCCAGGTTCGATCTATGCTTCGCACCAACAAAACCCTTGATCATCATCCCTTTTGGCAACGACCTACAAGTAGATTAAGTCTCATCCGAGGTGACTATGGGTGGTTGTAGAACCAAGTTTTTGAAGCCTTGAGGGACTGTGTGATGTGGCTAATCTACTGTGCTACTATTATCCATTAACATGCATAAACTTACTATGTTGTATTAAACCCTTCACTTAGTTCATTAAATTCAACAGGACATTTAAAAAATATCATTAACTACACTGTTATAACACACAACTAGAAAAATAACTTCGCAACAACTAATATTAAGAAAATATACAAGAACACATTAGAACATAGAATATCTTCACAAATCTTCTTCTTTTCTATTATGATGGACATTTAAGTACATTCAGCTTCTCTGACTTGTGCACACAGCTGCAGGTGGTATGCACACTATGCTGCAGAATCTTCCAAGGTATTTGCACACTCATTTATAGATCCTTTCCTTCGCTAAAAATGATAGATACAACTAGCCCATGACCATAGAACTTACTATCACATATTATTATATGACTAATTCTTACTTCTAACATAGCATTACATCATTACAAAAGCATGGTCCAAATACCATGGGCTAAGAAAAATATAAGAAAATCTAACCCAAACCCATTACAAAAGGAGGGGCTTTGACCCACCCTAAATCCTCCAAGATACCGCGTGGTATCTCTAAAATGATGTGTTGTAGGGTATACTTCGCACTCCTCTCCTAAAAATGCAGAGATTTTAGCAAAAATTGAGACCAAGTTGGGTTGCGCCCAATAGGCCCCCAATGCTCACATGTGACTTGTCTTGAGTCACTCAGTTGCTTTTCCATTGATATTTTCTTATATGTTGTTGTAGGCTATTTTGAACTTCTGTAGCACCTCTCTGACCTGCTTTTCCTCACTATGGACTTCTTCCAAAATTTCCTCTCTGATTGGTCCTGCAGTCTTCTTTAGTGCTGCCTCTTCCTATTGGTGAAGCTTTGGGAGCTTCTCGTCCACCTGCTATGACAACTGGAAAGCCTAATCCTTCCAAGGTTGAGTTCTCTCCGTCAAAATTTTCTCTTCCTTTCTGAGTTCTTCAATTTTCTTTTGAAGAGCCTTGCCTTCACTGATCCTTGCAAGCTTCTACAAAACTTGCAAGTTCTTCGATGTTGTCTTGATTTCCTCCGACTTCTTTTGCTTCTATTAGATATCTTCCTCTATATTCTGTACATTTGGATATTCGTACAGCGAAGTAAAAAACAACAAGGTTTCTTCCAGTAATTTTCCACAGTCTTCTATTGTGATGGAGATTCTTTCCACTAGATCTCCCTTTGTTCATGTAGTTCTGGTGGTGTGGTTTGTTGCATCTTCATTTGAAACTCATTGATCTTGAGCTCATACTCAAACTATACTTCTGCAACCTTCTTCTTGGATTCCTTGGAAACAAGTTCGAGCTTCGTGACCTTGTCTTCGATTGGCTCCTCCTCACGGACATCCATCTGGAACTTCTCTGCAAGTGGATTCAACCACTTCTTTCAACCTCTCTTGTTGTTGTTATGCCTGATCCTTTTCCTTTATTGCTTGGTCAATTTGATTCTTCAACGCATCCTGCTCTTTTTCTATGTGAATATTTAATTTTTTTGTGTGCTTCTCCTACTCCTTTAACTCATTTACAACACCTTAATGTAGTTCATGCAATATTGAAATGGGAAGTGCTACAAGGTTCATGCCAACCTTGTCCCAAGTTTTTTCTTGCTACTTTGCTTCAGCTGCATCGAATTGCAGAGCTCCGGTAGGTATCTGTATGAGCCTCATCCCAAATTTTGTTTATATTTGTCTTTTTGTCTAGACGGGTTGCTTATCAGTGTTTGTTGTCTAGTTGTTTGTGCTAACAGCTTTAGATCTTTAACACTCTACTGAAATCCTATCAAGTGTATGCCGTAGCGATCCTTGATTATTCCCCATGGTTCCTCTGCCACTTCGTAAATTTTTTTCCCAATAAGGTCAATGTCCCCTTCAGTAAGGACCAAGGAAATTGCACCCTTCGACTTATCGGCCTTCTTCTTCTTCCTACTTTTTTTGGAGACCTCGTTGTCAATATTTATTTTGCCTTTATCTATCACTACCTTTTCCTTATCTTGTACATTTCCTCCAAGCAGATCTACACCTTCAAGAGGATCTGGATGACCCTTGTCATGCTCTGGCTCCTTATATTTCTCTTGTTCCTCTTTGTCCTTGTCTTTTTCAATTGGGCCTCCACGCTCTGATGTTTCTTCATCTGTCTGAATATCCTCTGGTCCTTCCTCCGCTGTAGTCATCCACTCTATGGGCCACTGTTGTATCAATGTTGCCAAATCATCTTCGGTAATAAGAATGGCAAAGGATGCCATGTCTTCATTGTATCCTTTCTGGCATGGACATATATTCAATGGAAGTCTGTTTTGAACTTCACAACTCCTCTATGTTGTTGGTACAGGCTTGGTGACAACCAAGGATGTTAGTTCACCGCCATATGTAGTTCCATGTGGTATAATACAAAGAAAACGTGGTTTTATTGTACTCTCATCAGCTCAATAGAATGCCACAACGAGGCATACCGCGTTGCTTTGCACACATCTTCTTCTACAACAGGAAACTTCAATTCCATCAGTTATTTCCATGCCATTAGTGCGATGATCAAAAACAACCATGCGTAGTGAAAGGTTGAACCTTTCTCCTATGCTTTGCGGCAATCCTCCAGAAATTCTCCGCACAAATACCCAACCCAGTTGTACCAGACCCCTTTGCTGCACTACACTGCTAGTGAAACCATCGCTGCGGGGACTTCATTAGCTATACATTTCCACATAATATTTCCGGCCAAGATATGCATGGTGAAGCATACTCCTTGTTCCTTTATTGAATTTATGACATAGCCTCGCTTTCACTTGGCCAGTTCAAACTTCTCCTTCATGTTCTGTGCTACTATTTTGTCTTGGTCCTTACCCACAAACTCTTCGACAGGGTCCCTTCCTTGTTATGGTAATTTGGTAATTCTTGCTATCAACATGTCATCAATGGGGATCCTATGCCCCACCTAGAGGTATCCATCGTGCAATAGCACGTGCAATTTTATCACACAGGCAGCGTTGATGGCACTCCTGCTGAAGTGCAGCATATATAACATGTTCAATAGGCTAGATCGTTCCAACTCTCTTGCCCACTTCAATGGTTCCAATTTTTTTACTTCGCCCTCTGCATAGTGGACCAACTTTAATTATTTACTTGGCACGAACTGCAGATATTTTTTCTATTCATTGAAGTCATAATCTAAAAACTTTAGCTCCGGGATTCTTCCTAGTAGCTCTCCCTCAAATGGTACTTTCTCTAGCAATAATGGTGTGGATGTTCCATACTTTGCATCTTTGGATTCTTTCACGGGTTTAGCGTATGGTTTCCTAGGCAACAAGTATGGTGGTAGTGGTGATGGAACTGTTGCACCCTCTGTCTCCATTGGTTATTATTCTTCGTCACTATCTTTGACAGGTTTGGGTTCTGGTTTGGTTTGACAAGCTTCTTATCTTACTTCTTCTTTTTCCTTACTTCCTTAGTCTACTTCTTTCTTAGAAATCTTCGGTGTGAGAAAGGTGATTTTGCAGTTGATGTTGATGCTACGGGTGCAATAGATGGTGTTGAAGCATCCAAGAATCTTGCTAAACCTTTATTTTTGAAAATATGAAGGAGTTCGTCGGGGTTCATATGCAAATTCTAAATCTTCTCAAAACTCAGCGGTTTTGGAGCTCTTAGACAGCAAAATCCCAAAATCTTGGCGGGACACGAATTTTTATAATGCTCCGAATCTTCTAACCCCATCATTAGATCATATATTTCTTGGATATGGTTCATTAACTGCATATCTATTCCTATATCCTTTCCATCATGTCTCCATAAATGCTCTTTTCCGCTCCTCCAACGATAATTTTCCCTTTCAACGGTCATATTTTTTTAGGCGCACTTTGACACACCCTATACTGTGGCAAAGAACTCTTCTGATGTCACGAATCCTAGAAACTCTAACATCCAACTGGTTGTAGGGAATCAACTCCCTTCATTGAAGCCCTTTTTCTATAGATTATTTTATAGTCCAATGCCCACTTTCAACTACAGGTGGCACTAAGTCTTTCCTTCTTTTTCAATGCGAAGATTTAGGGGCAGGGTCATCCCTGTACAACTTCAACCTACTACCATTTATCCTTGGCTGAATCAATTCTCCATTCAAATTAGATAATTGAAATACTCCCCCCTCAGTAATATGATTTATATTATATGGGCCCAGCCAATGCATTTTGAATTTTCCAGGAAATTTTACAAACATACTGTCGTAGAGGAGGACAAGGTCTCCTATCTTGAACTTCTTCTGCTTGATATGTTTTTCATGCGAAGCCTTCTCTCTTGCTTTCTGCACCTATTGATGGAATCCTGCTACAAATCTATCTTCTTCCAAAGCAACCAACTATGACATCATTTCCTCCATTGTTTCAGGGCCTTCCATAACTGTGAAGGATACAATTCTCAAGATAGGCACAATATACTCCATTTGCATCACAAATTCATGTCCATATACTATCTTGAAGGGTTTCTTACCTGTTAGCTTCTTACATGTGGTCATGTAAGCCCATAACACAACTATAATTTTGAGATCCCAAACATCTTTGTTAACATTGCATACCTTTGTGAATGCAGTCTCCAAAATATTATTAAATGCCTCCACTGTCCCATTGGCCTAAGGGTGATAATGGGTACTCTTCTAGTGATAGACTTGAAATTCCTTAGTCAATGCTTCAATAGTCTTATTCAAAAAATGTGAGCCTTGGTCACTCATCAATATCTTCGGACACCCAAATATAGACAAGATATATTAAAAATAAACTTCACTGCAGTGTTTGCACTGCAATTCCTGACTGGTTTTGGTTCATCCCATCTTTTTAGATAATTATTCATAGTTATAATATACCTGGCACCATTCTTCTTTCCAGGTGGGTTGATAGGCCCCACAAAATCAATAGCCTTATTATTAAAAGGTTGTAATGTCACTTGGGGAACTAATGGCACCTCATCTCTTATATAGGTCTGCCATGTTCTTTGACATATATCACATGCTCTACAATACTCCTTTTCATCATTATGTAGTGCGGGACACCACAATACTGCTCTCAAGATCTTCTATGTAGTATCCTTTCCTACATAATGTCCACCAACTATACCTCCATGAGCTTCTGCTAGAATCATTGACCTTTCATGTTCAGCGACAAATCTGCACATTATCTCATCTGCTCCTATATTATACAATTTTCTTGCTATCAATGAAAAATCAGTTGCCTTTACCACCAATTCTTTCTTCTGTTGCATATTATATTCCGAAGGAGCCATCCTTGTGGTCAAAAAGTGAATAAGGTAAGCAAAGAGGTCATTTGATACTCCGATTGTAAACAACTGTGCATTAGGTAAATTATCTTATATGCTAGTTGGTTCTTCTCCTATTTCCAAACTGGACATATGCTCAGGTCCTGCATCCAACCTTTCTGGTTTAAAAACAACTTCAAAGTCATACTCCTGACATAATAGGCCCTGGATGTGCAGTAGAAGTTGAAGCTCCTGCATCCATGAAACTTCACTTCGCCTCCATAAACACTTTATTTTCTCTCTGAACATTAAAAACAAGAGCTTTTTCTGGAATTTTTCTAACCCGTGCACCTAGATTTTCAAATTCCTTTGTTCCATCGTCTTTATCACTTCCAGTCACAACTCCACTTCTAGTGACAATATTAAAACAAGGTTCATCGGTCCTTCTTTCAACCTTCAACATTTGTATGTTTTGTGTGGGTTTTTGGTTTCTTTTCTCTTGCATTTTTTTCCATAAGTATAGGAAAATCTTCAATTATAGAATCAAAGTATTTGGAATACTTACATGTCATATTAGGATTTTGGTAATCTCTTGCACAATGACCTCCCTGGACGCAGTTATATAAAATGATCTGACCTCTTCCTTGATAGCCTCCTCGGCCTTGAAAACCTCCTCGGCCTTGATAACCACATTGTCCATTTTCCTCCCGTGCGCACTCTTCTGCTTGCATTCTGTAAGTATCAACATTGTTTTCTATCATCGGGTCATAAATTCAGCAGTTATTTTCATCATGTCCTACTGACATACAAAATTTTCAAATGAGGTTCCCTGGGGTCTGCACACATTTCTGTAATAAGTAACACTCTTCTGGGTGATGTTTTCCTGTAGTTCTACATATCTCACACCATTGACTGGACCCTAGATTTAATGGATTAGGTGCTCCACTATCCAAGTAATCTATGAAAACAGGGCAATGTTCCTTAGAATGGTCCTATGATTTTCACTTTGTACACCACACTTCTTCTATGACTTCTTTTCCCTTCTTGATATTCTTCAATTGCAAGATAAAATTTTCCAGTTGAATCTAAATCTGTTGCATACCTACATTATTTTCCCCTATCAATGAAGCTTCTAAGTTCATGGCAATCTCCAAAGCTTTGGCTTGAGTTGCTATCTTCTATTGTGTTAATGTCAACCTGATATGTGGCAACAACGCAGCTATAAATGATTCCTTATGTTGCTCTTGGGGTATGTTGAAACTTACTTGATCCAATAACACCTTAAACCTTTGATCAAGCTCCCAAATAGACTCATTGACTTTTTGTTTGATCTCCTTTAACTCAGTAGTGCATTGTGATTGGGACTTTGACTTCTTGAACTCCTGTATCAGTTCTTGCTTAAGATATAAAAATGTACCATTGTGAGTGGTCGAATAATTCATGTAACATGTTAGTTCGAATAATTCATGTAGCATGTTAGTGCTCTATATCGCAATGTTGTAATTAGTTGTGCCTTCTTTATATTTTCATCAATTATATGCTTTTTTTCCCATAAAGCTTCAGCTACAAACCAAAATTACTCTGGCTCTTCTGAACCATTTCCTCTAAAAACAGGTAGCTTAATGTCATCATCCATATGTCTTTTTGGGGTGTAAGGGTGAGGTTGAGGGGGAGGGGGAGGGGAAAAGGGGATAGGAGGGGTAGGGGGAGCAGGGAGACCTCCAACACCCTGACTACTACTGGATTCTGGCTTCAGCGAGCTCTCAGTTTGGTAGGGGGTATACTGCGAAATTTCTTGGGAGTTATTTGGGTAGCTTTCTTCCTTTTCAATTTCATATTCACTCAAAAGAGGGCTATAATTAGTCTCTCTGAAGGTATTTGTATATTCCTTGCGATATCCCTTTCTAGTATCTACTTTATACCTTTTTTCAGTTCACGTTGTTCTAACTTCTTGCTTAGATTTATTTCTTCCTCCAAACATAAGGAAACTAGCAATCTTATTGCATCCAGAAAACTCCTTTTTCACACGAAAGCATCTTAATCCACAATTTCAAATAATTCAGATACTTACCTCGCGGTCCTTTGAAGAATATTTACTCTGCTTCGTTGTAGGACATAGTCGAGTCTATAGCGAACTTTGTATGCTATAGATCTAGAAATCAACAACCCTTGAAATCTTGTTGTTAGTACTCTTAAGTCGTAGTATTAGCTCAGGAGTCCAGGCTGTAGGTTTTTCATTCTTAAAGAAATCCTTCCTTTCAGTTAACCTCAACACCCACTCATACAATTCACCAGGGAATGATCCGAAGAAAATTTTGTACTATTATGTAAAAGGATACCTTTGCAACCAAGATTAATATGTTAAGCATGGATTTCTGTTCTCTTGATCTAAAAACTCTCGCTCCTTCTGGATTATCCAATCTTGAATTTCCTTCTTCGGCAGGTGCCACATCCACATATCCCTCAAACATAGCCCAATCCTGGAAATGAAACCATTTATTGGTTCTGTTTGGGCTTGACCTAGGTTCGATCTATGCTTCGCACCAACAAAACCCTTAACCATCAACCCTTTCGGAAACGACCTGCAAGCATATCACAGTCTCACCCAAGGTGACTATGGGTGCTTGTAGAACAAGGTTTCTACAGACTTGTGGGACTATGCAATGTGGATAATATATTGCGCTACTATTATCCCTTAACATGCATAAAATTAATGTGTTGTATTAAACCCTTCACTTACTTCGCCACATTCAACAAAACATATAGACAATATCATAAAATGCATTGTTATAACTCACAACTAGAAAAATAAATTCACAATAAATGATATTAAGAAAATAGACAAGAACACATAAGAACACGGAATATACTCACAAAACTTCTTCTTTTCTATTATGATGGATATTTAATTGCATTTAGATTCTTCGGCCTGCACACACAGCTGTAGGTGGTCTGCGCACTAAGCTGCATACTCTTCTAAGGTCTCTGCGCCCTCAGCTATAGAGCCTTTCCTTCGTTGCAAAAGACAGATACAACTAGCCCGTGACCATAGAACTTACAATCACATATTCTCATATGACTTCTTCTTACTTCTAACATAGCATTACATTTCTTTATATATCATTACATCGTTACAAAACCATGATCCAAATACCATGGGCTAAGAAAAATATAAGCAAATCTAACCCAAGGCCATTACAAAAGGAGGGGCTTCTACCCACCCCAAAGCCCCAAATATACCGTGCAATATATCCAAAATGTTTTTTTACGCAGTATAATTCGCGCTTTGCTCCTAAAAATGCGGATACTTTAGCCAAAATTGAGGCCAAGATGGGTCGCGCCCAACAACAACAGCTATTGTGTCCAACAATGGGGGAACGTATGGCCGCAACCAGTCCACATTGAATACTGGGTGCAGGCCAAGGAACAGTGGAATGCTGAGCTCAAAATAATTGTCCCATATAGCCTTAGTGATGATGTAAGGCCCATATAGGAGCGAGATAATATTGCAGTGGGATCTAATGAGGCACTCCTTCTACAAATGTAACTAAAATTTATCGCCCACCTAGAACTTCTATGGCACCCGATACTGATCATGAAGTTGTTTATAATTAGCATTTATTCTTTCCAATATGTCATGGACCTGTTGGTTGATATGATGAATGCGCTCAATGAAGTTGTTAGCCCTGTCATCTTTGGATTGGACATGAGTTTAATCTACATGAGTAGCTTCAAATGGTATGGAAACATCAATGGGACATAGTGGTTGAAATCCCAATCCCACCTGAAAGGGGATGTGACTAGTTCAACTTTAGAGAGATTTGTTGTAGCTGTGTTGGACCTAAGGCAGGCTCTCATCCCATGTGTGTGGGTACTTCAACTTGTACATGTGAAGGATGTGAACGATCATCCTATTGATGACTTGTGTTTGGCCATCAGTTTGGGGGTAGAAGTTCGTGGACTTAGTGAGCTTGGTATCCAATAATGACCAGAGACTTGGCCAGAATGCACTTAGGAACCAACTTTCTTAATCTAATATAATGGAATTTGGGATCCAAAATTGTACCCATACTCATTCAAAGAAGATTTGGTAGTGGGTTCTGTTGTTATACTCTTCTTGCAGGCCGCTAGAATGGCCATCTTAGAGAATCTATCGATGACCACGAAAACACAGTCGTTTCCATGCTTGGTAGAAGCTGGAAGTTCTGACATGTAATCCATGGAGATGGATTCCGAGGGATATATAAGAGTAGGTAGAGGAGTATACAAGCCTTGCTTCTTGATTGTAGGTTTCTTAATGGCGCATGAAGTATGAGATCTGATGTGCTTCCCAACACCATGTCGAAGGTTCAACCAATAAAAATACTTTTGTAGCACTGCCACTATCTTCTCTACCCCAAAATTTCCAACGAATCAACTGTAGTGTGCCTCTCAAATCATCTAGGCACACTCGATTGAAGGACCACATAGGTGTCCCAATTTTCATAAGAGTGTGTCCTAGAGGTGAAAGTCAGGAATTTTCTTACCTTCCAAGAGAATCTGGTATGTGGTGTTGAATTTGGATCACTCTTGTAAATATGCAACCATCTCAAAGTCTCGTGTCTACAAGAGTCAAGCACATTGGTCAGTGCCATCACTGACAGTCGCTTGAGGTAGTATACAACATTATTGGTGCTACCCTTCTTGTACTTAATTTTCAAATGGAATTGTTGGAGATATGTGGACCATTTCTGATGGTGATCATTCTGCAACTTTCCTTGTGTTTGTATGAACTGCAAGGGTCATTGGTCTATGTGGATGACTGTTTCCTTCCCCATAATGTAATGATTCCATTGTTGGAAGTCCTGCAAAATATAATAAATATTATTATCATAGGTGGGATACTTCTAGAATGTATCTTAAAGTTTCTCACTGTGATATATCACCAGATTCCCCTGCCGGGTAAGGATTGCACCAATGGAATAGTTGGAGAAATCTGTCTCAATTTCAAATGGTTGTTGCAATTATGGTAATGTGAGCATTGATGCAAAGAAAAGTAAATTCTTCAAATCAACAAATTCCTTCTATTGAGATTCATACCAAAATAACTTTACTTTCTCCTTACCCTTGGTGACTTGAATCAAACGGTAAGTGATATGAGAGAACCCCAACACGAACCAGTGATAGATATTGGAAATACCCAGAAAGTTTCAGATATCTGTTAGAGTGGTTGGGGCTGACCAATCCTGAATAACTTGTATCTTGTTTGGGTCCACATGCATGCCTTTCTCATCAATGATGTACCTCATATATTGAACCTAGGTCATACCAAAACTGCATTTCTCCAAATTATCACATAATTTGTGTTTTCGCAAGGTTTTGAGGATTTGTCAAATATGGTGTATGTGCTCTTCCCAACTCTTGTTGAAGATAAAGATGTCATCTAGGTAAACTACCACGAACGATTTGGTAAAGAGGCACAAGATATCATCCATAATCCACATGAAGGTTGCAGTGGCATTCTTCAACCTGAAAGGCATGACCATCCATTCGAAAATTCCCTCCTTGGATTTGAAGGTAGTCTTCCACACATCAGAGGGTTCAATTGGTACTTGGTGATAACCGAACTTTAAGTCAATCTTGCTAAAATATTTGGCCCCCTTGATCTGGTCTAGAAGGCCATCAACCATTGGATTGGATATCTATTTCAAACAATGATCTTATTTAGAGCCCGATAATCAATACAAATCCTCCAGGGTATGTCCTTCTTTTGTACCAAAACGACCAGGCTCCCACGAGGTGATGAAATTGGCATGATGTGCCCTTTATGCAACAACTTATGAATATGACTCTTGATTTCATCATTCTCTGAAACAAAGCATTGGTAGATCATTCCATTGGGTAGCAGTGCGCCCGAGGTCATATCGATGGAGTGCTTGACCTGATAATGTAGGCTTACCCCTATGGGTGAGGTGAAGATGTCCCTGTACTCCTCCACAACCTTGTCCATTTACTATTGAAATGTGGAGGAACCCTGTCTAGAGTCCGTGAAGTGGTCACAATATTATTCTTGCCCTAAGGGAAAATCATAAGGAAGACAAATTTCCCAGTATGGTAAATCATCGTACTGCATTTATTAGCAGCGATCAAAGAGATGGCGATAGGTGGTGATACCTTCGGTATCCTGTATAAATTATTTACCAAATTAATAATTAATGTGCGAGGCCTAGAATCATACACAACATGAAGTTCTCACAAGTATGGCTTTCCTAATAATACATCACAAACTTCAATAGGATAAACATCACACAGTACCTCATCTGTGAAGGGCTTGATGTTGTAGGGAAGGCAACATTGTTGGCTGACGTGAAGATCTCGTCCTTAGTGAAGCCACCCAATGGTGTATGGATGTGGGTGTGGTAGTCGGTAGGACCAACCAATTCATGACCTATGTTGAAATGAGGTTCTTTTGGCTCTCGTTGTTGACAACAAACTACAATGGAGAACCCTTCACCCACATCTATGAGTGGAAGAGATGCTCCCCTTCATCTATATCGTTGGGCTCACCCTTCTGGATATTGGTGGTGGCCATGGTGGTGTTGAGTTTAGCATCAATAATTTTCTTCCATTTTTCATTCCCCTTGTTGGGTCCTAAATCAGAGTCATAACATGCATCTGACTTAGAAGCCTTCAACTCGACCACTAGTGAATGCTTAGCTCGACACTCACTTATATTGTGAGTGGGGCTATTATGGAACTCACACTAGTTTCCTATGTCATTCTTCATCTTTATGGTGTTTTTCTTTTCTTGTGGCTTCGACAGTTTTTCTTGGGTTACCCCCGCTTATATTTTCCCTTTCTTCTGCGGTTTAAGGGCGTCTTTCTCTTGCTTCGAATTCATAGATCCAAAGCCTCGCTTCTTCTGTTTAAATTTCTGCTCAACCTTGGTAGCATATCGTTATGCTTAACCAAGTGAGAAGATGTACAAGAACTCCATTTCCTCCTAAAATTTATTTGTGCAAAAAACTGTGGTACTTAAGCACCATATGTTTCTCAGAATATTTGATACCCAACTTTGTGTGCAGGGTATGGAAAATATTCATCATCTCATGCACACCTTGATCCATTTTCTTCCACAATGTAGTCCATTGTATTTACTTGTCCTCGTAGCTCCCCATGGGTATTATTGTTCCTTAATGGTGTCTCGAAAAGAATTCCAAGTGGGTGCGGCTGAAAACAGTGAGGGTTATCTCTTGTCCCTCTATTCACAATAGGTTTCCCACCAATCCTTGACATGGGGGACGACTTTGAGGAGGGATACAATAATCTTTTCCCTATTGGTAAAATCATGAACCAAAAAATATCCTTCCAATAGCTTTAACCATTTATCTATGGTGTCTGCATTTATCTGGTCTTCAAATATGGGAATTTCAAAGTTGACTTGTACCTTGAAGGGAGTGGTTTTTGTTTGAAGATGCATCACCTGTGGGCATTTGCCGAAGGATATGGGGAAAATTATCTATCATCGCATTCCTCTATCATATGAGGGATTCTTTAAGAAATATTTTAAAAGGATCTCCTGCTCCCTCGTCTTTATTTTATTCCACCATGGGAGGTCGTCAGGGTTTGCGAGGCTAGTCTTGCAAAGGTTCAACCAGTTCGATCCCTAACTCCTTATACCCCGAGCTCGTTAGGGACATGAAAATAAAAACAGAGAAAGAGTAGACCACTCTAATACCCCTGAACCAAAATTATGCAGGAATGAAACAAAATTAAAATAAAACATAAACATAGAGATGGAGCATAAACAAATATTCATTTCATTAATATAAAATAATTGAAAAATGCTTACACGCAGAATGGAAATAAACTAGCTTAGGCAATGGTAGCTTATCTCTAAGAAGAGATGTGGTAGCTACACACCTCTGAACAATGTTACAATGGGGATCAATGGAATTTTTATTATTGAAAAACAAAGGGAAAACCTAAACATCCAAAACCCTAACACTAGGAGATGGAACACAAAGAGTTTGTTGGCCCGTTGGGGTTATATGGGCAACCAACTTCTCGGGGTCCTAACTTTGTCATATGATCTCCATTTTGCATGTACAATACCTCGTTAGAAAGGTCTCTCCATGTATTACAAGATTTTCGATAGGCCCTTCCCTATGGGTATAGGTATATTTCATTTCTCAAAAAAATGTCGTTTGGGGGGTCAAAACTGCTCCAGAAGTTCAAGACCTGAAAAACTACTAAAAATAGTAAATGTTGCTATAATCAAAGAAAATGATGAAATCAATAGAAGGACTAGGTATAATAGGAAGGTGGCCACCAATATCCACCTGGATCAGTCCTCCCCCTTAGGAAGCAATGGTCCCCATTGCGTGTAGAGCCACCATGAGGTAAGGAAATTTATGTTGAACCTGGTCCTTGAGGAGCCACTTGTCATGGTGAAGGAGTTGGCATGCTTTGAAAACTTGATATAGATGGATCCTTTATTGGAAATTTTTCTTTATCTATGTTTTATCACTCCACCAGATCTCTAAGGCTGGAGAAGAAATCCCTACAGAGGTAACCACAGACCAGTCTTTTGGCTTCGTATCTAGCCCTACCAAACCGGAGAGGGATCTCTCCACAAGGTCACAACTAAGAGGGTTGGATAAATTAGGGTTTTAGGCTAGGTATGAGTTCAGGGGTTTTGATTTTATTTGATTGGGTTGCTGGATGAGGATATTAGGTCAAAGAGGCTAGGTCGGGGTAAATAGGATTAGGGTTACAGTCCATTCAATGGGGAAAGGTAGGTAGGAAGGCTAGCACATTAGGGTTCTTGGGATGGAATGATTCAGACATGTGAGGAGCTTGGAAGAGCATGAAATATGAATTCTTCCTAAACTAAAAGAAATATGAACAGAGTATGAAAACTTTCCCAAAACAGAGCATGTGAGATGAATTCTATTTCTCTAACTTGAAAGTGATCATACAATAGACATGAAATGGAAAATGGATCAAAAATACATTCATATAGCTAAAACAAGAGAATAAAAAATGCTAAACATCCATACCACAGGTATCCCAAAGAAATAGTTGCAACACTTTTATTAAGCTCTTGCCAAAATGATAATAATAGAGTCTTTGATCAATATGCCAACATCCAACTAATTCCAACCTATGAAATGACTGAAAAAATACATGATATAGACCTCAAAAAAACTCTTCCCAGCCTCAGGGGTCAAATCAATGAGAGGAGGAGCAGTTCCACCAAAAACCGAGCTGCAAGCTTAAGTGTAGGAAGGTCCAAGTGACTCATCCCTAACTTTTGTGAACTGATTCATTACACCTCATTGAGTTCATCTACCTAATGTATTTACCCTAGGTGACAGTAAAAACACCATAATTACATTTACATCATTGATTTACAGAGGTAAAAATGTGATTCCCCAAGATAAAAATCAATTTGCATAAAAACTTAGAAAAAATCAGAAAACTGTCAAACGCGCCTTCCCTTTGTAAACGCGCCATCCCTTTGTCAAACGTGCCATCCCTGTTTCATCCTGAGTTTGAGTGCCTTCCCGGTGTCCAAATTGGGCTCATGATGGCTCGTTTGAAAGCCTATCCAATCTACTTCCAAATATTTATTTATTTTGCAGAATGGAGTTGATTTTCCTTGTCAAAAATAGATTCTCCCAAGACTTCTCTGTGCGTAGCGCAGAGGCAAAGAAGTGGGCAGAAAATTGATGTTTTGAGTGGTTTTTCACCTTTTCAATTTCCAGTTGTCCTGAACAAGGCTAATAAAGTGGTTTTCCTACATGTATTCATCATTATGAATCAGCTGGTGGCCTTATCATGGTCAAAAAGTTCCTCAAAAAAGAATGCAAGGCTAGAGTGTTGCGCGTATGACAGTCTAGTTGTCACAAGACTGTTCAGGTTTGCAAAAAAACGCAAAAACTTCAAAATTTTACCCAAAACTTCTCAAAATTTGGTAATTTATTGTTGATGATGTGGCTAGGCATGAGTGAGGCTTCAACCAATATGTGAAGCCTCCTTTTCTCTTCTTACATGGTCAAAGCCTCAATTTTTGCCTTGGCACTTTTGAGCTTGGCCTTTGAAATTTTGCCTCTTTGAGCATAATGCTTTACCTTCTTTCTCAATACATCACTATCACTATTTTCCTTCTCTAGAAGTTTCTCTAAGTTTTGGTTAGCTCTATCAAGCCATGTATCCTGGTTCTTGTTGACTACCAGTGCAAGTTGTTCATTCAGAGTGTGTTGATTAGCAAGCTCAGCCTCTTTTTTCCTTTCTAATGCTAGAGCTATTTTCAGCCCTCTAATCCTAGGCTTTCTCTTTGGCACTTGTTCTACTGCCTCATCTATCACACCATATGTTTCTAGTGTCTCTTCAAGAAAAATTTTGGATTTTTCTGCCTCTCTTTGAGCTTTGATGAATTTGATCTCATCAATGACATGTTTTGTTTTTAGCTGCTGGTTCTCCCTCTCAAGAAATTCAATGACAAATTTGGACCTGTCAAGATTATTTTGTAGCTCCTTAATCTTGATTTATTTCTCCTTGATGATTGTACTAGTCATCTCATCATCATCATGCTCATCTAGGTCAACAAGGTCAAAATCATGTTTAGTCTCATGGAGGTCCTCCTCCTCATGTGTGATCTCTGCTTGAATCTTTACCTCTGTCATCTTTTGCTTCCCTTTGTCTACTTGCTTTGTAGATGTAGAAGGAAAGGCCCCTCCCACAATCTGTAGGGAAAACACTTTCTTATGACCTCTCTGGTATGTTTTTTCCAATAGCTCTATCTTAACATTCTTAGTCTTTTGAGGCTCACTGTTTTTAGCTCTGCTAGGTGATCCAGTCTCAATGTGGGATGGAGATGATGGTGGTGAATTAGATGAAGGAGACTGATCTGATGATGATGCATGAACTGTGGGATGAGATGGAGCAATGGATGTGGAAGGATGAGATGATGAATGCACAGTTTGGGCATGTCGAATAGGTGGAGCAGTGAATATGTCATTAGCTATGAAAGTACTCCATGAAATGTTTAATTGATTGAGGAGCTGGAGGACTATGATTTTGATGAGGGAGTGGTGAAAAATAAATTTTCATTTGGTGGTCATAATCTCTCTTTTGGGAAATAAATTCCATCCTCTCAAGGCTACGGAAGAGAAAATAAGGTATGTTGAGCATCTTGACCCTTGTGAAATGCATAAGTAGCAAGATGTGATAGGTGTAAAGTCTAGAGAACCTACCTTCACAAGAAAAGTATTTTATGATGATTTTCATCATGGGAGCATATCTCTCCAGGAGGTAAGAGAAAGGAAAAATATTCTTTCTTTCATTCTTGTATCTAGGTTTAATGTATGGCTCATAATATCGCTCCTCCAAGTCTGTTTGCTTGAACCACTTTTCCCCAATGTTCGGGATTCCAGTGGCAGTTGATATGATGGCAGCGGACAAAGTGAAAGTGACACCAGTAAGGGTTACCTGGCTGTCATGGATATTTGAGATGAATAGTCTGGTCAACATAGGATTATGTTAGGCCCTTTGTACTTTCTCACAGAATTCAAAATAGCCTACATGATTAAAACATGTCACAATTATGGGAGATGCCATGAGTTCCCTGGTATTTTTTGGCTCAAGTCTAAGGATTCTCCTTCCTCTACTTGAATTCTTCTCCTTTATTTATTCTCCCTCACTATATTTTATGTTATGTTCTTCTTCCATAGGTGTCTTAGTATGAAATCCTAGGGAGATTTAATGATAGTGGAATGTAGGTAAAGGGAGTGGGGAAGAGTGTGAGGAAATTTAGGGAGATGGAGGAAGGGATTTTTTATTTGAGGGATGTGACAGGGAGTAGGAATGATGAGGTAATTGGAATAGGGAATTTAATTACAATTTAGGGATTTTGGAAGCCTAGGCAAGTGAGTAGCCTAGGGTTTAGGGTTTGGGGATGAAAGGTTTAGGGAAAGGGGATTATGTGATATAGGGGTTGAAATAGGAATAATAGTGATAAGGGAAAGGAATATGGGGTTTTGGGAATGAAATTAGAAGTGAAATTGAGAATTGAGAGTGAAATAGGGTTTCAAAATCAAGTAAGACACAAAATATTTCACAACAAAGACAAACACCATACAATCAATTTCAAGAGGAGAGGAATGATGGAAATAGACCTTCTTTGCTTGTTGAAGGTCGAATGTGCTACTGCTGAAGATTGAAGGCCATGTGATGATATTTGGATGGCGTTCAGGAGTTTGCTGTAGAAATCGGGTAAATGCTCAGTGGACATAGCAAACGCGCAGCGCAAAGAGCAAATGCACAACACAAAGAGCAAACGCGCAACCCAAAGATAAAACATGCAACGCACCTCTGTTTTGTAAAATTTCACCCTCAAAACTTCAAAATAATGATTTTTCTGAGGTTGCTCAAGGATGGAGGAGAAAAATTAATTTTTTTTGATGTCATTAGGGTTTATATACTTGAGTGAATTTGATTTAATCATTTGAAACCCACTTTGCTAATGTTTCAAATTTCACTTTTAAACTTTGTAGAATACCCTTACACTTCTGAAGTTTTTTCTTTGAAATTTGATCAATGGATGAATTGAGAACCCTTGCACTTTTACATGTGCTTGTTTGGCATGTGGAACTGAGTTGGCAACTTGGGAAGTTGAGTACTTATTACATATAATGAACTTAAAATTACATAAATTAAAAATAAAATTACATCTTTGTTTTTGGAATAAAATTTCATTTTAGAATGAAACTCACACTTGAAAGCAGAATTACAACTTTGAAAACTATCTTTACATGCTGTCAAATCCTCTTTAAATGGTAAAGGGATATTATTTGGATCACTCTCATACTTTTGCTGATCTTATGCAATGAAATGGTTTTTTATTTATACCTTGAAATATGAAAACCTAGAGACCTAATGAAGACCTTGAGTGACCAGACTTCATGGTGACCTGACTGACATATTGACATGATGAAAGGACTTTCATAATTGAATTATGCTCAGCAAGACATGAAGGTGGGCCAGAAAATATAAATCTTTGAGGAGGAGTGATGTTTTTGGACTAGGACTACCATCAGTGAGTAAATTTTTGAATAAAGACCTAGGTGGAATGACAAAATTTTCTAAGTGAGACTCCTAAAATTATATGAAAAGAGTATTTTTGAACACTGAGGGTAATATGAAAATAATGACACTAACATTGGCCTTATTGGGGATCAGAGATCTGAAAGAGGTGTCAAGAACCACAGAACTCTGTATTTTTCATATCAGTGCCTCTTCCATTGGGCCAATACGATCAAAACTCAAACAATAACATGACTAAAAACTAACAACTTAGAAAAATAGACTAACTCAATGCAAACTCAAATGACTAAAAATTGCCTCAATATTGACTTACTTGACTAAAAACTGAACTTTTTGAAAATGGAAGAAAATTAGTGAAGCTCCATGGACTTCACTTTGGGCTCCAAACTCCAGTGATTCTCTACTTCACACTTGCATAAAAGGTAATCTGAAAGAAAATTCTATTGAAAACAAAGTGTAATCAAACTAAAAGGTAACAAAATGTAACCAACCTTCTCTAATGTGCTGCACAATTTCTGATTAGGTGAAATGATCCTTCCAGTGTAACCAATCCAGGAGATGGCTACTTACTGAAATTCTGCTCTCACTTTCCTCGAGCAGGCAGAATGATGTACATGTAGGAAAGTCACAATAAAAACTGAAACCAAGGCTTATGCTAACAAACAAGACATCATTCATCTTCTCCATTGCTTGCAAAAGACTGCTGAAGGGATCTTGAAAATCCTGAAGCATTACCTTGTCTTGAGATCTAGTAGCAAAAATACAAGTACTCCCTTCATTCTGATATGAATGAGCACTTGGTTGTTGATCGATTGGAAGGCATAGCGAAGTATAAACTTCTTCTATCTGAGTGTTGGTTGTAAATTCCTCAAACATGAGAAATTCTGAATCAATCTCTGGCATTCTGTATCTCTCATGCTCATACTCCTCAAATTCATATTCTAAGCCATCCTTAAACAGAAAACATTCTTCAAGATTATCAAACATGATAACCCTATCATCTTTATGAAAGAAAACAATATCTATTAGCTGGTCTCCTTGCAGGAAATCATCATCACAAATTGGTTTACTCACAAAAATTTCCTGTATAGTTTCATCAAAATCCTCATCAAAATTATCTTCATATTTATCGTACTTAGGAAAATCAGGTTTAGGAGAAACTTCATCAAATACGAACATTGAAAAAGGAGATTGTCTTTCTTCATCTTGATCTATAAATCTAGTTTTAGGATTGTCCTCATTTAAACTTAGATTTTCGTTTTCAAAAGTGGAAGAAGTTTTACTAACACCTTCTTGACTATGTGAACACTGCAAGCTTATATTATCTTGGGTTGTAACATGAATTTTCAGGAGTTGATCTATCTCATCTTCAGATAGAGGAGAAAGTACTTTTTGTTTTCTTTTGATAAAAAAATAATTGAATTCTTTTACTCCTAAAGATTCACAAGGATGTTGAATATATTCTTTAACCTTTGGCTGATCAACTTGTTGTACTGCTGCAAGAATTGTCTCCTGTGGGAATTCTTTATGAACATCAAGACAATATACATCATCTTTTCCTTCCATGAGAGAAAACACTTACTCTTTTTGGTGATGAAAATGATTGTCATGCAAAGCCTCCAAGATCTCTTCATCCATGAACTCATTATCATCATTATAATTCTCTATATTTTGAATGAAAACCTCAAAATGATCTCAACAATTATTAACCAAAGACAAAGAAGGGTAGGACTCCTTGTATTCTTCATAAAATGTTGAATGGAAAACTCTAAGAGAAAAAATACTGGCAGGTGGAAAAAATTCATACCAAGATCGCGCTTTTCCTTCAAGAGAAGCCATGAACATCTTTAAGAGAGAATCTTCAGGAAATTCAACCTTCAACTTGCGTCTATGCATGTGAAATTTAACCAGATGTAAAGCAGCATCATTCCTATCATCATCTTTAAACATAGACAAATTCCTTTGCCAATCTACCTTAGGCATTTTATTTGGGAAACCTAGAATGTGATCTCTTTTCATTGGAGCATACCTTCTTGAAGCATATTCCATCTTGAAAATTTCTTCAAGCTACTGATTTTCATGAGTGGAATGGCCTTGAAGTGTTGATTTTTTGGATCTTTCAGTCAATGGAGTCGTCAGGTGAATGGTACAACCTTCCTATGTGTCCAATTGTTGTTCACCATCAACAATTAGATATAAACTTTGTCGTTCTTTCCCAAGGAAGATTTGATCTTTCATTCCCCGGCATCGGCACCAGTATGTTATCACTCTGCCAGATCTCTAAGGCTGAAGATGAAATCCCAACAGAGGTAACAAAAAACCAATATTTTGGCTTGGTATCTAGCCCTATGAAACCGAACAAGGCTCTCTCCACAAGGTCACAGCCAAGAGGGCTGGATAAATTAGTGTTTTAGGCTAGGTATGAGTTCATGGGCTTTGATTTGATTTGATTTGGTTGCTGGATGAGGATATTAGGTCAAAGAGGCTAGGTCAAGGAAAATAGGATTAGGGTTACAGTCCATTCAATGGGGTAAGGTAGGTAGGAAGGATAGCACATTAGGGTTCTTGGGATGTAATGATTCAAACAGGTGAGGAGCTAGGAAGAGTATGAAAGATCAATTCTTCCTAAACTGAAAGAAAGATGAACGGACTATGAAAAAATTCCCAAAATAGAGCATGTGAGATGAATTTTGTTTCCCTAACTTGAAAGTGATCATACAATAGACATGAAATGGAAAATGGATCAACAATACATTCATACAAATGAAACAAGAGAAGAAACAATGCTAAACATCCATACCATAAGTATCCCAAAGAAATAGCTGCAACACTTTTATTAAGCTCCTACCAAAATTATTACAATATAGTCTCTGATCAATATGCCAACATCCAATTGATTCCAACCTGTGAAATGACTGAAAAACTACATGATATAGACCTCAAAAAAACTCCCATCCTCAAGGGTTGAATTTATGAGAGGAGGAGCAGTTCCACCAAAAACTGAGCTGAAAGCTGAAGTGTAGGAAGGTCCAAGTGACTCATCCCTAACTTTTGTGAACTGATTCATTACACCTCATTGAGTTCATTTACCTAGTGTAGTTTACCCTAGGTAATAGTAAAACCACCATAATTACTTTTACATCATTGATTTACAGAGGTAAAAACATGATTCCCCGAGATAAAAGTCAATTTGTAGAAAAAATCAGAAAATTGTCAAACGCGCCATCCCTTTGTCAAACACGCCATCCATGTTGCAGCCTAATTTTGAGTGCCTTACCGGTGTCCAAATTGGGCTCAGAATGGCTCGTTGGAAATATTGTCTAGTCTACTTTCCAAATATGCCTTTATTTTGCATAATGGAGCTAATTTTCCTTATCAAAAATAGATTCTCCCAAGACTTCTCAGCGCACGACACATAGCCAAAAAAGTGGGCAAAACATTGATTTTTTGAGTGTTTTTTCACCTTTTCAACTACTATTTGTCCATAACAAGGCCATAAAAGTGGTTTTATTACATGTATTCATCATTATTCATCTTTTGGTGGTCTTATTTTGGCCAAAAAGTGGCTTAAAAAAGAGTGCGACGCCTAGGGTGTTGCACGTTTGATAGTCTAGCTGTCACAAGACTATTCAGGTTTGCAAAAAATCACAAAAACTTCAAAATTTTACCCAAAAATTCTCAAAATTTGGTAATTTTTCGTCGATGATGTGGCTAGGCATGAAGTGAGGCTTCAGCCGATATGTCAAGCCTCCTTTTCTCTTCTTGCAAGGTCAAAGCCTCAATTTTTGCATTGGCTCTTTTGAGCTTGGCCTTTGCAATTTTGTCTCTTTGAGCATAGTGTTTGACCTTCTTTCTCCGTACATAATTATATTTGTTTGCCTTCTCTAGAAGTTTCTCTAAGTGTTGGTTAGCTCTGTCAATCCATGGCTCCCAGTTCTCATTGACTACCACTGTAAGTTGTTCATTCAGAGTGAGTTGATTAGCAAGCTCAACCTCTTTTTTCCTTTCTAATGCTAGAGCTCTTTTCAGCCCTCTAGTCCTAGGATTTCTCTTTGGCACTTGTTCTATTACCTCATCTGTCACACCATATGTTTCTATTGTCTCTTCAAGAAAAAAATTGGCCTTTTCTGCCTCTCTTTTAGCTTTGATGAATTTGATCTCATCAATGACATGTTTTGTTTTCAGCTGCTGGTTCTCCTGCTCAAGAAAGTCAATGAAAAATTTGGACCTATAAATATTAGTGTGTAGCTCCTTAATCTTGGCTTCTTTATCCTTTATGATTGTACTTGTCATCTCTTCATCATCATGCTCATCTAGGTCAACAAGGTCAAAATCATGTTCTGTCTCATGGAGGTCCTCCTCCTCATGTGTGATCTATACCTAAATCTTTACCTCTGTCGTATTTTTCTTCCCTTTGTCTACCTACTTTGTCGATGTAGAAGGCAAGGCTCCTCCCACAATCTATGGGGAAAACACTTTCTCGTGACCTCTATGGTATTTTTTTTCCAATATCTCTATCTCAACGTGCTTAGTCTTTTGAGGCTCACTGATTTCAACTCTGCTAGGTGATCCAGTCTCAATGTGGGATGGAGACGATGGTGGTGAAATAGATGAAGGATATTGATCTGATGATGATGCATGAACTGTGGACTGAGCTGGAGGAATGGATGTGGAAGGATGAGATGATGAAGGCACATTTTGGGCATTTCGAATAGGTGGAGAAGTGAATATTTCATTAGCTATGAAAGTTCTCCATGAAATTTTTAATTAATTGAGGTGATGGAGGACTATGATTTTGATGAGGGAGTGGTGAAAAATAATTTGCATTTGGTGGTCATAATCTCTCTTTTGGGAAATAAATTCCATCTTCTCAATGCTTCGGAAGATAAAATAAGGTATTTTGAGCATCTTGACCCTTGTGAAGTGCATAAGTAGTCGAATGTGATAGGTATAAATTCTAGAGAACTTACCTTCACAAGAAATGTATTTCATGATGATTTTCATCATGGGAGCATATCTCTCCAAGAGGTAAGAGAATGGAAAAATCCTCTTTCTTTCATTCTTGTATCTAGGTTTAATGTATGGCTCATAGTATCACTCCTCCAAGTTTGTTTTCTTGAACCATTTTCCCCAACATTCGGGATTCCAGTGGCAGCTGATATGATGGAAATGGACAAAGTGAAAGTGACACCCGCAAGGGTTACCTAGTTGTCAAGGTATTGGAGATGAATATTATGGTCAACATAGGATGATGTTGGGCCCTTTGTACTTTCTCACAGAATTTAAAACAACCTACATGCTTAAAACATGTCACAGCTATGGGAGATGCCATGATTTCCCTGGAATTTGTTGGCTCAAGTCTAAGGATTCTCCCTCCTCTGCTTGAATTCTTCTCCTTTATTTCTTCTCCCTCACTATAGTTTATGTTATGTTCTTCTTCCATGTTTGTCTTAGTATGAAACCCTAGGGAGATTTGATGATAGTGGAATGTAGGTAAAGGGAGTGGCGAATAGTGTGAGAAAATTTAGGGAGATGGGGGAAGGGATTTTTTATTTGATGGAGGTCAAAGGGAGTAGGAATGATGAGGGAATTGGAATAGGGAATTTAATTACATTTTAGGGATTTTGGAATCCTAGGAAAGTGAGTAGCCTAGGGTTTAGGGTTTGGGATGAAAGGTTTAGGGAAAGGGGATTATGTGATATAGGGGTTGAAATAGGAATAAAAGTGATAAGGGAAAGGAATGTAGGGTTTTTGGGAATGAAATTAGAAGTGAAATTTGGAATTGAGAGTGAACTAAGGTTTCAAAAGCAAGTAAGACACCAAATCTTTCACAACAAATACCAACACCAAAAAATCGATTTCAAGAGGAGAGCAATGATGGAATTACACCTTATTTGCTTTTTGGAGGTCAAATGCAATGTTTTTGAAGATTGAAGGCCGTGTGATGATATTTGGATGGCATTCTGGAGTTTTCTATAGAAATCGGGCAAACACGCAGCAGACAGAGAAAACGTGCAGCACAAAGAGAAAACGCGCAACGCACCTATGTTTTGTAAAATTTCTCCCTCAAAACTTGAAAATCATGATTTTGCTGAGGTTGCTCAAGGGTGGAGGAGACAAATGAAGTTTTTTTTTTATTTCATGAGGGTTTATATACTTGAGTGAATTTGATTTTAATCCTTTGAAACCCACTTTGCAAATGTTTCAAATTTCACTTTTAAACTTTGTAGAATACCCTTACACTTCTGAAATTTTTTCTTTGACATTTGATTAGTGGATGAATTGAGAACTCTTGCACTTTGACATGTGCATGTTTGGCATGTGGAATCGAGTTAACATCTTGGGAAGTTGAGTACTTATTACATATAATGAACATAAAATTACATAAACGAAAAATAAAATTACATCTCTGTTTTTGGAATAAAATTACATTTTACAATGAAACTCACACTTGAAAGCATAATTACAACTTTGAAAACTATCTTTACATGCTTGAAAATCCTCTTTAAAGGGTAAAGGTTTATTATTTGGATCACTCTCATACTTTTTCTAACCTTATGCAATGAAATGGTGTTTTATTTAGACCTTGGAAAATGAAAACGTAGAGACCTAATGAAGACCTTGAGTGACCAGACTTCATGGTGACTTGACTGGCATATTGACATGATGAAAGGACATTCATGACTGAAGTATGCTCATCAAGACATGAAGGTGGGCCATAAAATATAAATCTTTGAGGAGGAGTGATGTTTTTCGACTAAGACTACCATCAGTGAGTAAATTTTTGAATGAAGACCTAGGTGGAATGACAAAACAATTTGAGTGAGACTCCTAAAATGATATGAAAAGAGTATTTTTTATCACTGAAGGCAGTATGAAAACACTGACACTAACACTATGTTTCCACGATCCTATCAGTTATGGAAGGTTTGATACAACTTGGGTTGATCTTTGTTGGAGTCAACTGCTCAACAACGTCGAATGTGTCAAAAAATGCGGGGAAGTATGGCCGCAACTGGTCCACATTGAATACTGGATGCAGGCCAAGGAATGTTGGAATGTTGAGCTTGAAAGAATTGACCCCCGAACCCTTAGTGATGGTCTAAGGCCTATATCAAAGCGAGAGAAGCTTGAGGTGGGCCCTAGTGAGGTGCTCTTTCTACAAATATAACCAAACTTTTTCCCCCACCTAGAACTTGTGTGGCACCCGATGTTGATCATGGCGTTGTTTTTACTTAGAATTTTCTTTATCCAATATGTCATGGACCTGTTGGCGGATGTGCTGAATGTGCTCAATGAGGCTATTATCCCTGTCAGCTTCATACTAGACATGAGCCGAAGTTACTTGAGTAGCTACAAATGGTATGGAAACATCAATGGGACATATTGGCTGGAATCACAACCCCACTTAAAAGGGGTTGTGGCTAGTTAAGATTCAGGGAGCTCTGTTGTAGCTATGTTGGACATATCTCATCCCATGTGCATGGGTACTTTGAGTTGTACATGCGTAGGATGTGCACGATCATCCTGTTGACGACCTCCATATGTCCATCAGTTCAGGACCAAAGGTTGTGGACTTAGTGAGCTTGGTATCCAATGACCAGAGACTTGACCAGTGTTGAATTTGGTAACAAGAAGAGGCTTCTAATTTAATTTTCCCTTAATTAATTTAGAAGGAAATTGTAATTCCACCTCACATGACAATTTGTACGAGCTAACTGAGTTAGGAAGACTTAGTTAGCTCAGTCAATTCAAGTTGAGGGTCAAAATAGAGACACGTATATTTCTCTCTAAGTTTTATCGGGTCTAGTTAGAGTTTATTTTGAGTTGTAATTATTTAACTTAATTGTTTAAGTTAAAATCAATTTAACTAGTTCTTAACTTATGGAGGATATAGTGAGAGGTCTAGTTAATTAAATATGATTTAATTCACATGGAGTTCTTAATCATATAACTAATAATTCACTATAAATTTTTGTTGCATGTCAGTTCTGAGGAAGACCCAGTTGAGATTGGAGTTAAAGGGAAGTGTACTATCATTTGTATAATTAGAAGATTGTACAGGTCATGCATGAGGTCATTATAAGGCCTTAACTGTGTTACACAATCAATTATTGGGAATTTCTTAATTAATAGAGGTTTAATTTCCCTAGGGATTGCGCAAGCAAGGAATGACATCCAAAGGCAAGAATTTGGTTAAGTATTGGACCAAACTTTCTTGGGATAGTGTGAGGCAGTCAAAGATAGCGAAGAGAGCCCTTAATCCTTAGAGAAGCATTGTATCTTTTCATATTCTTGACTTAATGCAATGTACAAATAATGGGGTTTTTAGCTGAGGCTTTCCCTAGACAAATATTTGTGTTGTGCGATTGAAATTCTCTCATTAATTTTCAAAATATTATGCAATCATAATTGGTTTCTGCAATTTGTAGAATAGATTCAAGTATTTTTTTTTAACATATTACAAGATCATTTGAATCTATGTGGATTTTCTACATGGAATCGGAGCAGGAATCACTATAGATGAGAAGAATACGAGTTTGTGTTGAATAGGTGAATCAAATTTGCAGATCTACTCTTCAGGAATAACAATAGAAACAAGATGTCTTTATATGGATTTAGACTCAAATATGCCCTTGAGGGTAGTTCAAATTACAGAGCTTGGAAGGACAAGATGAAAGCAATGTTGTAAGACAACGGGCTAAAGGAGTTCATAGACAGTGATATTATGAGGCCCACAACAAGAGATTCTCAAAATATTGATGCATGGAAGAAGAATGTAGCAAAGGCGAGAAGGATTATGTTAAAAGGAGTTCGAGATCATATTGTCTCAAACCTCCATGGAAAGATAAATCCATATGCTATGTGGAAGGCATTAACAAATTTGTTTCAGAACAACAACAACCACAAGAAGATAGTGCTAAAGGACAAGCTCATAAAAATCAAGATGGATAAGGGTGACAGAATACCAAAATACTTGATGAAGTTCACCCAATGTCGAGATGAGCTTAGAAGTGTTGGTGTGACAGTTTCTGAGGATGATATTGTGAGCCTAGCACTTCTAGGCCTTCCCAAGAGCTGGCACAACTACCAGGATTTGGTGAATAGGAGGGATAATATACAGGTGTGGGAGCAATTGTGGTTTGAATTGGTACAAAAAGAGATTTGATGGGATACCAGAGATGGATTGTGCCTTGCCTAGAAAGGAAAAGAATGGGAAATGGAAGGTGTCCCATTCCAAATCATATTCTGGTCAGGAAGGCAAGAAGAAGGACTTGTCAAAGATTAAATGTTTTCACTGTCATGAGCTTGGACACTATGCCACAAAGTGTCTGCACAAGAAGACTGGAAATAAGCCCTCAGGAGGAGCAATAGGTGAAGCACTTGCTTCACAATTAGAGTTGGATTTCACTGTCATCGCATGCATGGTTTCATCGGTGATGGGTTCTGTGTGGTACATGGATAATGGAGCTTCATTCCATATGATCGGCAACAAATAATTCTTCAGCAACTTGGAGAATAAGGATCTCCAGATGCACATCAGGATGGGAGATGATGGGAGGTATAGTGCGATTGAAATAGGTATTATTACCTTTCAGAAGGATTCTGGTACTCCCCTCACATCAAAATATGTCATGTATGTTCCTGGTTTAAAGAATAATTTAGTTTCAGTTTCTATGTTGGAAGACCGTGGCTATGATGTGATATTTAGCAAAGGAAAGGTGTTCCTTCGTCACAAAGATACATGATAGGTGAAGTATATTGGAGTTTGAGTAAAGAACGTCTACAAATTGGATGTAGAATATTGTGTTGCCTTGAGCAAAAAATTAGAGAAGGTGCAAAGTCGAGACATTGGTGAGTTATGGAATAGAATATTGGGCCATCTACACTATGGCGCTTCGAAGATCATGCAACATATTTCTATAGGACTTCCCAAGTGTGATCTTGAGCAGCAAGATACATGCAAAGGGTGTACATTGGGTAAGTACACCAAAGCCACCTTTCATGAGAAGGAAAGTCAAGTGAAGGCAATTCTTGAAAGATTTCACTCAGATGTGTGTGGACTATTCTCGATAGCCTCCACAACAAAACACAGGTATTATGTGATTTTTGTAGATGATTTTTCATGCAAGTGTTGGATATTATTCATGCATAAGAAAGTTCTGAAATTCTCAAAATTTTGTGAGTTCAAAGCACTTGTCGAGAAAGATACATGGAAGAAGGTGAAGGCTCTCAGAAGCGACAATAGTGGAGAATATGTCTCGAATGAATTCAAGAAATTTTGTGCTTTAGAAGGAATTCGACGGGAATTTATAGCACCTCATAACCCACAACATAGTGGGGTTGCAGAAAGGAAGAACAAAACTATTGTGGGAGAAGCATGATCGATGTTGCATGATTAGGGCCTACAGTTGCACTTGTGGGTTGAGGCATGCGACACAATAGTATTTGCGCAGAATAAAAGTACTCATCGAATTCTCGGGATGATTACACTAGAGGAATTTTTTTCATGTAAGAAACCATGTGTGGCACACTTTAAAATTTTCGGTTCATCATTTTATTTTCATGCAATCAAATATGCCAAGAAAAATTTAGAGTCAACAGTTGAGCTGGGAATATTTTTGGAGTACAACGATACACATCACAAATATTGGGTGAAATTTCCATCTCATAGGATGACAGTGGTCCGAAGAGATGTGAAGTTTGATGAAGAGAAGGCCATGCAAATTTCCTTTGAGAGGGAGCTTCATTTGCATGCAGTTGAGGATATCTTAGCTCCAAAATAAGAACTTCGATATGGGGGGAAGCCACAAGCAGAGGAATAGACAGTGGAAGCACCCACTCGTGCAGAGACATCCAAAGACAGAAGGAAGTGCATGAGAGAGGCTGACAGGATTGTGCTTTATGCTAGAGAGAATGTGGGGGCACCCACATCACAACACATGAAGAGAAGGTCCCCACAGTGGTACATTAGTTACATGGCTCTTATGAGCGAGAGTGTAGAGATTGAGCCATCCTCATTCGAGGAAGAAGTGTAGCAACCAGTTTGGGTTGGTGCCATAGTTGAGAAGTATGAATCCATTACCAGAAACAGGGCATGGGAAATTGTCCCAAGACCAGAGGGGAAGTTATTTGTAGGATCCAGGTGGATCTACAAGGTGAAGTAGGCAACATATGGGAGTGTGGAGAAACACAAGGCCAGATTTGTGGCCAAAGGGTTCTCTCAGGTGGAGGGGATTGATTACAAGGAGACATTTGCTCCAGTTTCATGGGACTTGTCAATTAGATCAATCCTTTCACTTTCAGTGTAGATGGGATGGAAGATACATCATACGGATGTAAAGACAACCTTCCTCAATAGAGTGATTGAGTAAGAGGTGTACATTGAGAAACCTAAAGGTTTTGAGACTTTAAATAGAGAGTCACATGTGTGTAGACTCACGCGAGTGTTGTATGGACTGAAACAAGCACCTTGTGCTTGGTACACTAGGATTGACAATTACTTCACTAGGTTGAGCTTCACCAAGAGTGAAGCAAATGAAAACCTTTACCATATTGTGGTAGAATGTAAAATTTTGATCATTGTACTTTATGTCGATGATTTTATTATAGCATTTGATGAGAAGCTCATCAAGTTTTGCAAAGAGGATCTTGCAAGGTAATTTGAAATGAATGATATGGGGCTCTTGCATTATTTCCTTGGATTGGAAATTTGGCAAAGGGATGGGGAGCTATTTGTATCTCAGAGCAAGTATGCCAACGATATTATGAAGAAGTTTCACATGGAGAGAAACAAACCCATGGAGACTCCACTAGCAGGGAACTAGAAGATGGAGGATGTTACTTCAGTCGAAGTGGTAGATGCTACCATCTACAGGTAGCTTGTGGGTTCACTCATGTATTTGGTGAACACATGACTAGACATATTCTATGTGGTTAACTAGATTAGTCAAGGTATGGTTAAGCATAGCAATCTCTATTAGAATTCAGGCAAGCATGTGTTGAGATACCTCAGAGGCACCACATAGTTTTGGCTATGGTACAAACAGAAAGAGGGAATGAAGCTTCAAGGCTTCAAATATGCAGATTGGTTATGGATTCCATCCGACATGAAGCGCACATGAAAGAACATCTTCAGCATTGGGTCAATAGTAGTTTCCTGGTACAATAAGAAGAAGAGATCAGCTGCACTCAGTTTAGCAAAGGCAGAGTACATGTATGTTATTCAAGCAACTCACAAGGCCATATGGATGGGGAAGATGCTTTTTGGTTTGTTTGACAACAAATGTATCCAATGGTGATTTATTGTGATAACCAGAGTTGCATGAAACTCTCGGTTAATCCAGTTTTTCATGATAGGTCCAAGCATATTGATATCCAATATCACCATCTCAGAGATTGTGTGCAGAGGAGCATTATGCCATTAGAGTACATTCCTATAGAGAAGCAAGATGAATACATCTTGAAGAAGGCATTGTAAAGAGGAAAATTCGAATTCCAAAGAGGCAGGATCAGGGTAGCGGACAATCCCTTTCTTGTTGAGAGGGAGTGTTGAAATTGGAAACAAGAAGAGGCTTCTAATTTAATTTTTCCTTAATTAAATTAGAAGGAATTTATAATTCCACATCACATGACAACTTGTACAAGTTAACTTAGTTAGGAAGACTTATTTAGCTTAGTTAATTCGAGTTGAGGATCAAATTAGAGGCATGTAGAGTTATCTTTAAGTTTTAGGGGGTCCAGTTACAGTTTATTTTGAGTTGTAATTATTTAACTTAATTATTTGAGTTAAATTAGTTTAACAAGTTCTAACTGATGGAGGAGCTAGTGAGAGGTCCAGCGAATTAAATATGATTTAATTCACATGCAATATTCTATCATATAACTGATAATTCACTATAAATAGTTGTTGCATGTCAGTTCTGAGAGAGACCTAGTTGAGATTGGAGTTAAAGAGGAGTGTACTATCAATTGTATAATTAGAAAATTGTACATGTCATGCATGAGGTCAATAGAAGGCCTTATATGTCTTATGCAATCAAATATTAGGAATTTCCTAATTAATAGGGACTCAATTTCCCTAGAGATTGCGCAAGAAAGGCAGGGCATCCAAAGGAAATAATTTGGTTAAGTATTGGACCAAAATTTATTGGGATAGTGTGATACAGTCAAAGATAGTGCAGCGAGCTCTCAAGCCTGAGAGAAGCATTGTATTGTTTCATATTCTTGACTTAATGCAATATAAAGATAATGGGGTTTTTAGCTGAGGCTTTCCCCAGATAAATATTTTTATTTTTTGATCAAACTTCTTTCTCTTTCTTGTTAGGGTGATTATGTGATTGTAATTGGTTTCCTCAATTTGTAGAATAGATTCAAGTATTTTGTTTTAGCATATTAGAAGATCAGTTGAATCTATGTGGATTTTATACAACCGTAATGCACTTAGGAACCAACTATCTTGATCTGAGATAATGGACTGTGCAATATGAAAGTGTACCCATACTCATTTAAATAATATTTCAGTAGTGGCTTCTATTGTGATAATCTTCTTGCAGGCCGCTAGAATGAGTAGCTTAGAGAATTTGTCGATGACCACGAAAACACGGTCATTGCCCTGCTTGGCAGAAGGAAGGCCCAAAATGTAAGCCATGGATATGGATTCCCAGGGTCGACTAAGTGTAGGCGTAGGAGTATACAAGCCTTGTCTCTTGATTGTATGTTTGGAAATGACACAGGAAGTATGGGATCTGATGTACTTCCCAAAATCCCGTCGAATGTTTGACTAATAAAAATACTTCTGCAACACTGCCACCGTCTTCTCTGCCCCAAAATGTCCAGCGACCTAACTGTAGTGTGCCTCCTAAATCATCTTGGAACACTCACTTAAAGGAACACATATGTGTCCCCAGTGGAATAACAATGTGTCTTGGAGGTGAAATTATGGAACTTTCTTACCTTCCAAGAGCATATGATATGTCGTGTCGAATTCTAGATCACTCTTGTAAAGATGTGGCCATCCCGAATTCTCGCATCCACAAGAGTCAAGAAAAATGGTTACCTCCATAACCAGCATTCGACTGAGGAATTATATAAAATTATTGGTGTTTCCCTTCTTTTACTTAATATTTAAATGGAATTGTTGCATATATTTAGACCATTTCTGATAACAATCATTCTACAACTTTCATTGTGTTTGTATGAACTGCAATGGTCAATGGTCAGTGACCTTTAAGTAAAGTCTCCTTTTCATAAGTGGGAAAATTCCATACTGTATCTGAAAGTGTCTCACTGTGATATTCCATCGGATGCCCCAATTGGATAAGGACTGCACCAATGGCATAGTCGAAGGCATCTGTCTCAATTTCAAATTATTGTTGCAGGTCTGGTAATGTGACAACTGGTGCAGAGTAGAGGCAATGTTTTAACTTGACAAATTCCTTCTGTTGGAATTCAAACCAAAGAAACTTTGCTTTGGCTCTGCCCTTGGTGACTTGACTTAAATGCCAAGTGATATGAGAGAATCCCAACACGAGCCTGCGATAGAAATTGGCAAAGCACAGAAAGTTGTGGAGCTCTATTAGAGTGTTTGGGGTTGGCCAATCCCGAATAACTTTTATCTTGTCTACGTCCACATGCACACCCTTCTCATCAATGATGTACCCCAGATATTGAACCTTTGTCACACCAGAAGTGAATTTCTTCAAATTGGCACACAATTTTGGTTGTCGCAGGGTTTGGAGGACCTGTCGAATGTGGTGTATGTGATCTTCCCAACTCTGGCTTAAGATCAAGATGTTGTCCAGGTACACTACCACGAACAAGTTGGTGAAGGGCTGCAAGATGTTGTCCATCATCCGCATGAAGGTTGTGGGGGAATCAACTAACACAAAAGGCATGACCAACCATTCGAAAAGGCCCTCCTTGTATCTGAAGGTATTCTTCCACACATCTGAGGGTTCAATCAATACCTAGTGATAACCAGACTTAAAGTCAATATTGCTGAAATATTTGGCTCCATTGAGCTAGTATAGAAGGTCATCAATCTATGGGATTGGATATCTATTTTGGACATTGATCTTATTTAGAGCCTGATAATAAATACAGATCCTCCAGGTTCTGTCCTTCTTCTGTACCGAAACAATCAGGCTCCCATAGGGTGATGAACTTGGTCTGATGTGCCATTTCTGCAAAAACTCTTGAATCTGCCTCTTGATTGATTGTTCTCCAAAAATAATCATCGCTAGATCGGTCCATTGGGCAATGCGCCCAAGGTAATATTGATGGAGTGGTTTACCTGAAAATCTAGGGGTACCCCTGTGGGTGAGGTGAATATGTCCCTTTAGTACTCCTCCATGAGCTTGTCCATCTACTACTGTCATGCAGAGGAGCCGTATCTGGAGGCTGTGGAGGTGGTCACAATCTTATTCTTGCCCTGAGGGCGAATCATAAGGAAGAATAATTTCCCTGTCTAGAAAATGATCTCACTACATTACTTAACAGAGACCAAAGAGATGGTGGTAGGCGGTGCTACCTCTGGTATCCTATATAAATTATTTCCCAAAGTAATAATAACAGTGTGAATCCTAGACTCATACATAACATGAAGCTTCCACAAGTATGGTTGGCCTAATAATACATCACAAACTTCAAGAGGAGAAACATCACACAAAATTTCTTCTGTGAAGAAGTTGATGTTGTAGGGAAGGCGACACTACTGGCTGATGCAGATATCTTGTCCTTGGTGAATCCACCCGATGGTGTACGACTGTGGATGTGGTGTAGTTAGTAGGCCCAACCACTTCAAAAACTATGTTGAAATGAGGTTATTTTGGCTCCCATTGTCTAAAAGTAACTCTAGTGGAGAACCCTTCACCCACTTCTGTGAGTGAAAGAGACACTCCCCCTCCTTTGGATCTTCAGGCTCAACCTTCTAGATCTTAGTGGTGGGCACGGTGGCACTGGGTTCAACAATAATAATTTATTCCCTTTGTCATTCTGCTTGTCGGGTTTTGACTCAGAGTCAAAACATCCATATGTCTCGGAAGCCTTGGGCTTGGCAACCTGTTACTGCTTGGCTCGACAGTCACTTGTGTTGTGAGTGGGGCTCTTATGGAAATCACACCATTTTCTTGTGTCACCCCGCTTAGAAGGGTTGTCTTGGGTCACCCCGCTTTGGCTTTGTCCTCTATTATGAATTTTGGGGGCACCTTTCCCTTGCTTCGGATTCACAGATCCAAAGTCTCGCTTCTTTTGTTTAAATTTCTTCTCAATCCTGCCAACATATCGGTATGTTGCACCAAGCAAGGAGATGTCCAGGAACTCCATTTCCTCCTGAATGTATTTGTGCAAAAAAATACGATAATTGAGCACCATATGTTTCTCAAAGTATTTTATACCCAACTTTGTGCTTTGGGTATGGAAAATATTCATTAGCTCATGCACATCTTGATCCATTTACTACTGCAACGTAGTCTATTGTATGTACTTGTCCTCATAGCTCCCCACAGGGTCATATTTTTCCTTGATGGCATCTTGGAAACAATTCCAAATGGGTGGTGCTGAAAATAGTGAGGGTTCTCTCTCATCCCTCTATTCATATTAGGTTTCCCACCAGCCCTTGACATGGGGGCGACTTTGAGGAGTGAAAAAGTAATATTTTACCTATTGGTTAAATCATGAATCAAAAAACATCCTTCCAACAATTTAACCATCTGTCTACAACATCTACATATATCTAGCCTTAAAATATGGGAATGTCAAAGCTTACTTGTATTTTGAAGGGAACGACACCTCCAGAGTGGTTTCTGAATGAATATGTGTCGCCTATGGGAATTCCCCGAAGGATTTGGGAAAATTTATTGATCATCGCATTCCTTTGTCGCTCAAGGGATTCTTCGAGCAATAATTTGAAAGGATCTCTTGCTCCCTCGTCTTTTCTTCAACCATGGGAGGTTATCGAGGTTTGTGAGGCTGGTCTTGCAAAGATTCAACTAGTTCGAGCCCTATCTCCTTATACCCTGAACTTGTTGGGGACATGCAAAGAAAAACAGAGAAAGAGAATACAACTATAATACCACTGATCCAGACTTATGGAGGAATGCAACAAAATGAATATATAAACATAAACACAAATATGCAAAAGAAATAAATCTTCATCTCATTAATATCAAAGAAATGAAAAATGCTTACACTCAAAATGGAAATAAACTAGCTCGAGCGATGGTAGCTTATCTTTGAGAAGAGATATGGCGGTTGCATGCCTATGATCTATGTTACAATGAGGCTCATTAAGGGAATTTTTATTATTGAACAGCAAAGGGAAACCATAAAAAACCAAAACCCTAACCCTAGGATATGGAACGCCAAGAGTTCGTGGGCCCCATTTGGGTTAGTTGGATAACCAACTTCTTGAGGTCGTAACTTGGTCATATGATCTCTGTTTGGCACATACGATACCTCGTTAGAAAGGTCTCTATGAGTACTATAGGAATTGTAGAAGTCTAATTCTGACCTAAAAAAAACACTATTTAGCAGGTCAAAACTGCTTCTAATATTCAGGACCTGATAAACTACTAAAAATAGTAAATGCTGCTATAATCAAGAAAACTAATGAAACCGACTGGAGGTCTAGGTGGAATAGGCAGGTGACCACCAATATCCACCTGGATCATAGGGACCTAGGCATGTACCACCACCTCTGATTGCCACTATCATCTCAGAGCTTGATATTACCGAAAGAGCTAAAGGAGTTGTTGCATCTCAGTGATGAGTCGTGGGAGACAATTGCGGACAACATGCAAACATCATTTGCTAGTGTGTATGTTGCATTGGATGGAGAGATTAGGAGACCACCACCACTTACTCGTGACCTTCCATTACCCTTATATGATGATGCATTTCTCGCAAGTTTTCCCTTTAACCAGGTTTTCACATATACATGTATGTATCATGATGCAAATCATGAGACTTGGAGGGTGCACGACCTCCATGACACAGACCATATACATATATATACGAAAATTTTGTCTCTTATTTTTAACTTATGCATAATTATTTATATTAAAATTTCTAGTTTATATTAGATTGCATTTATATTAATAAGTTCATGATACCATGTAGACACATCCCAACTACATGGATGAGCTTATGAGGTCATCTGAGGGGGCAGTTGATCAACCAGACCATCCTCGACTAGATCATGTTTCCACAGATTTTCCTCCACCTCCTCCTCCACCTTATATTTTCACTAATGTGGAGGAGAGTCACTATGTACAACCACATGGACCAGCAATTGAGGTAAATGTTTTTATTCCTAAGGTTTCAACATTTTATTTTTTTAAGTTATGCATATATGTTAATTAATGTGTAGATTAATTATAATTTGTCCTTTCCATTGTGTACATAGGCCCATATGTAGTGTCTTTGATGCCACTATTATGTGAATACATGAGTGGTATGTTGGGTTTAGAGGCACTTATGATGCGGGTCCATCGATGCAGGCCCCAATAATCGAGCCATAGGAAGGGGAGCATCGAACCCATATTCATGATTAGACCCCCATCCTATCTAAATTTCATTTGGACTCAACTTAGGTTAGTAGATTCATGTATATGTAATTAAAAATGTGGTTCAATATCATTTATTTCCATATTGTTTATTTTGTACAAATAATGATATAATTAGTTTGAATTTGAATGTGTTATATTATAGTACCAACTTATGGACACTTATTTTGCACAACATAACTCACATAGGAGTTTTGGTGGTACTTATAGTGTCATAGTTTTTATATTTTCAGGCTATTTCATAAGGCACATTCACATGTGTGATACATACTTTGTATATTTTCATACATGGAAAAATTATGGATGTACATCATGGACATTATTTTAGTTTATGGATGCTTATTATTTCATTTTATGTAAGTTCATGTGATATTTGAAATTTGTATATATTTTCATATGGATAGTTTATTGATACATGTATTCACGATTTCAATTTATGGATTTGTATTAATCTTGTTTATGGATGATCACTAATTTTTTATTTTTATGGATCTCTTAAAATTATTTCACTAATTTAATAATTTTTCTATATATTATAACTTTTATTAGTAAAATATATCTTCAATTTTGATTTCGAGTTTCGTAGACTAAGAAAATAAGTACAATCTTAAGTTATGATGCGAGTCACTTTGATACTTAAAATGAACTAAAATATATCATGTATCTATTTAATATTTATCATGGATAGAATCCCAATCATGCTTCATATTGGCTTGTACAAAGTGTCTTTTAGTGCAATCAACATGTATGTTATTACAATTCAATTTTAAAAATCAATTATTTGAATTATAAAGTCATCCATATATATATGATTTTTTTTGTGACCCACCCATATACCATTGCATGGACAACTTTTTTAAGTTTTTCAATCAATTTCTTATCTCAAGGTTCAATTAAAAAACACAAAGAGGATTGAAATAAGTTTTATTCGATTTTAATATTAAAAGATGTTTTGTAAACAACAAATAGGTTTTATTCAACATTATTTATTTTGAGATTATCTACAATAGCTTAGTCATAACATGATATAAGTCAATCATATTAAAATTTAATATATAGGTCGAAAAACTTGATATATAGCAACATTTCTAGAATTTTATATAATGTTAACAACTTTCCTAAATTTACAAATAGTTATCCAAGTATTTCAATCAATTCCTTATGATGGAAATAAGTTTTATTCAATTTTTAAAAACTCAAGTATGATTGAAATAAGTAATATATTCAATTTTAAAATATGTGGAGATGTAAAAGTTACAAATACAAATTTTATTCGATTTTATTTTGTTTGAGGTTATCTACAAAAGCTTAGTCCTAATGCACATCGTCAATAATTTTTTTGTGCTTACTCTGGAATCAATCCACAATGTTAAACTCATTACCTTGAAATTAATGTACACCATATATCCCATTACATCATTTATTAGAAATCAACATCCTCACTAAAATCAATGTATCTAATGCAAGCAATCAAATAGGATAAGAAATAAACATCTACACTAAAATCAATGCATTTAATGCAAATAATCAAATTAAAGGATTAGAAATCAACATATACACTAAAATCAATGCATCTAATGCTGCAAGCAATGAAATAGGATTAGAAATCAACATCTACATTGGAATCAATGCATCTAGTGCTAGAAATCAAATAGGAGTAAGAATCAACATCTACACTAAAATCAATGCATCTAATTCAATCTCAATCAAACAAGATTAGAAATTAACATCTTTAATGAATTGAATGCATTTAATGCAAGAAATGAAACATAATTACAAATCAACATCTACACATAAATCAATGCATCTAGTGCAAGAAATTTTCTTCCCTTTCTCCCCCCCCATTTATATCAATATTTCCCTCCATCCCTCCATATTTATCTCTCTATCTTACCCCCCCAGAAACAAACACACTCTCTCTCTCTCTTCATATATATATATATATATATATATCACTCCCTCCCCCTCTCTCTCTCTCTCTCTCTCTCTCTCTCTCGTTCCTTCTCTCCTCCTTCCATCTATATCTATATCTTCCTCAGTCTCTCCTTCTTCACCTCTCTAGATCACCTTGCAGACATACACATTGTTTCCCCATATTTATATATATCTCACTCTCCCTCTCCCTCTCCCTCTCTCTCCCCCTTCTTTCCCTCTGCCTCCCCTTCTCTTTCTCTTCCCTCCTACTCTCCTCTCTCCCTCTCTCTCCATCTCCCTTGTTACTCTCTCTCTCTCTCTCTCTCTCTCTCTCCACCTTTACGTCTGTATATATATATTCCTTCGTACCTCCCTCAATCTCCCCCTCCAACTCCAACACTCTCTCTCCCTCCCTCTCAAGTCCTCTCTTTCTTCCTCTCTCTCCCACCTCCCTTTGTCTCTCCCCTATGTAGAAATTATATACAATATGCAAGTATATATCCGGACTCTCCTGATCTCACAATATTTATCTTCTTGCAAAATACAAAATCCTTCCACTATAATTCATGCGGAAATTTAATCAACAATTGCAAAACACATGAAGCAATAAAAACACACATAACACAGTTGTTTAACGAGAAATCTTGAAGCTAAAAACCCCAACTATCATATATTATGTATCATGGAGATCATGTAACAATATCATACAAATCTTAGTACATCAAGCTCTCAGTACAATACAATCTTCGCACACTAACATAGAAGAAATCTGCAAATCCATGCACCAGACTCTGCCCTCCTGCTAGCCTACCTCCACTGTGCAATCCAAGCTGATTATAATGACCAATTCGATGCAATCCCACTCTCCTTGACTGTGTTATTATCATTGGAAACTCCAATGTATCTGTAGATGCAATTCATGCATCACTAGTAGTCACAACGGATAGTCCATCTTGCCCTTTCACCTATCTCTCCACTGGGTCTCCACTGGATCTGACATGCATTGTAGTTAACTGTTGTATTGTTCAGTTGATTAATGAGTTATTAGTTGTGAATTAATTAACTAATTAATTCACTCCACTCTCACTAGTGTATCATTCAGTTATATTAGATATAACTAGCTCAACTGAGTCTAACTAAGTTAAACTGAATACAACTCCATGAACTACTCTTCCAACTCTGTCATAACTTTTCCACTTCAGTTCTAACTGAGTCCTCCATGCATGAACTCCAGTAAACCCTTTAAACCTTAGGAATTCGTAATTCCTTGATATGATTTTCCCAAGGTACGATCGCGAAATAAAAAAGTGCTCCAAGAGAATAAGTTGTTGTTTAGAGTCTGATTATTATTAAGAGCTAATAATAATCGACATGGATCTATTTTTAGATTGACGATCTATAAATAGACTTCACCCAATCTTCTAAAAATAGAACCTCATCTATTTTTCACATTTGACCAACCATATACATTTGACCAACCATCTACAAATAGCCTCCTGCTACATATAGAATATGCTCACCATGTCTAAAAATAGACATACACCTAAAAATAGCCTGTGTGGGCCCCACCTAGTCTAGGTGATTATTTTCCAACTAGGATCAAGGATGATGTTTCAGGAAGCCTCCTTCACTGTTTCTTGTTGCAATATTCAACACTCCCTCTCAACAAGAAAGGACTGTCTTCACATGCGACATGCAACTCCATGCATTGGCCCTGCAACCTTTGTAAGCGCCCTGCAACTCCATGCATATGCTCTGCAACTCTTGCTGCAACACTTCCGAAACTGAAAGGCTCCAAACAACTCAATCAGTATAATGCATCTATCATCAAAGTCTTCGACTTCTGCTTAGCTATTGCACATGTCTTCAGGAACCATTGCACTGTTGAACTCTGCACCCATGCACTATGCACTTGCTATCAACTCTGAACCGTGCTCCAGTATTCGACACTGTCACTTTGATCTCACTGCATCAATCCAACTGATCATGCTACTGCTGCTCTATGGGCACCTCGTAGCCAGGTTAAATTCATGAGATCCACACCATTTCGATGGATCCTGTCCAAAAATTTCTTCTTGGATTATCCATGCATGTCGCCCCACCTCTTACCTGGTGGTATAGCTTAATGCACTCCCTCTGCCCATCTGGCATGAAATTTCTCTGCATGAGTGGTTGCTCCCACTCCATGATCCTCATCTTGTGGATTCTCCACATCCCGAGGTTCACTCTTACCTGCATGCAAATCCTGCTCCCTCTCAAGCTTCAATTTCATGTCTTTCTTGCACTTCCCAATAGTAGGAAGCTCCATAGAAATCCCATCTACATCAAATCTATAAATATTCTTCTGCATCTCTAGTTGTCGCTACTCCACAACCTTCTGAGACTGCTTCTCAAGCTGCATGTTGAGAGGCTCCCTCTCAACCACCAAGTCACTAACCTCTATTTTGCTCCTCAAAGCTTTGCATGCATCTTGTACCTCAGTGCATGTAGATTCTTGGCTCGCGCATATTGTAATTGTCCCACCGTCGCAAAATTTTCTAACAAAAGAGCTGATTTTAAATTGACGATATCTCCCTCATCCGAGCTCTGTTTTGACCAATTTTTTTTTTTTCAATTTGGGTATTTTTTCGCAAGGAATCCAAATATGTTATTTGTTTCTAAAAATATTTCACAAAAAATTTCAGATATTCTCTGCAAACTTGCACGCCCAAAAATTCATGCTCTCATTCCATGTAGAAAATCTATAACGCAGCTCCGGTACCATGTAGAAATTATATACAATATGCATGTATATATCTGGACTCTCCTGATCTCACAATATTTATCTTCTTGAAAAATACAGAATCCTTCCACTATAATTCTTGCGGAAATTTAATCAACAATTGCAAAACACATGAAGCAATAAAAACACACATAACATAGTTGTTTAAGGAGAAAGCCTGAAGCTAAAAACCCCAACTATCATATATTATGTATCATGGAGATCATGTAACAATCTCATACAAAGCTTAGTACATCAAGCTCTCAGTACAATACAATCGTCACACACTAACATAGAATAAATCTGCAAATCCATGCACCAATCTCTGCCCTCCTGCTAGCCTACCTCCACTGCGCAATCCAAGCCAATTACAAAGACCAATTCGATGCAATCCCACTCTCCTTGACTGCGTTATTATCATTGGAAAATACAATGTATATGTAGATGCAATTCATGCATCACTAGTAGTCACAACGGATAGTCCATCTTGCCCTTTCACCTATCTCTCCACTGGGTCTCCACTGGATCTGACATGCACTGTAGTTAACTGTTGTATTTTTCAGTTGATTAATGAGTTATTAGTTGTGAATTAATTAACTAATTAATTCACTCCACTCTCACTAGTGTATCATTCAGTTAGATTAGATACAACTAGCTCAACTGAGTCTAATTGAGTTAAACTGAATACAACTCCATGAACTACTCTTCCAGCTCTGTCATAACTTTGCCACTTCAGTTCTAACTGAGTCCTCCATGCATGAACTCTAGTAAACCCTTATGAATTGCGTAATTCCTTCAGCCCACTGATTTTCCAAATCTATTCACTGAAATAAAATTCTCCAAGAGAATAAGTTGTTGTTTATTGTCGGATTATTATTAAGAGCTAATAATAACCGACATGCATCTATTTATCTATAAATAGACTTCGCCCAATATTCTAAAAATAGAACCTCATCTATTTTTCACATTTGGCCAACCATCTACAAATAGCCTCTTGCTACATATAGAATATGCTCACCATGTCCAAAAATAGACATACACCTAAAAATAGCCTATGTGGGCCCCACCTAGTTTAGGTGATTATTTTCCAACTAGGATCAAGGATGATGTTTCAGGAAGCCTCCTTCACTATTTCTTGTTGCAATCTTCAACACTCCCTCTCAACAAGAAAGGATTGTCTTCGCATGCGACATGCAACTCCATGCATTCGCCCTGCAACCTTTGCAAGCACCCCGCAACTCCATGCATCTTCTCTGCAACTCTTGCTGCAACACTTCCAAAACTAAAAAGCTCCAAAAAACTCAATCAGTATAACACATCTATCATCAAATTCTTCGACTTCTGCTTAGCTATTGCACATGTCTTCAGGAACCACTGCGCTGTTGAACTCTACACCCATGCACTCTGCACTTGCTGTCAACTTTGAACCGTGCTCCAATATCCGACACTGTCACTTTGATCTCACTGCATCAATCCAACTAATCATGCTACTGTTTCTCTATGGGCACCTCGTAGCTAGGTTCAATTCATGATATCCACACCATCTCGATGAATCCTGCCCAGAAATTTCTTCTTGGATTATCCATGCATGTCGCCCCACCTCTTACCTGGTGGTATAGCTGCATGCACTCCCTCTGCCCATTTGGCACGAAATTTCTCTGCATGAGTGGTTTCTCCCACTCCATGATCCTCCTCTTGTGGCTGCTACACATCCCGAGGTTCACTCTTACCTGCATGCAAATTTTTCTCCCTCTCAAGCTTCAATTGCATGTCTTTCTTGCACTTCCCAACAGTAGGAAGCTCCGTAGAAATCCCATCTACATGAAATCTATAAAGATTCTTCTGCATCTCTAGTTGTGGCTGCTCCACAACCTTCTGAGACTGCTTCTCAGGCTGCATGTTGAGAGGCTCACTCTCAACCACCAAGTCACTAACCTCTGTTTTGCTCCTCAAATCTTTGCATGCATCTTGTACCTCAGTGCATGTAGATTCTTGGCTCGCACACATTGTAATTGTCCCGCCCTCGCAAAATTTTCTAAGAAAAGAGATGATTTTAAATCGACAATATCTCCCTCATCCGACCTCCGATTCGACCGATTTGTTTTTTAAATTTGGGTATTTTTTCGCAAGGAATCCAAATATGCTATTTGTTTCTGAAAATATTTCACCAAAAATTTCAGATATTCTCTGCAAACTCGCATGCCCACAAATTCTTGCTCTCATTCCATGTAGAAAATCTATAACGCAACTCCGATACCATGTAGAAATTATATACAATATGAATGTATATATCCAGACTCTCCTTATCTCACAATATTTATCTTCTTGAAAAATACAGAATCCTTCCACTATAATTCTTGCGGAAATTTAATCAACAATTGCAAAACACATGAAGCAATAAAAACACACATAACACAGTTTTTTAACAGGAAAGCCTGAAGCTAAAAACCCCAACTATCATATATTATGTATCATAGATATCATGTAACAATCTCATACAAAGCTTAGTACATCAAGCTCTCAGTACAATACAATCTTCACACACTAACATAGAAGAAATCTGCAAATACCTGCACCAATCTCTACCCTCCTGCTAGCCTGCCTCCACTGCGCAATCCAAGCTAATTACAAAGACCAATTCGATGTAATCCCACTCTCCTTGACTGCGTTATTATCATTGGAAACTCCAATGTATATGTAGATGCAATTCATGCATCACTAGTAGTCACAAAGGATAGTCCATCTTGCCCTTTCACCTATCTCTCCACTGGGTCTCCACTGGATCTGACATGCATTGTAGTTAACTGTTGTATTGTTCATTTGATTAATGAGTTATTAGTTGTGAATTAATTAACTAATTAATTCACTCCACTCTCACTAGTGTATCATTCAGTTAGATTAGATACAACTAGCTCAACTGAGTCTAATTGAGTTAAACTGAATACAACTCCATGAACTCTTCTTCCAACTCTGTCATAACTTTGCCACTTCAGTTCTAACTGAGTCCTCCATGCATGAACTCCAATAAACCCTTAGGAATTGCGTAATTCCTTCATCCCACTGATTTTCCAAATCTGTTCATTGAAATAAAGTTCTCCAAGAGAATAAGTTGTTGTTTATTGTTGGATTATTATTAAGAGCTAATAATAACCGGCATGCATCTATTTTTAGATCAGTGATCTATAAATAGACTTCGCCCAATATTCTAAAAATAGAACCTCATCTATTTTTCACATTTGACCAACCATCTACAAATAGCCTCCTGCTACATATAGAATATGCTCACCATGTATAAAAATAGACATACACCTAAAAATAGCTTGTGTGGGCCCCACCTAGTTTAGGTGATTATTTTCCAACTAGGATCAAGGATGATGTTTCAGGAAGCCTCCTTCACTTTTTCTTGTTGCAATATTCAACACCCTGCATCAATCACTCACTCTCTCTCCATCTCTCTCGATATGCATCATGAAAATATTTTGACTATCTCTGTCCCTCTCTCATTTTCTCTCCCCCTTCTCTCCGTTTCTCCTTTTACTTCTATCTCACCCCCAAACATGCACACACTCTCTCTCCATCTTTCTCTTGTCAATCCCTCTCTCTCTCCACCTTTCTCTCTCTATATGTCTTTAAATTCTTCCTTCCCTATCGTTTCCTCCAAATCCATCTCTCGAACTCCCTCTCTTTCTCGGAGACTCTCTCCTCCTCTCCCTCTCTACATCTTCGTGCCCCCCCCCCCTCTCTCTCTTACCCTTCTCTCCCACTCTCTCTCTCCTCTATATTTCAAAATTTTTAAAATACTTTGACAATTAAAATATTATGTTTATATATATATATATATATATATATATATATATATATATATATATATATATATATATATTGACGTCGTACAACAATTTAATTTTTTATATAATACATAGTTAAAATGAAAGCTTTCAAATGTGTGTTGTACATTCACCTGGAGGGAAAATGATAATTTTCCATGGAAATATTATCTAAAAGTTTGCAAAATATTAATGTTCCAGCTACCTCCATCAAATATCCAAGAGCACTTCATGTCTTCCAATTGAAATTGTTTAGGTTTTATTTCTTTAAGGTAGTTTTAGGGTATGATTAATTTAGGATTTTAAAAATATTATATATTTTATTATGTTAGTTTTATACAAAAAATAGGTTAAATAAAAGTAACATATTGAGTCACCCTGTATTACTCTTTTTGTGTTAACCACTCTTTTGTTGATGCCTATGGCATATATCAACCACATTTATTAATTTTGTTGTGCTAGTATATATTATAATATAAGAAATTTTATATTATATTAAAGTTAATAATAGTCTATTAATCCAAAATTAATAAATTTAATATTAATATTAAAAAGTTAATATTAATATTATTTCATCATTTAATTTAATAATAATAATAATAATATCTTTTTAATATTAATATTAAATTTAATAATGCTTTTAGATGACATGATAACAAAATTTCTAATAAGATTTGGATTTTTATTTTTTTTTGTAAGCTAGGTAGGACTCTTCTATTTCATTTTAAAAAGCAGATAGGATTACATACACATCCAACATATGTTAGATGGCCTCAGCTTGCCCACTGGGAAACCAGATCTATTGGCCATCTAATCGTATGATAAGCCATCCATAATTCAATTTTTTTCAAAATGTCAAGAAGTGCAATACAAGTTTGAATATGTTTAGCAGCCCTAATATCTAGATAACTACAACAATAATTAACTTCGGGAGAAGCTAACCTAAATATTACTTAAAATTTTCCAAATAAAGAAAGCATGTGAGGCTAACAATTACTCGTCTGAAGAGTCCATAGGTGCTGGATCTTTTGCACTAGAAACCAAATGCTCAGTATGTGGAAGGCATAGGATATGCTTCTCAATTCGGCTGAGACGAAGATTCTATATTTGGATTTGACATTAAATCAACTAAAGGTCCTTGTGAATTTCTTAGAGCTCAAAATTGGGTTTAGGTGGACCAGCTGAGTTGGACCCTATGGATTTTGCAACAATATTATTCATAACCTAGTATAAATATACTGACTACTATAATTTGGTGTATCTACCCTGGAATGACTTGGGTACTACACTAAAGATAACCATTCTCCAAAGTTAGGGTCAATATTTTTAGCTTCCTCCTTTACTTATGCTTCCCACCCTTATATCAATTGATGAACAAGAGGAGGGGTGGTGTTATAATAAACCTGGGCAGCATCTCTAGCCTTTCCAACTATATCCCAGCGTCCTCTACCCCTGACTAATGGCTTCAGGATATGTCTTTCCTTGCACCCACGACCACAACTTCGGCTTTGAATATTTCCCCCCCGATGGGAATTTATTTTGTAGGAAGCAAGGTGAGCCATGGTGCTCCAATTTGAACAATAGATAACCACCAGACCAGATGCAAATCAACCAAAAATACACAGAGCCTAGACAAGTGTTGGGCCATAATTGTGAATTATGGATAAAACACACTTCCCTAGACAGATGACAATCTAGAACAACAGATTAAAGACTATACGACTACCTTTCCTAACTCAGAATAGACACACAGAAAGGATTAAAGGCTTACTTTTAATCCAAGCGCTTCTAAATGGCTCCTTCTGTCGCTTCTGTTGTAGCTTCAAATTCAAGAGGTTTGTAGGCAAAATGCTTCCTGCAAGAAAGAACACTAAAATAGCAAAAGATAGCAATAATACAGATGTCTATTCAAGTTAGTTAGCTAAATCAGTAAATCATAAAAAATATACATCAACTAAGATCTTGCAATATGGAAAATCAAAGCCAATACATATGCATATAGGGAAAAGTAAGTTCTATTCTTTATTGATGATAGAAGGAGAGGTTACAACCAAATGACTGATTTGAAGTGACCCTTCTAGCAACGATGCTCAGCCCCATCACAGTATAAATCTCTCCAGCAGCTGTTACACAAATCTAACTCTCAATTGAAAATCCTCCATCATTTCTCTACTCAAATTCTTCCTTCTCAAACACTCAGATCTATGTTCAATTTATAAATGAACTGAAGGTAGTTTTGCAATGGATGACTTTCCAATAATAAGAAAGACATGTTCCTAGTCATGTAGATGTCAAATGGACACTTGGATTCGAAGCTTGACACATGTGAACTCTTCTAGAAGGCATTGGCCAAGTGGAGATTCCGGAACAATGAGAATTTCGCTCCCAATGTGACCAACGCACCCATAGATGTCGGGAAGTGCTTTGCAAAGCAGCCTTGCATGGGGCTACCTACATATGCAATGCACTTATTCCCCTTAGAGGCAGCGTTGGTGAGCTCCCACATGCTATATAATAAACTTCAAACCTTGGAAACCTTTGCTTGATGAAAGTCATGTTTGATTTGTCTTGTTCATTGTCTTAGGGAATGTAGCAACTTGAAATGATAGGGAATGATAGACCCTTATTCATTGGTCCTGGAGATGATGGCCAGTTAACGAGGTTATTGGGAATGATGCCCAAATTGACCTATAACAATTGCCCCCTAAAGCATGAGGTCAAAATAATAAAAACATTTGATTGAGATTCTTTACACTTGGATGGGCTAGAGACGAAGCGGAGTGGTCACCTGCATCAATCTTACAATACATTACATCATGATATATCCTCTTTGATCATAATTTTTGAGGGTAGGCATTCCCTTTTTCAACACATAAACAATCTAATAACATGTACATAATTCAGAAAGTTGTCGACATTGGAATGTTGCCCAATGCAGACATGCCTATAGATATAGGCCCATGTTCAGATGACAAACTGTATGTAAGGTCACCGTACAGATGATGTGCACAACAATCCTGAAATCGCAACCCAGATGGCTGAAACTAGATCCGGGGTCTTCTTATCTCATTCACTCGATCATTCGGGTACATGTCTAGCCACGCGAATATATGATTTGTCGTCAAACATGGAAATACATCATTTAATTACCAGCCAATGATGTGAGTTGTTAACAAATGCGAGAGAACCACCATTAGTGAAAATGGCCCTCAAGGTACTGCAGTACATTTCATAAGGCGTGAATAGATGATTTGATGTCGAACGTCAAACAAAATATTTCGGTCAAAGGTCCAGAAGTGAGGATCTTGTCGATGTTGTAACAAGCCTCATGGTACTGGAATCTGATGTTTCTAAGTGAACTTCTTGGATATTGATTTGTTGTCGACAGGAAGTCACCTTATTGCGAAACGGGAGTTACTGATTTAAGAGACAAGGGTATGACTTGATATAGCAATTTTCAGGGATGACGGTCATGAGAATAAAGGTTTACGAGTATTGTAGAAGGATAATTTTATTCACTGGATGACTTCTCTTTAACATATCGGCGACACTGTGATGAGTTGGCAGCATTGACCCAAAACCGAAGTGAAGGTATGATGAACCGTAAGTGTGAATGAACCGTCAAGATGATTACCCAACCCAAACAATCACGGACATGGAGTGAAAGAAGTGTCATGTTCAAGAGCGACTTGCTACCATAAAGAAATTTTTCTCACTTTTCCCAAATTTTCCCCGGTCATTTGCCGACCAGTACCTCTTTATTTTTTAACAAGCTTGAGGAGGATAACATTTTCTTGATCTATAATTCAACCCTTCGGGCGAATAAAGTATCACTATTTAATAATTTAACGAATCTAGCGATAAATGAAACTCGATTCTTGCCATGATCGACAAGCCCGTCGCTATTTTATGTTTTAACGAGCTTAACGATAGTGATAGCCCGATCCTTTTTCATATTTAGAGAGTTTGAAAAAGTGGACGAAAGAAAACTCCATAAGTACTCTTTCATAAATTTGTCACTCAGATCTAAAAAAGTGTAAAATATTATCTGAGAGAACCTCTTTGGTCATGTTTAACCAAGGTATTCATTTTTCGTAAATAATCTATCTCACTCCGAAAAAGGGTTAAAATTATACTAAGTAGATATCTACTCATTTACTTTTACAAGCTCGAAAAGAAAAGTGCTCGGCGATCTTTTCATATTATCGGAGTCTAAAAAGAGCTGAAAGAAGACTCCAGGGGTTCCTTTTTCACTGTTATCAAAGCTCGAAAAAGAGATAAAAGTGTGCTTCAAATCCTTTTTCGTTTTTAACAAAGCTCGAAAAATAAGGAGAAAAAGTATGCTTTGTGGTCAAATCATTCTTGAAATAAATCTGCACGGCTAATTTGTTCATCAGTTGTAAGACCATTTGCATTTTGGAGCTCTGAACCTGTTTTTTTCCCCCGAACTTCAGCTGTTGATTGTGTGCAATTGGTAAGAATGTTTTGAATGCCCCCTGCAAGAGCACATGTCGAATGCCCCCTGCAACTTGAGAAGATTCCCCCCAAGCTTCATTTCATTCACCTAAGTAGATTACTAATAGTTGGATGGAATGAAGGTTCATTAGCGAGATCAAATGGAAGACTCGTCTTAATTAAGAGAGGATTTGTTTCATTTTTTAATGAGCTTGACACAGGAAAAGAACTATGCTCATGACCTGTATCATTTTTTAACGAGGTTGACACAGTAAAAGAACTCTCCTCAAAGGCACTTGTTTCATTTTTTAACGAGGTTGACATAAGAAAAAATAACTATCCTCATGGGGACTTGTTTCATTTATCGAGGTTGACACAGGAAAAGAACTATCCTCAGCACCTGTTTCATTTTTCAACAAGGTTGAAACAGGAAAAGAACCATCCTCATTGTGCAGTTGGAGTAGTGAGTGTGCTCTGGAAAATACGTAGTCTAACAGAGTCATCATTTAAGGACTTTGATGAGCACCATAAATGATAAGTTATAACATGCATTGACGAGTCTTCTCCAGGGTTTTCATTGAATTTTAGAATTTCTGAGGGTAATTTCTATGGAATCACCAGCCACCAAGGAGAATAACTGATGGGATCAGCTTGATATTGTACTGAAGATGTGAATAAAGGATCAAGCCATTCAGTACTCATAAAGGAGGAACCAGATAGGATTCCAGATGATGACATGGGTGAATTCAATGGACAAAACATCGAAGATGAAGCAACAGTAGATGTTGTCACAACTAAAATAGATGGTTTAGACTGGGATGTTATCTCAGCCATGGTAAAATGACCCAATGTATACCCTATAGAATCTATGGAAACTCGAAGTGAAACAGGATCAACAAAAGCAGAGGAAGATGATTGAGGAAAATACTCGTACATGTAAAGCTCCTACTGAAAATGAGTTGGAGTTAAAGATGTCTCGTCTTGTGGTATTTCTTCAATCAAAATAAAACCAGGTGGAAGAACTTCGCAGTCTAGCACGAAGTATATTTCAGGTGGTTGACTACGCGATATGGGAGACTCAATGGCTACAATAGATTGTGGAGTGACCAATACAAAAACAACTTCCGGTTGTTCGACTTTGGGATCAAGATTTTCTCCACTTAGGGAATATAGCAACTGAAATATAAGGGGATGATAGACCCTATTTCATTGGCCTGGGGATGATGTCCAATTTGACAATTAACAGCTACCCCCTAAAGCACTATGGGATCTGGATCAACTTCGGGTTGAACAACGTCGAGTTCGGGAGGTATGGTCTCACTGATTAGATAGATCGTGACCACGGGTAGCTATGAGGACTCTGTCTCGACAACAGTAGATGAACCAGGATTTGTAGAAACAACTTGTGCCAACTCTGGTATATGGGAATATGATGTTTCACCAGAGGTACTGATAGTACTAGTTTCGGTAGAGTGATGTCGCCTTCGCCGTCCATAAGTAACTTATGGTGGCAAAGGTGGTTTCAATGCTAGTCTACGTGAATGACGGAGAAAAGGATTTTGTTCTTCCATGATGACTGATTTATTTTAACCAAAAAAAAATAAACAAAATAAAAGGGTATTACTATGCAAAAGGTTTACCAAGAAACTGTGAACTACAAAATACCTTCCGACGAACCAAGAAGTACAGGAAGACAATCTCCCTGAATGTTGTGTTCGGTGTATCACAATTTACAAGGCGACCGACTCGGTTCACTATGGATGGATAGCACCTAAAATTTGTCCTCCCAAATATACCATAAAGTACGTGTAGGCCCAAGTTCGTATTAGCGCTTTCTGATGCGAAACCTCACAGTGAGAGCACCCCTTTATACTTATCATACTATAACACCGCCCGATATACCCTAAAGTATGTGGATGAGCTACGATATAATTCTGTACGTGGAGTGAGGTATCACACTTAGAATGTATCACAAAGAAGTTAACGACAATTGCTATGTTTTACGATGCCGGAACACGTCTCTAGCCTAGACCTTCTAAATGTTATTGTTATGGTTCCAATGATTTGTTAGGTAAATTGAGAATAATTTTATGTTGATCTTGCTTACAATTTTCCTTTCAAAGGTTCACCGCGATGATGTATTGGAAAATTCCTAAAATGCATCAAAAAATGATAAGCAGTCTTTCACTTTCATTTCTTCAATGAAAAACCTAGCTACTAAGGGAAGAGAGAAAATAATTTGTGAGAAAACAAATCAAAGAGAAAAACAAATCAATGATCACAAACTAAATGCAGATTTCCTGATGATCCTTTTTGTAAAACACACAAAATCCTACATGCAAATGCAAGTTTTTCTTTTCAGTTTCCTTAATGTTATGAATGCAGAAAAGAAACTAAGTGCACTAAATCAATAATTCAAATGCCTTTTACTTTCGAGAAATGAAGAATACAAACAACAATTTTTGTTTTGAAGGAAAAATGAGGATTTCAACAACAATTTCTCCTATCAAGGAAATGAAGATTTTACGACAATTTCCTATTTCGAAAGTAAATGATTATTGATGCGACCATAAAAAATACTTTGAAATCAACTTGTCAATGATGAAGAAAAAAAAATTTAAACAAACATTGAACAAATTTTCAGTCAAAGGAGGAAGAAGTATATAGAGTCACTGGTAAATATGAGGATCAAACTTTTCAAAACACAGCAGAAAACAAACTGAAACAAATTGTAAAGGCCAATTCAAAGGAATCTGGATGGTTTCAGGAGTCAATGCAGTCTCCAAGGGGAGACAGTGCTCTGCAATGCAGGCCTGAAAGGGAGACAGTGCTATGAAAAGCAGTGTGTCCTATCTAAGGGTGCATTGGGTGCAGTGTATAAGGAAAAACACTACTGTTTAACTCACTGTCTTTGCAAATTTGGCTTTGAAAAATTTTAATCTTTGTGTGTAACAACTACTGGGTGGATAAACAAAGCAAATCAGAGGCTAAGTCACCTAGATCTAAGAGAAATTCTCCCCAGTGGAGTCGCCAATCTGTTGGGCCAGAATTGTGAATTACGGATAAAACACGCTTCCCTAGACAGATGACAATCTAGAACAACAGATTAAAGACTATACGACTACCTTTCCTAACTCACAACAGACACACAGAAAGGATTAGAGGCTTACTTGTAATCCAAGCGCTTCTAAATGGCTCCTTATGTCACTTCCGTTGTAGCTTCAAATTCAAGTGGTTTGTAGGAAAAATGCTTCCTGTAAGAAATAACACTAAAACATTAGAAGATAGCAATAATACAGATGTCTATTCAAGTTAGTTAGCTAAATCAATAAAGCATAAACAATATACATCAACTAAGATCTTGCAATATGGAAAATCAAAGCTAATACAGATGCATATATGGAAAAGTAAGTTGTACTCTTTATTGATGATAGAGGGAGAGGTTACAACCAAATGACTGATTTGAAGTGACCCTTCCAACAACAATCCTCAGCCCCATCATAGTATAAATCTATCCAGCAGCTGCTACACAAATCTAACTCTCAATTGAAAATCCTCCAGCATTTCTCTACTCAAATTATTCCTTCTCAAACACTCATATCTGTGTTCAATTTATAAATGAACTGAAGGTATTTTTGCAATGAATGACTTTCCAATAATAGGCAAGACATGTTCCCAGTCATGTAGATGTCAAATGGACACTTGGATTCGAAGCTTGACACATGTGAACTCTTCTAGAAGGCATTGGCCAAGTGGATATTCCGAAACAATGAGAATTTCGCTCCCAATGTGACCAACACACCCATAGATGTTAGGAAGTGCTTTGCAGAGCAGCCTTTCATGGGGCTACCTGCATATTCAATGCACTTAGTCCCTTTAGAGGCAGCGTTGGTGATCTCCCACATGCTATATAATAAACTTCAAACCTTGGAAACCTTTTCTTGATGAAAGTCATGGTTGATTTGTCTACGGTTCATTGTCTTAGGGCATGTAGCAACTTGAAATGATAGGGAATGATAGACCCTTATTCATTGGTCCCGGAGATGATGGCCAATTAACCAGGTCATTGGGAATGATGCCCAAATTGGCCTATAACAACAAGTAATAATATCAGTGCCTATCAACCAAAATTCCTACCAACAAAGCACTCGTCCAGTGAACAGACTAGAAGTTTTGGGAGAAGATCCTAGTCAGAGGAAAACGAAACATGTACATATATGAGGGTATGGTGCAAAATAGAAATGAGAAGGAAATTCAAAAAAAAAAAACTCTCCCCTTTAAATTGACTATAGCTTAGTGGGATATCATTTTTTACTGACAAAATCCAGATCTTGAATGATGATAGGGATAATCGTCATGTGGGTTTCCCCTCCACCCAATTTACCCAGTCGTCTTGGGGTGGATGGTGCTTCCTTAGGTGTCTTTCATCATTGAATACCCAACCCCCCATTACATTAAAAATTAGCTCAGTATTAATTGGTACATATAGAGCCATCAAGGATAGAAAAATTCCATAAACCACAGAGAGAATAACTAAGCATAAAGGATGACCTTTTCCTTTCATGCTAATAGCCTCAGGCCCAACACAGATTGCTTCAAGACTTTCCATAAACCGCATTTTATAAAAAACCATAAAACCAGCTAACCAGGGACACATAACCAGGTTTAAGAGGATGTTATTAGGGGAAAAAAAAGAAGCATACCCATACCAAATACACGTCTTCTGGAAGCCAAGAGGATGCTTGGATCTCCAACCCACGACTAAGCTTGCAACCTGAACCGAGTTCTTGATTCTAATCGATGAGTGAATAAATAAATTGCAGCCAGAACACCAGAGAAATACACATCGCCCTCCTCCAATGATCAGAGGCTCAATATTTTAGCTCAAAAATGAAATTTCTCGTAATTGAATGAAACTAGAATGACAGCGACCGACCCATCGCAAGGAATCCAATGCAACTCATTTCGTTGAAAACCGAGTTTGGATGAAGGATTTATGGCCTGCTTATCGTCGTTCAGAACATGCAAATTTTTATTAAAAACTCGTAGAACAGGTACAGGTTGATGACATGGCAGCCCAGCCAGCATTCAAGGAATCTTCTTTAGTTTTAGTCCAATGCGAATGTGAAAAGTGTCACTCTGAGATTCGTTAGTTTGGTTTGTGAAGGAGAAAATTTCCAAATGACCTCTTAAGGTTGAATTTGGGTTTATGGATGTATGTGTTGGAAAATTATTATTTTTATTATTATTAAGATTGGAATTAATTTATATATATATATATATATATATATATATATATATATATATAATAAATTATATGGTTTTAATTTCATATATTATGTTATAATATTTTATATATTAATATATAAATTATCACAAATCACATATTGAAATTGCGCATATAAACATGTTTTTACAAACCTTATATTAATGGTGGGCAGATTGTATTAAATCTAAACCATAGTCCGAATGGCATCGTTGGTGGCATTAATGTTTTGGAATGACATTAAACATTGGCATATAATATAAGGTTCAAAGTTTGGTAATGGCACATAATTCGGATGGCAGATTTTCGAATGGTGCGTAGTGCAAAAGACATGTACGACGGGAGGGGTCGAGGCTCGACCCCATGACCTTCCCCTCTCCACTGGTGCGTCTGACCGTTGGACCATGGGCCCATTCCATTGAAATCCTATGCGCCTACCTTCTATTTAAATGTGCTTAATGCTCCAGCGGCTGGAACGGAGGGGCCAGCCCGCAGGCCAGCGCCTCACCATATGACCTCTATTCCATGACCGTGCGGAGGGCTAGAGCCTAAACACGCTTTACGCTAACCACCACATTTAAAAAACACTTATCACTAAGATAATGACGCAGTTAAATCGGCGGAATTTTTTGCGGAGTGCCAATTTTGGCACCAGCTCCAGATTTAGTCGAAGTTAACTCCAGTGCTCCAGATTTGGAAGCAAAATTGTAGGAGAATTTGTTTTTGCCATAACTGAGGCAATTTTCAACCAATTTTGGCTCAGGAAGAGTCATTAATAGTAAATTTTGATGTTTTGGAGCTATTGGAATAGGTTTCATAGGTAGAGGAGCAGCTCATCTACAAAGGTTGTTGTTGCCTTGAATAATTTTGAAGCCTAGGGCCACTAGGAGGGGAGGCCATGCCCAGAGCATCTAGTAACCAAATTGAGTAAATAAATATTCATTTATGACATATTTCGACATTTTAAACTCATTGGAATAGGTTCCAAGAGAATTTGATGCATGTAAAAAACATTTTGAGCATAATTTATCTAATACATAGGCACAAGCTATGGAGCTGGACCAAGGAGATGTAGCCCAGGATGGGTGAAATCCTTCTTTAAAACTCGGTTTCAATGGTTCATTTTGTGATGGTTTTTTGTTGTTTATTTTTCTATTGTTAAAAAAATTAAATTCATGCTTTATTCTTTCAAAAATACTCATAAAATTTAGCTTTAATTACCTCTTTGACACACATAAGAAAAAAGGGAACCTGCACATAAAGCATAAGATAAAGTTGGTATCAGAGCACAAGGTTCCTAAGTTTATTTTCTTGATAGTTTCTTGAATTTTTGTGCAAGTTTAATGACTGCAAATTTTTGATGTTGAAAATGTTAAAGTTGCAGAAAGGTGAAGGGAAATTGTTGGTTGCAAGTCCTGAGATTAGGACCAGAAGAAGGAGAACTGAAAGACCACCATCCTCACCCAAAATTCCACTCATAGCTACACTTGAAGAACCTCAATTATTGTCTCGGGAATCTGAGATTGAAGAGGTGAAATTTGTACAAAAATCTCAGTTGATTAAAGAGGTACAAGCATCAGAAGTTGAGCTTGAATCCATAGCCATCATGTTAGGTGTTGGAGAGACTCAAGGACATTCAGAAGAGGAAGATGTTAAGAGAGACTTCAAAGACATAAAGAGGATGGTTAAAGTTATGTTTGATGTATTTACTGTAGGGATGGCAGGAGAAGGTTCTAAGCCTCCATATGGAGAAGGAGCTTTAGATGTTAAGAAGGATGGAGAGAAGAGTTCAAAGGGAAATGGAGGAAATCCACCTCCATCTCCCCCATATTCATCATCAGTATCATCTTCCACTTCCACCACAAAGACCACTCACACTCACACAAAAGCCACAAAAGGAAAAACTCCATTACTTAAATTGGATATTAAGTTTGAACTTCCTATGTACAATGGCAAGGTAAATGCAGAGAGGCTTGACAATTGGATACATCAATTGGATTTTTATTGCAGAATTCAAAACCTTCATGAAGAAGACATAAAGATCTCGTTGTCTTCATTAAGGCTAGAAGGAGCAGCACTAGTTTGGTGGGAAGCAAAGACTCAAGAGGAAATGTGAATCCATGGTAAGATATCCATTTCATGGGTTGAGTTTATTTCTTCCATTAAAAGACAATTTTATCCATTAGCCTACATGAAAAAATCCATGAGTTGGAAAAATTTTAAGAAACTCAAGGGTCAAATTGTTCAAGAGTATACCCAAGAGTTTATAAAGAGATATTTGTTCTTAGAAATAAATTTGAATCCCCAGGACACACTCTTGAAATACATTGGGGGTGTACATTCCTATTTAAAACATACTATCTTTATGTTTAACCCAAGAAATTTAGATGAAGTTTGTGTACAAGCCACACACTTAGAGGCAAGGGGAAAACAAAACATAGAGGAGAAAGGTGAAAGTGAGGGTAAAGGAAAAGGAAAATTTTATGGAAGATTAAAAAGAAATCGCTTTGTAAAAAGAGAGAAGGAAAAACTCACTTGCAAAAATTGTTAAAAGACTGGCCATGATGAATACCATTGTTGGCAACTTCATCCAAAATTGAAACCAAATAGACTGAAAGCCAAGAGAAGGGAAAAAATGTTGCTATAGTTGAACATGACTTAGGGTCAGATTCAGGAGATGAGACAAAGATACAGCCATGGGTTTGAAAGGTAAACATGTTGCAAGCACTAGTACTTCAAATTGTTCAAATGATACTCATGATGAAGATACAAGAATAGAAATTTTCCATATTAGAGTTGTTTCTAAACATACCAAGATTGATACACTTTTTGATAGTGGGTCAGAAGCTAACTTTATTTTCGAAGATTTGGTTAAGAAAATAGGCCTTGAAACTATTAGACATCCAAGACCATATCCTTTGGTTTGGATATGCAAGAATGAAAATTTGCAGGTTACAAGGAAGTGCTTACTAAGATTCACCATCAACTCAAACTTTCTTGATGAAGTTGAGCTTGATGTGGTCCCACTTGAGATGTCAGGTATTGTATTGGGAAGTCCTTATCTATATGATAGGAGAGAAATATTTCATCACCATGAGAACAAGTGTCACTAGTTTAAGTATGGTATTGAGTACATAATTAGAGCGCATAAGAAGAAGACAGGTATGTCTCTTATACATGCAAGTGAAATGAAGAGGATAGTGAATGCAAGTCATAACTTGACATTGTTGATGATAAAACAAAGAGATATGTTGAATCAAAATTTTCAAAAAGATTCTTATGTTTGTAATGAGTTGTTTCAGGATGTTAACAAGTTGCCTTTGAAAGAAGGTGAAAAACATTTGCAGCAATCAACATCAGTGTTGAGCAATGTTGGAAACAAGATGTCGGTGCAAGAAGGTGCAAAGGTCAAAGAGAAAGCGACAAAGCAACTTGGAAATGAAGGCAGGGTTCCACAAATGCTTATTGTTGTTTCCAAAAGGTACATGGCAATGGCAAAGATACTTGGTCAAATTCGACGCAAGTACAAAGCGAGTTCAGCTAAAAATCGCCATGGTGATAGTGTGCAAGGTGAGAAAATTTTTAATTTTCCTTTGATTACTGATGAAGGTAGTAACAATATGGTTTCTGAAAGAATAGATTGTTGTTCTGCAAATTCAGAAATATTGCAGCATGATGGTGTCAATGACAGCAAGAGAAGGTCGCAAGAATCAAGGAAAAAGTTGACTTTTTGTGAAAAGCTCCAAATGATGAAACTGGGAAATTTTCAATGGATAGAGACTGGAAGGGTGAGGGAACAGTCCCCTCATCCACATAATAAGAGAGATTTTGGGGTCCAAAAGGATTATAGTGGGGAAGAATGATCAGAGGCTCAATATTTTAGCTCAAAAATGAAATTGCTCAGAATTGAATGAAACCAAAATGACAACAATCGGCTGTAATAATCCAAAATTAATTGGAATATTAAATTTTTGTGTTGTCACTTAGATAGGTAAATAAGTGGGTAGGGAGACCCATAAATCTCTTTATGAAGAATAAAACCACTTCTCATGTGAAAGTGGATCATCATTTCAGCTTAATAAAGCATTCTAAGGTGTGAACAGGGGCTAGAGCATGTGGACTAGGTCAATGTTGACCAGATCAACAACGTTGTTATGGAGCTAGTGGAGGTTTATTGGAGGACAATACAATCATTTAGGAGGAGTGTATGCATGAGAGTAGCTCATTTAATGAGTGGGACCTAGGGTGAGGAAGCTCACCAAGCATAAAAGAAAGAGGATTTCAACATTAAAAAACATGGATTTGTATTATTGATTTTGATATTTTTAGATCTGGATTTGTCATGTGACATTTCTGTGCATGCTTTTGTTGTTTAGCAGGGTCTGCAGTGTTGTTTAGCACAAGGGTGTTTCCGAGCGGAAATACCACCCTCATCCTCAGGGGACTTAGAGTACCTACTCAGAAGAGGTTATCTTGAGCTGCATTACCACTATCTGGCATTTGGCCAAGCTTCAGTCTCATGTACAATGCAGTCTATTCCATATCTGTGTTGTGTTGCAGGGTTGCAGCAATGGAGGAGAGATATCTCCAATGTCTGAGCTATTTTTCCATTGGAGGGATCATCCTTTCATCCGGGAGACTTGTGAGGAACTTATCAAAGCTTCATTTCATTATTAGGCATCAGCCAAGTAGCTACCATTAGCTACAATGCATTTTCCCTCAAGGACTACGTTATTTTAGAGAGCAGCTGCAGCAGTAGATTTATTTCCCTATTTGGAGTATTTGGGTTTCCTGTGTGGGGATCAACTCTTGATTTAGGAGATATATTGGAGGAGGATCAACCATCTCATATATCAGATCATCCACTCCTATCAGTGTTTCAGTTGTAGAGATTATTCAGCCCTAGGGCCAAATCTGTTATTTTTTATAGTGTGTATTTTTGGAAACCTTTTCTTGGTTGTCTTGGAAATTTGTTTTGGGGCATAGCTCTCTAGTCCTAACTCTTTTGGAGCATTGTATCAACATAAATATATTTTTCTATCTTTCAATTGTTACTCTCTCTTAGACAGCGCAGTTTTGACAGTCCAACTTTATTGTATTAGCAACATTTCAGATTTAGGTGTATTCTTTCATGGGAGGCTTGTTTTCCCAACTTAAGTGATCTTCTCCTCAAGTCTTTGTACCTATTTTTGATGTTATAATCATAATGACATGGATCTTTGGTTGTCTCATGTATTGATCTATTTATATTTATGCATACTTCTAGTTTTATGCCTTATATTGCTACTCTCCTAATTTTGGGATATTATAGTGGTATTGGAGCATAATCTTGGCTCAGCTTGTGTGCTTCAGCTATTATGGCATCTAAAGAGGCTTCTCATAGAAAGGATAATATTTTTAGAAGATATGGAGGCAAGAATCCATTATTAGGAGGAAAGGAGTTCTCCAAACTTCTTCTTCAAACTATGCAAGGCATTAACAGAGACATCAAAGAGATGAGAATGGAGAGATATAGAGATTCTACAAGAGGGCTTGTACATAAAGAAAGCTCCAGGTTTACACATTATGGGTGTGAGTATTTAGCTACACCATCAGATCTACAACGTAGTACCATGCCTACATTCTTAGCAAGAGAAGAATATGAAGTAGACACACCAAAGGAGGAGACTCTTGGTGACTATCTCCAAGAATATGAATCTGAGTCTAGAAGATTCAAGGAGCATATAAACTTCCAAGGATTTTGTCAAATCAAAGAAAATAGAAGACCTAGTAACCACAATAGAAGAAGAAGGTGCATGTAGCACACTTTGGGTAGATTATTTTTACCTACTTTTGATGGGTCACCCAAGTGCACAGCTAAGGCTTGGGTAAAGAAGCTAGACACATATTTTCAACTGCATCAAGTTTCAGAAGAGGAGGCCATTAGATTAGTAGCGCTCCATCTTGAAGGTAAGGCTTATTCCTGGTGGTTTTATGAATCTTCTTCATTAAATAATGAAAATATATCTACTTATGCAAAGTTCACTAGGAGGTTGGTGAAAATATTTGATCAAAGACATTCTGAAACTTCTTTGGGTGAGCTAGCCAAATCCAAGAAATCAGAACCTTTGCATGAGTTGGAAGGATCCATGGAACTAACTCCATTTCATAATATTTTTGAGGGGGTTAAAGATTTTCAAATTCTTTTCCAAGGGCAAAAGCCCCACTTCAACAAGAACTTTCTTCTCAATAAGAATACATGAGGATTCCTCCTTCAAGAGGGGATCAAGATAAAGGAAATCATAATGAAGAGGTATTCTCCAATGATGAGGAGAAGGAAGAGGAAGAGATTGGAAGAGCCTCCATTTTTGTGACAGTAAGAGGAGATCCAACACCATTTGGAGATGGAGATGAAGCAATTGCTTCAACTAGAGGATCTCTTGTATCTTTGCAAGAAGTTCCAAAGGATCTCACATACGAAGATTAGGAGCAGCATGTGTCTATGTTGACAGGCAATGAGACAAAAAAATGGAGGAAGTGTGTTCCAACATTGACCACAGTTTTAGGGACATACACCATGATAGATCACTTCTTTGTGATTAAGACTCTTGACACCAATATGACATTAGGTATGCATGGGTTGATTACATTGGAGAAGAACTCCTTAAACTGTGAGATCTTGTAGAAGGTAGAGAAGGAGGGCAAAAATCAAGTGATTGGGAACAGACACACCCATCCTTTTCAGGAGGATTATGCACAGAAGCAGGAGGATGATTTGTGCAGTGAAGTCAGGGACAAATCAGTCCACTCACATATACAGCCTACTCTATGCCTTGATGTCTCATTACATGGAGGCATTCCACTAGGTAGACCCCCTGATTGGAGGATGATCAAAGAGTTCTCTCAACATGGTGCATCATTGATAGACTTGGCTAATAAAGGAGCCTTGGGAGGAGCTAGCACAACGCAGAGAACCTTTGATGTGTTCAAAGGAAGGAGGAGCAATTTTGTGATATGGTAATTGCCATCTCCCACCCAACTATTTGCACTGAAAGATGATGATTCAGAAATATGTGATGTCACAAGCATGGTGTCAAAGGTCTACTCCATAGCTTTGGAGCAACAAATGATACTTCCACACATGAGGAATATTTCTGAATATGGCAAGAGGTTATTGACACTCTTGCATGCATTGGCCAAAATATGGAAATTTTGGATGGGAAATACCTTCCAAGAGGGGGTTGACCTCCATGTACTTCAATCTTGTCTTGGGCAAGATCAGCTGCAAGGGAGGCAACAAAAGTGGGGTAACAGTACTGCAACATGTGGCTTTGGCATCGAGCATGTCAAAGAAGAGAGTTATGATGTGACAAGTGCTTCATTTCATATTTCAACAACGTTTTCATTGTTGGGAAGCATAGATCCATATTGGGAGTCCCAACTATTGGTGGAATATTCCAAGAACCTCTTCACATGTAAGGTTCTTAATGGACAAGTGATAGATGGGAGATATAGAGTGGTTGATGGAGTCATTTATTTCCATGATCATATTTACTTGACTAGAGACTCCAAGCTCAAGGAGGGAATTCTACATGCAGCACATGAGACACTCTTTTCAGTACATGTAGATTCCATTGAGTCTTATCACACCATCATGGAGGGATTCTATTGGGAGGATATCAAAGAAGATGTGCACCAACATATCAGGAGATATGTAGCCTGTTTGATTTATGAAGAGAAGAACAACCACTTTGCAAGGTTGTTACAGCCACTTCCCCTTTTAATGGAGAGAAGGGAAGGCTCATCCATGGACCTCTTCACCAACTTGCCTAAAATATATGGTAAAGATTTTGTTTTGATGCTTATTGATCAACTAAAAGTGTATATACATTCCTTTACCATACATTTGTAGCACATTTCTCCATAAGAGAGCGAGCCTCTTTTTGGATTTCATGGTCCTTTTGGGACTACATTCAGTGATGGGGATGAGCACTTTATAGAGGACTTTGGGCAAGACATGTTTTTCTTGGCTCATATTCAGTTAACACCTAATGTCCTTCACTATTTTCAAGCTTTTGAGAAGCTTATGGCAGTAAGCAAGTGGTTGGATGGCCACTTATCATATGATGTTTTGAGATAGCTAGAGGCAAAACATCACCGGTCTCACTTGAGGGACTATTATCACCATCCAACATGCTATATGACACATAGTCAATTTTTCTTTTTGATCCCATATGGGGATGACACTCTATTCACTATATGTAGGATGGATTGGGCAAGAGTGATTCTTTTGGAATCAAAGAGTGGGATCATGAGAGTCCAAGTTCATTTTGGCTTCTTAATGACCACATTATTGCAAGCCAAGATCATCAGTTCCATATCTATCATAAATGGAGAGAGAGGCAACATGATTTGAACAATCATATCTCAAATTTTCAACCATGCAGCCCCTATACATTGTAGAAGCAGGGGATTGATGGATGTTTCTATGAGCTACCAAGGATGGCTCACTTTGCTTGGATGATAGCATGGAGATTGAATTTTCTAATTGGGGTTGAGGAACCCAACATTTACAATCTCTCATGTGTTAGGGAGGCCAATGGACGACATATAATTTTTCCATAAATCTCCCACTTCTTCATGATGAGAGCTATTTGGTTTATCTACCAAAGGCTAACTTGTATACTTGGGAGGAGACATATCCATTGGATATTTTGCAATATCCTTGCAGTTGCTCGAGGACAAGCAACATTCTGGAGGGGAGGACTGTAATATTCCAAAATTAATTGGAATATTAAAGTTTTGTTTTGTCACTTAGATAGGTGAATAAGTGGGTAGGGAGACCCATAAATCTCTTTATGAAGAATAAAACCACTTCTCATGTGAAAGTGGATCATCATTTAAGTTTAATAAAGCACCCTAAAGTGTGAACAGGGGCTAGAGCATGTGGACTAGGTCAATGTTGACCAGATCAACAATGTTATTATGGAGCTAGTGGAGGTTTATTAGAGGACAACACAATCATTTAGGAGGAGTGTATGCATGAGAGTAGCTCCTTTAATGAGTGGGACCCAGGGTGAGGAAGCTCACCAAGCATAAAATGAAGAGGATGTCAGCATTAGAGGACATGGATTTGTACTATTTATTTTGATATTTTTAGATCTGGACCTTTCATGTGACATTTTTGTGGATGCTTTTGTTGTTTAGAAGGGTCTACAGTGTTGTTTAGCACAAGGGTGTTTCCAAGAGAAAATCCCACCCTCATCCTCGGGGGATTTATAGTGCCTACTCAGGAGAGGTTATCTTGAGCTACATTACCACTATTTGGCATTTTTCGAAGCTTTAGTCTCATATACAACGCATTCTATTCCATATCTGTGTTGTACTACAGGGTTGCAGCAGTGGAGGAGAGAGATCTCCAATTTCTAAGATAGTTTTCCATTGTAGGGATCATCCTTTCATCTGGGAGAATTTTGAGGAACTTCTCAAGGCTTCATTTCATTATTAGGCATCAGATCAAGTGGCTACCATTAGCTACAACACAGTTTCCCTCAAGGACTACGTTATTTTAGAGAGAAATTGCAGTAGTGGGTTTATTGCCCTATTTGGAGTATTTGGGTTTCCTATGTGGGGATCGGCCCTTCATTTAGGAGATCTATTGGAGGAGGATAATCCATCTCATATATCATATCAGCCACCTCCTATCATTGTTTCAGTTGCATAGATTATTTAGCCCTAGGGCCAAATCTACTATTTTTGTATACTGTGTATTTCCGGAAACCTTTTCTGTGTTGTCTTGGAAATCTGTTTTGGGGCATAGATCTCTAGTCCTAACTCTTTTGGAGCATTGCATCAACAATAATATAATTTTTTATCTTTCAGTTGTTACTCTCTCTTAGACAGTGTAGTTTTGACATTCCAGCTTATATTGTATTAGCAACTTTTCAGATTTAGGTGTATGCTTTCATGGGAGGCTTGTTTGCCCAACTTGAGTGATCTTTTCCTCAAATTTTTGTACCTATTTTTGTTTTTATAATCATAATGGAATGGACCTATGGTTGTCTCATGTCTTTATCTATTTATATTTCCGCATAATTCCAGTTTTATGCCTTGTATTGTTGCTCTCCCAATTTTGGGATATTACATTGGTCTGTCACAAGGCATCCAACGCAACTAGTTTCGTTGAAAACCGAGTTCGTATGAAGGAGTTATGGTCTGCTGATCGTCATTCAGAGCAAGCAAATTTTTATTAAAAAAATTCAGAACAGGTACAAGTTGATGACATGGCAACCCAATCAGCATTCAGGGAATCTTCTTCAGTTTTATTCCAATGGGACTGTGACAAGTGTCACTCTGGGATACTCCAGTTTGGTTTGTGAAGGAGAAAATTGCCCAATAACCTCCTAAAGTTGAATTTGGGTCTATGGATTTATGTGCTGGAAAATTATTTATTATTATTATTAATAAGGTTGAAATTAATTTTTATATTACACACACACATATATATATATTTATAATATATTATATGATTTTAATTTCATATATTATGTTATAATATTATATATATTAATATTAATAATTAATATATTATCACAAGCCACATATAAACAAGTTTTTACAAACCTTATATTAATGGTGGGCAGATTGTATTAAATCTAAACCATTGTCCGGATGGAATCGTTGGTGGCCTTAATGTTTTGGAATGACATTAAATGTTGGCATATAATATAAGGTTCAAATTTTGGTTATGGCACATAATTCGGATGGTAGGTTTTCGAATGACGCGTAGTGCAAAATACATGTACGAGGGGAGGGGAGGGGCCGGGGATAGACCCCACAACCTCCCCCTCTCCACCAGTGCATTTGACCGTTGGGCCATGGGCCCATTCCATTGAAATATTATGTGCCTACCTTCTATTTGAATGTGCTTAATGCTCCAGCGACGGGAACGGAGGGGCCAACCCCTCACCATATGACCTCTACTCCATGACTGTGCGGAGGGCTAGAGCCTAAACGTGCTTTATGCTAACCACCACATTTAAACAACACTTATCACTAATATAATGATGCAGTGAAATTGGTGGAGCGCCAATTTTGGCGCCAACTCTATATTTAGTCAGTTTTAACTCTAGTTCTTCACATTTGGAGGCAAAATTGCAAGAGAATTTGTTTTTTCCATAACTGAGGCAATTTTCGACCAATTTTGGCTCAGGAAGAGTCCTTCTTAGTATATTTTGATGTTTTGGAGCCATTGGAATAGGTTTCAAAGGCAGAGGAGCTCATCTACAATTTTTTTTGTTTCCTTGAATAATTTTTAAGCTGAGGGCCACCAGGAGGGGAGGCCATGCCCAGAGCATCTGGTAACCAAATTGAGTAAATAAATAGTCATTTCTGATATATTTCAACATTTTAAACTCATTGGAATAGGTTCCAAGAGCATTTTATGCATGTAAACATCATTTTGAGCACAATTGAGCTAATAGAGAGGCCCAAGCTATGGAGCTGGACCAAGGAGATGTAGCCCAGGAGGGGTGAAATCCTTCGTCAAAACTATATTTTAATGGTTCAGTTTGTGATGGTTTGCTGTTTTTTACGTTTCTGTTGTTCAACCATTTAAATTCATGCTTTATTCTTTCAAAAACACTCATAAAATTCATTTTTAATTACCTCTTTGACACACATAAGCAACAAGGGAACTTGCCCATCAAGCATAAGATCAATAAATAAGTTTTATATAATAACATGAAATTAGCACAGTAAAACTAACATTCAAATTCAGATCATCCACAATGCCCAAAATATCTTCCATCTACCAATGCCACCTTACACATACAAATTATTAAATGTGAGTCGTCAATTGACCACCTCCCCTTATGGAAGATCATGCCTCTATCCTTGACTTGGATCCCACTGAGTGCAATTCTCCATCTTGCACCCCAATCGGGGAAATAAGATTTGGAATTTTAAAATGAGGTAAAATCTTGAATTTAGATCATTCATTTTTTTATATAGAGGCTTGATCGAGCATAACATCTTGATCAAGCATAATAGATCGATTTAGCATAACAGCTCGATCGAGCCATAACGCTCGGTCAAACCCCTATTAACAACCTATATGTCTCGATCGAGGGTTTACGAAACCCTCAACCGATCTATTTGAATTTGAAATCTAGGCACTAAATTTTTCCTTAGCTGGAAAAGTTGATCGTGTTGGATTCATGAAGGAATTCTCTACCCAATGTCATATGAGTTTGAAATTTTCAAATTCATATGATATTTTTCATCTAATTTCTTTTAAACGTAATGTTTGAATTTTTTTTTGAACTATTTTAAAGAGGTTGAATAAAACATCAATATCATAAAATATACAAAATAGAAAAATCTAAAAAAATATCACTATATTCATTTACGAGTTTTCTTCAAAAGGGTACTTTTAGTTTTTCATTTTATTTAAATAGTTGAAAAAAACCTTACGTGAACACATGTGTCTGCAAAATGCAATTGAAATATTACTTCGCCAACTTCAAAAAATAATAAAAAAATATATTTTTGCATTTAAAAAAAATAATATGAAAATCTTAGCTCTCTCCATGTAGATCATGCTCATATATATATATATATATATATATATATATATATATATATATATATATATATATATATATATATATATATATATATATTAAGTTATGCTACGTGAACACACACATACCTCTTAAGATGTGTGAAAATTTGCAAGGACAAAAATTTCATTTAATGAAAAATTGACATATTATACGACACTAAATATTTTTGAAAAAAATATCATTAGGACAACAACATAATTCTCCACAATTTGTATTTTTACTCTGAATCAAAATTCACAGTGCTTATATGAATTTTGAGAGCTTCAATTCGATAAAAGAGGAAAAACTTGAAATTTCATTGCCACACTTGGCCCAAAAGTGTAAGCCATCTTCATGCTTTCACCCAAATGATAACATATATGTGTTGGTCACCCGTTATATTGAATTGAAAATTCTAAACTAAATGCATAATTATTTTGAATTTAGATAAATAATCTTTAGTGCAAGAGAAATAGTTAGGACTTAAAGTAATAATATGATTTTCAAGTTGAAGAGTTCTAATCACATTAGGTTGACCAAATATCTTTTTCAACTTTTCCTAGGCTACATGGTCGTTAATTCCTTGATAATGAAATCATAAATTAGGACAAATTCTATTAATCCATTTGTTTCATCATTCTTACTATCCCATTTGGATTTCTTATCATCATGAATAGGTGTATTTTTTTACTAAGGTAATAGGGTAGAATCCTCTATTTCTTATTAAATATTTCATGTGGGATTTCCATTAAAGTAGCTGGTAATATGGATTCAAAAGTGGAAACTGACTATTTGGATGAAACTCTCCCAAAAAAAAAAAAAAAAATAGATCATAAAAAATGACATTAAAATTAGACTTCATATGTGAAAATTATGCTATTTTTAATAAAAGGTATTAACAAAGAGCCAAATGGTAGGTAGAAGTTGGCCTATTTAGTGATGGATGTTGCCAAGAAACAAAAACATTGTTTTCATTCACTAGCTTTGCATATCATCTCACTTTTAAATGAAGTTACCTTATGAAGTGACCCACTTTTACAAAAAAACTTAGAATCATTTTTACAATGAAGTTACTTAAGAATGAAAATTGCATACCAAAAATAACTAAAAAAATTAAAGTTATAGTGATTCACTTTTATAATACAAGTGAGATACATTTTACAGTAAAGTTATGGAATAACTTAAATTCCATAATTTTTTAAAAAAGGAAACTTAAAAAACAAGACTTTTTATTTTTGTCGGCTAATCTACGGGGGATTTGAACAAATGACTTATCACAAGGGGTTCCTTAATAGTTAACCCATGCACTAAAAATTTGAAGGACATGGGGGTGGGATTTGATCCACTTATGTGGGCATAGTTCACAAGATTATTTAATATAATCTATCTAGGTGCAACCAAATGTTTGACCATTACCTCAAGGTGCCCCATTAGATTTAGTTTAAGCCCTCATGGGAATTGAAACTTGCCCAATCATGAAAACTCCTCATTTTCCACCATTGGTCATACCCTTTTGGGATAAAAAAGAGACTTGAACTCAAGACCTCTTACTAAATAAAATGAATTTCAAACAAATGAATCAGTGCAAAAACACATGATAATACCAATAGAGGATGTTGATGTTGTTATTAGGGCTCTGTATTGAAGTGCATGCTTACAAATTAAATATTCTCATAAAAAAACAACTTGAAAAAAATTAAATTCAACAACAATGGGGTTAAGAATTGCTTAGGACCAAAGAGTCGGGTGGAAAAAGGGGATAGCTCTTCGTTCCTAGTTCTCTTGTAGTTGGATAGCCCAGAACTACAAGAATCCCTAAAATGGGATTGAAACTCTGCACCTTTTTGGAAGAGTTGCTCTTTAGAGATCTATTTATTAGAGATCGAAACCCACCCAGGTTTGGAACTGGGCAAAGCGATTGCGTGAATTTCATGTGTTACTCTTACCCTTGTTAGATTACCCAAAATATTTATGTTTTCTCTATTCATGATTTGTCTAATATTACATAGAGTCCACAATAAAGAACATATGTAAAAAATAAAAACACCTTTTGATCAATTTTGATCTATTTCTAATTTGTTGAGCTCATATAGAGCATAAGGAAAAGAGCATATGTAAACTATAAATAATAAAAAGCAAGGAAAATAATTAGAAAGTTGAAATATGAAATCTGTAACTTTTTTCAAAATGTGTATTTAGACTATATACCTCTAGATCTGTAACGAAAAGTTAGTATCTTGAAAAAAAAACACTTTGTTAGTATCTTGAAAAAAAAACACACACTTAGTATCTTGAAAAAAAAACACCTTTTCAATTAAATGAAAGGAATTATTAACTAAAAGTAGTGCTCTGGATGTAATGGAATAGTCGGTTCATGCCATATATTGTAAAACAAATATGGGAAAATGCAATAATATTAGTAAAACTATGTGAATAAGCGGTATATAATGTATTGTATTGTGGTTTAATGGTCACATAAGTTGTATATAATGTACTGTATTGTGGTTTAATGGTTAGTTAGTGGAAGTTGTTAAATATTATTCCAGATTTGATATCAACATATAATGTATTGTATTGTGGTTTAATGGTCACATAAGTTGTATATAATGTATTGTATTGTGGTTTAATGGTTAGTTAGTGGAAGTTGTTAGCTATTATTCTAGATTTGATATTTGTTGATAGTGCACTCACATCTTACTTAATAATCCTAGAAGTACCATGTCCCAAAGGGTCATAAGAGAAGAATTATTTAAAACTGCCCCGAATAAAACAAACAAGTTATTTAATATAATAAAATTTTGGGTGTTTATTTTTCATAGTTCCATGAAATCAATGTCATAATGCCTAGTTCTTCTATGTCCCCATGGGTTTTAATGCCATATGAATCAAATTTGAACTTAAAATATTTGAACAACCCATTAGATTAATAATATAATTTTTAGATTGATTTTATATAAAACTTAAAATGTTATGTCTATGGAGTGATATTTTCCTAAATTCAACCTCATTACGAATCAATCTTTAGTAGATACGAGCCTATTCCTATAATAGGCTATAGATATGAGTATATTCGTATAATAAGCTAGGTGGGGTTGGGAAAGTAAGTAGTGAACTTTGACTAATAAATAATTTTTTTTATAATTTTTTGTTTTCTAAATACCGTGTGGATATTATGGCTCGTGATATTCACAAAGTATAGATATATTTGTACATATTGCATATATATATATAATAAAAATAAAATTTATATAATTTTAAATTTATTAAAAAACAAAGCTTATTAGTTTAATGGTTAAGAAAGTGATTTTCTTGATATTTATAAGGTAAGATATGTACATTTCTATGAGGGACTCCCTTGTCGCACAAAGAAAAGATTTTATATACAAATTTGACACGCAGATTTTGTGTGTTTATGTGTGTAATTATTTAAGATTTTTTTTTAGAAATGTGTTTAAATTTATAATATTATTTTTATAAAATAATTTTCTTTTCTAAAAAAAACCTAGTTTGTAATTATTTGAGTTTTTTCCTTTTAGAAGTGTGTTTAAATTTATAATATTATTTTTATAAAATGATTTTTTTTTTTTAAATCATGGTTTTTCTTTCATTATAAAATGAAAAGTACATTCATTTCAAAATCTTTAAAAAATTATTATATATTTTTAAATTTTAATTTTAAATCTTCATTTCAAAATCTTTAAAAAATTATTATATATTTTTAAATTTTAATTTTAAATCTAACATCAAAGAGCACATCAAAAACTCTTAAATATAAAAACCATGACATATTGTTATTATCTCAGAGTATTTTTTTTAACACTATGCCATTGATTGTATGTTTAAATGGTAAAACTCATAGATTACAATTCCTAAAATTCAAATATGAAAGTCTCTAGCTTGGATACACATCATACTAATATGTTAGAGTCTTTAATAACAATATATTTACATTTAAACACTTAATTATTTGATTGTATCATAATATACATTAATAACAATACAAAAGAATTATTGTTTGTCATTGATTATATGTTCAAATGATAAAATTCATATGATACAATTCCTAAAATTCAAATATAGAAGTCTCTAGCTCATATACACATCAAACTAATCTCTTAGAATCTTTAATAACAATATATTTACATTTAAACACTTAATTACTCGATTGTATCATAATATACATCAATAATAATATGCAAGAATTAATATTAAATCAAATATAAAATTCAAATTAATGTAATTATTTATGATTTCAGTGTAATAATTTTTTATAAATTTGAAAAACTCCAGATAAAAACTCATAAATTATTATTTCTATAATAATTTTTTTATAAATTTGAAAAAACTCTATGTAGAAACTCATAAGTTACCATTCCTAAAATTCAAAGATGAAAGTCTCTAACTCATACACATATCACACTAATCTCTTGATAATATATTTACATTTGTACACTTAATTTTTCAATTGTATCATAATACACATTAATATTCACAAAGAGGAATTGTATATCATTTTTATTAATTTGAAGTAATTCTATTTCATTAATTTTAAATTCAAATTGTAGAACTGATAGGTTATGATTCCTAAAATTAAAATATGCAAGTCTCTAGCTCATGTACACATTCGACTACCTTATCTCTTAGGGGTTTTCAATAATAAGGTATTTACATTTTATACTTAATTATTTAATTAAACATTGAAGTGTGTAAGTATTTATGATTCCATCATAATCATTTTTATTAATATGAAGGAAATCCATGCCATCGATTTTATATTCAAATTGTAGAGCTCATAAGTTACGATTCCTAAAATTGAAATATGAAAATCTCTAGCTTATCTGCACATTAGACTAATCCCTTACCTCTTACATGTTTTCAATAATAAGGTATTTACATTTATATACTTAATTATTCAATTGCATTATAATATATAACAATATTCGCAGATAGGAATTGTTGTTTAATTAAATATAACTATCAAACTTAGTGTAATTATTTATAATTTCATTGTAATCATTTTTATTAATGTAAGGGATCCATAATCGTGTGTTTTAATTATTTGATGTTTTTATTTTATTTTTAAATTTAATAATATATATAGATTTTTTATAATTTTTTATAATTAATTTTTCAAAAAGATAGAATATATATTTTAGAGGTTTTTTTCTCTCCTCGTTTTATTCAGATTGGATTTGTTAGTCACGAGAGCAATGCAAAAACAAAAAATGTTTTTTCACTTCTTACAACAATCCCAAAGACATAATGACCACATAGCACAAAATACAAATATAACCAAAAGACAACCAATAGATTTCATATCAGGGGAGATGATTCAGAGTGTGACCACAACTTGAGGCCGCGGGAGGGTTATGCCCTTCATGAACATGATAGTCAATATGCGTCATTCACGCTTCAATCTCGTCAAATCGATCGTTGTTGCGATGATGACTATGTCTCACAAAAGCAAGACACTCCAGAATTTCTTCCTGACTATATTGAACATCATTGTTATATGCAATAGTCTTATTTCGGTCATCATACCTTTGCTGGAAGATGACATGAAGGTTGGCATGTATATATCGTAACTGATCAGTTATCGATGCTAACGAAATTGATTTCTCCACCTGGCTCGGAAATTAGATACCTCTTCCTCCACGTCCACTCCCCCCACCACATTATCGTTCAGTGCCTCTGCCTGGTCGCCCCATTCCCTAGGCTAGTTGTGAGGTCCAACACCCCATCAGGCACACTCACACTGACACACCATGTCCACTACTAGCAACAAGTTGTCCATGTTGAAAAAAGCAGCAAAAATTTCTTAATTTTATTTTTCCTTGATTAAATTGAGAAAATTTGAATTTCCACATCAATAGACATCCTGGATGATGTTAACTTGTGTGACATGGATTGAGTCACCCACTTTACTCAGTAAATTTGAGTTGGAGGAGTTAGATATAGGTTAAGAATGTGTGATTGCTAATTTTTAGCAATCAAGATCAGTTATCTAAGGTTTTTTTCAATTAAGCTAGTTCCAAATGTTAGAGGAACTAATGGAGGGTCAGTTGTGAAGTGGGGCTTCAGTCTAAGTCAGTGATAATGTGATATTCCCACTTAGCAAGGTTGCTAAGTGAAATATCAATTTTGACCAATTTTGTTAGATTTTCGATGGAAACTTAGGAAAAGTGGGTTGAGGGGATCCACTTGAAATTTTGAGGAGGAAGAAGGCTCCAACATAGAAAAAAGAGAAAAATTGATTTGGTAGTGGATGGTGGGGGCCACCCCAAAAAGGAATACGCTCCTCTTTTGCTAGTATGCTCTCATGGAGGGAAGAGAGAGAGAGAGGGAAATTAATGGATGGCATCCACATGGGAGAATTGGAGGCCCAATGAATAATATAGGAGGAACATTCATAATTTTGGCTATCTTGGATCATTTGAACATTCACCTTGACTCACATGCTTGAGATGAGAGCCAACTCTACATGTGTTGTTGAGCACATAATATTTTCAAGTGAGAATCTCAACGTGCCTTTGGTGGACTTTAAGTGCTAGCCCAAGGAGGTGACTTGGATCATTTCTAATTTGACCAGGGAGATTTCCAAGTGAATTCGTGGAGCTGGTTCAACAAGTGAGATGCATGGAAAGGAGTACATTTCATTTGGAGGAGCTAGTTGTGGAGCCAGGGATTTGTTGGGATTTCAGGGACAACCTAGGGCCATCAATTATTAAATATTTGGAGTGTTTCCAAGGATCCATTTCGTGGGAGACTGTTGTGCCTACACAATATTCTACAGGGACTGTATGGTTTTGCGCAGTGGTACCTTCGTGCCACACGTGGGAGCTTGGAGAAAGAGGAATTGAGCGCTGGAGCTTGTGGGGTAATTCTAGATGGGAGTTTGTTGAATATTGCAGCCATTTTGGAGACCATCTACAGTGATATTTTTAGGTGGGTCGAAATACCCAGCAGCTAGAGGAGTGGTTGGAAATTGGGTCGAATTTTGGAGGTGAGCATTTGGCCAAACCCTTTCTAGGTTTTGGTGTGTTATTGGTGGAGAGGCCGAGTTTAATTTCCCGGAATTTTCTGAGCATTAGAGGAGGACATAGCAGCCATTTCTTTTATCCAACAGTGTAGTTTTCTGGGCCAGCACAGAGCAATTAAATGGGGGTTAGTTCCTTGTGGGTTGAGCAGTTGATTTCATCATCTAGGCTTTGTTAGCTTGCCTTAGGAAATCCTAGGTGCATATTTTCTAATCTCGTATTTTACCCCTCATTCATCATAATAAAATGGCTCAGTTCTGCGTAGATTTTGGAATTTTTTAGGGTGTTTAATATTATGTCAAATTTGTGTATGTTTTTGCTATGCATGCTTTGTTTATCATTGTTAATTTTCCTTAGAGATATTAAAGTGGTATCATATCTCATAGTCTTGTCCCAACCTGTGGGAACAGTTGTTGGCCTATGACACTAGAGGATAAGCAGAACATCACTTACAGGAGGAAAATTTATAGAATCAGATAAAGGTAGCTACAAATTAATCCTGATACAGTAATAGTCGAGTTAGAGGTTGAGAGGCCATGCATGGGGGATAATGGGGGAGACAAGATGAGTAAAGAAGAGGAGTGTTCCCAACATATTTTGAAGGCAATCAATGATTTGTATAAGGGTATTGATAAACTGAGGCAGCAAAATTACAACAACAACAAGGGCAACGAGATTCAAAGAGAAATTCATCTGGGTGAAGGCTCAGGTACTTGGCACCACCATGCAGCGAATACACCCAACGTACCTATTGTTTATAGTAAACCACCTAGGTCAACCATCCCCACATTTATAGCATCTGGTTTTGGAGGGCCCTAAGGGCAGGAGGAGATGCCCATGGGGGACTATTTTGTGGAGTATCAGTCTTATGGGCCCAATTTCAGAGAGGTCATCACCTTCAAGGACTTCTGCCAACTTAGGGGAAACAATAAGAGTAGGGGGAAGAATGGTGGAGGCTACAAACATGGCACTAACCTACAGTGCATGATGGGGAGATTATTCCTCCAAACTTTTGATGGCTCACCTGAGAGCTCAGCCATGGAATGGGTTGAGAAGCTAGATGTTTGCTTCCAACTCAACCATATGAAAAAGGTAGATGAAATCAAAATTTCCACACTGCACTTAGAGGGGGAAGCCCATGATTGATGGTTCCATGGGTTTGCCACTATGGGACATTCGAGAGTTATGGCCTATGAGGATTTCACCCAGAGGGTATTGGAGTGTTTTGAGAGGAGATATTTGAAGGAGAAATTTGGAGAGCTAACGCGACTCAAGTAGACTGGGAGTGTTGAGGCTTATATCTCTGAATTCCTGAGATTTTCAGTGATGGTGCTAGACCTATCAGAGGCCAGGAGGGTCTTTATGTTTTTTGAGGGGATAGAAAATTCATTGAGGGGCTTGGTGAGGTTTGATAGGCTCGCCACTTTTAAGGATGCAATTAGTAGAGCTCAAGACTTGTAGGATGCTCTGCCCAGGACTAGGACGCAGATACCCCCAGGCCAAGGTTTCAACAGAGGGGGAGAGATAATAGGGCCCCACCACACAGAAAAATTTATGGGCATGGACAGTTGGATGATGAGGTTAGGAGGGACCTTCGTCAGAGGAAGTTGTGTTTCACTTGCTAGGAACCGTGGGCACTGGAGCATCGGTCTACCAAGGGAAATGCCCACTTTATAGACATTTTTTCTAACAATGAGCTGAAGGATGACGTGGAGAACGAGATAGATGTTGGAGATTATGGTCCACTTATGTAGGGAGGAGGAGGCACAGGCCAACCACCACCAGGGGGAGCACCTTTCTTTCTAGCAGCAGGAGTCATTGCTTCACTTCGAGGAGTGCCGAAGTGCCTCACTTTAAGGATCAGGGGCACAATGTAGGGACAACGTGTTTCATTACTCGTGGACAGTGGGGCTACCCACAATTTCGTAGATGCCCAAATGGTGGAGAGGAGGGGAATACACACTGAGTCATTGGATGGGTTATCTGTATTGGTACTAGGAGACTAAACCATGCAGTGTACCATATACGTTTCCGGGATGAAAATAGTGATGGGGAATTACTCCATGATGGACCAATTTGTTTAGGTTGATGTTTGAGACACTAACGTAGTGCTTGGTGAGCAGTGGTTGTACTCCCTTGTGAATGTTACCACTAATTTGAAGAAGCTAGAGATGGAGTTCATGGGGAATGATGGGAAGATGGTCTTATTGAGAGGCATACACTCATACCCTCCACAAACAGTGTCAACGCACAATATGGAGGTTGATTTGAGACATGGTGATATAGAGTGGACAGTGAAGCTAAGGATATCTGATGCAAGGGGTAAGCGTCAACCACCACACCTAGATGTGCAGGCTATTCTAGACATGTACCCAATAGTATTTTGGGACATTCCACTAGGACAACCACTTGACAGGGGGTTTGAGCACACAATTGAGCTCGAACCAGGAGTATAGGCAGTGATTACGACCCCCTACGGACATCCCAAGGCTTATCAGTATGACATCGAGATGGCCATTCATGAGTTGTTGGAGATGGGACATATCAAGCCCAGTTCTAGCCCTTTCGCTTCATTAATTGTCCCGATGAAGAATAAAGATGGCACGTTGAACATGTGCATTTATTACCGGGCCCTTAGTAAGAATATGCTTAAGAACCAGTACCCCATTCCATGGATCGATGAGTTGATGGATGAGCTTAGAGGAGCTAAGTACTTCTATAAGATAGACCTGCGTTCAGGGTACCACTAGATCAGGGTGCGTGAGCAGGACGTCCCTAAGACAACATCATTGTCATTATGGGCATTTTGAGTTCTTAGTGATGCCCTTTGGGATAACCAATGCGACAACCACATTCTAGTCCTGCATGAACCATGTGTTCTAGGGGCAGCTAATGCACTATGTCCTTGTTTTCTTCGACGACATATTGATCTAGAACAAGAAATGGGAGGAGGACTTGCAACATATAGAGGAGGTGCTCAAGATCTTGGAGGGGCAACAGTTCTATGATAAGTTGTCCAAGTGCAAGTTCGGGTTAATAGATATGCTCTATTTGGGGCACATCATTGGGGAGGATGGAATAAGGGTGCATGAGGAGAAGATTCGAGCCATCTGATATTGGCCAATGCCCCATAATGTGACTGAGTTGAGGGGTTTTGTGGGCATATGCACTTATTACAGGAATTTTGTGAAGGGACTCTCATAGTTAGCAACTCCCCTCACTGATTTGACTAAGAAGGGGGGCTTCGCATGGATAGAAAGGGCACATTCATCGTTTGATCACTTTAAGGAGGTGATGAGCAGTTTCCCAGTATTAGCACTTCCTGATTTCACCTAGTCGTTCACATTGGAGTGTGATGTGTCGAGTGAAGGCATGGGAGCAATACTATCGCATGGTGGACATCCCATTACTTTTGAGAGCTAGAATCTCCTTCTACACCATAGGTTTTACTTGACTTATGACAAGGAGATGTTGGCCATTATGCATGCCTTGGCCAAATTTTGGCAGTACTTGGTGGGAAACAGGTTTAGAGTGAAGATTGATCACAATAGCCTTCGCCATTTTCTAGGGCAGAAGGGCCTCAACGATAGACAACAGAAGTGGGTCAGAAGGATCCAAGCCTATGATTTTGCCATAGAGTATGTCAAGAGCAAGCACAATGTGGTGGCAGATGCCTTATCTAGGAAGCTCGTGACACTTTCCCTTATGAGAATTTGCCATGATTAAAAAGCACAACTGTTGGTGGAGTACTCCAAATATCGACAGGCGTGTGAGATTTTGGAGGGAACTTCTGAGGATGAGTGCTACCACATGATGGAAAATGTTATTTATCACAAGGGGCACATATATTTGGTTCCTGGTTCACGGATGAGGGATAAAATCCTCCACGCGACCCATTATTTTTCATTTTCAGGACACCATGGGTTCCTAAAGACTTATAGGATAATTAGGGAGTGCTTCTTGTGGAAATGCCTCAAGGAGGATGTGCTGAGGAATGTACCAGAGTGCGAGGCATGCCAGTGAAACAAGGGGGAGTTGACCCATTCAGCAGGGTTATTGCATTCACTCCCTATTCCAGAGGGGAAGTGGGAAAGAACATCAATGGAATTCATCACAAGCCTTCCCATGGTGCAGGTCGTAATTGCATCTATGTGGTGGTGGACATATTGATGAAGTATGCTCATTTCTTCGCTATTCCCACCAGGTACTTTGCTTCTTAGGTTGCAGAGTTGTTCTTCAGGGAGGTTTTATGGTTGCATGGTCTTCCCAAGACCATAGTGAGTGATAGGGAAAACTGCTTCATGGGAGATTTTTGGCAAGATCTCTTCAAGCTAGTGGGCATAGAGCTTACACCCAACACCAAATACCACCCCCAAACCGGCGAGCAGGCCGAGATCATCAACAAATGGTTGGAGGCTTATTTGTGGAACTATGTGACAGTGCATCAACGAGCATGGGCAAGATGGCTACACTTGGAGGAGTATTGCTACAATACTACCTATAACATTTCCATCGGAATGTCACCTTTTTGCGCCTTATATGGATATGATGCTTTATCTTTCACCAACGTTGTTTTTGGAGATAGTTAGGCCCCAAGGGCCAAAGGTTGGATACAGGAGAGCCAAACATTATTAAGTCTCTCAAGGATAATTTTGATGATGTAATCTAATCTTATTTTATTATTTCCACTATTATTTTATAATTTCCTTAGGAGGCCCATTTTAGACCTCAAAGTTCCTCTTATGTGACTTGTATCATTTCTAATTTGATGAGGGAGCCAAAGATTGGATACAGGAGAGCCAAACATTATTAAGTCTCTCAAGGATAATTTTGATGATGTAATCTAATCTTATTTTATTATTTCCACTATTATTTTACAATTTCCTTAGGAGGCCCATTTTAGACCTCAAAGTTCCTCTTATGTGACTTGTATCATTTCTAATTTGATGAGGGAGATTTCCAAGTGAATTTGTGGAGTTGGTTTAGCAGGTGGGATGTAGGGAAAGGAATACACTGCCTTTGGAGGAGTTGGCTGTGGAGCTAGGGATTTGTTGGGATTTTAGGGATAGCCCAGGGCCATCAATTGTTCAATATTTGGAGTGCTTCCAAGGCTCCATTTCGTGGGAGATTTCTATGCCAACACAATATTCAACACGGATAGTGTGGGCCTGTGCATTGGTACCTTTGTGCCACACGTGGGAGCTTGGAGAGAGCAGAATTGAGGGTTGGATCTTGTGGGGTAATTCCGAAGGGGAGTTTGTTGAATATTGCATCCATTTTGGAGACCATATGCAGTGATATTTTCAGGTGGATCGAAATACCCAACACTAGAGGAGTGTGTGGAAATTGGGCCAAATTTTGGAGGTCAACATTTTTCCAAACCCTTTATGGGTTTTGGTGGGTTATTGGTGGAGAGGTTGACGTTAATTTCTGAGAATTTTCTGAGCATTGGAAGAGGACCTAGCAGCCATTCTTGCAGCAAATAGTGTAATTTTCTAGGCTAGTGCAGAGCAATTGCGGGGGATAGTTCCTAGTGGGTTGAGTAGTTTATTTCATCATTTGGGCCTTGTTATCTTTCCTTGGGTAAGCCTAGATGCATATTTTCCGATCTCATATTATACCCCTCATTCATCATAATAAAATGGCTCAGTTCTACGCATATTTTGGAAATTTTTTGGGTGTTTAATATTGTGTCAAATTTTTGTGTGTTTTTTATATGCATGCTTTGTTTATCGTTGTTATTTTTCCTTAGGGATATTACAAATCATCTAGTTAACTGATCAGTCAACCCAAAATATCTAGTGCATGCAGATAATTCAAGTTCCCCGGGCTTGGTGGAGATTCCCAAGGCAGTGTAACATCAATTGTAGACTAGTCTTGAGTGTACATGTGTTGCATGCAGTCAGATGATCAACATAAGGAATTGCGCAATTCAATTAAGGAATTCCTAAATAATAGGGGCCTAATTCCTCAAGTAACAATGTAAGGAAATATGAGCTCAAGCTAAGGGAGAAATTGACTAAGTCTGGGTTAGAGGCCTTCAGTCAGCAGAGAGATAGGTTGTGCACTTCGAGGGTGAGCTCAATTGAGAAAATAAATCGTAGTACATCTCTATTCATTTGATTAATGTAAGAGGCATTGGTGTTTTTAGCAGATTTCTTTCCGCAGATAAAAATACTTGTAGCATGTGTGTAATTTCTTATTGTATATCTAAAATTTTTGTTCTAGTTTGTGGATTACTTTCCATAGCGCAGTAGAGTAGGTTTGTGTCTTGTGATTTTGATTGAAACTTCATGATCAGTTGAAAATCTAAAACATAATTTCTACATGGTATCCGAGCAAGATTCACATTAGAGAAGGAAATTTGAAGCTATTTCTTAGGAGGTTCGCATTTGAAGATCAATGTTGCAAGATTTCTTTAGAGATGAGAAGATGGCCTTTAATGGACTAAGGCTAGAGTATGCCTCGGAAGGCACCTCTAATTTTTTTGCATGGAAGGATCACATGGAGGCAGTATTGGATGACAATGGACTGCTAGAATACATCAAGATAGAGGTCACACAACCATTGGAATATGATGCCCATAACCATTCTCAGAGGAATAAAGATATATCCAAAGCAAGGAGAATCATATTGGAGGGAGTACAGGATCAAATTCTCTCAAATATCCACGGAAAATAAACGATGTTTGCGATGTGGAAAGAAATGAAAAATTTGTTCGAGAATAATAGTGACCACAGGAAGTTACCACTCAAGGATAAACTTTGAAGTATCAAAATGCAGAAGAACGACACAATTCTGCAATATCTGAGCAAGTTTACACAATGTTGCAATGAACTTGGCGGGGTTGATGTTAATTTCCATGAAGAATAATTGGTAATTCTAGCCCTTCTGGGCCTTCCCAAGAGCTGGCACAACTATAAATATTCGTCTAATGGAAGGGATAAAATACCTAATTGGGAGTGCTTATAGTCTGATTTGGTACATGAGGAAATAAGGCGAAATACCAGAGATGGGACTTCATCCAAGGGTGAGGATGAAGAAAAAATTGCATTGGATGGAAAGGAAAAGAAGGGAAAAGGGAAGAAATCCAATTCCAAACCAAAATCCAGTTAAGGGGGAAAGAAGAAGATTTTTCAAAAATTAAATGCTTCTATTGTCATGAATTCGGGCACTATGCCATGAAGTTTCCACACAGGAAGAAAAGAAAGAAGACCTCAAGAGGAGTAGCTGGTGAATCCTTGGATTCACAGTTCGAGCTTGAATTTACCCTCATTGCATGCATGGCCAACATAGTGATGGGTAGTGTGTGGTACTTGGACTCAAGTGCATTGTTCCACATGACTAGGAATAGAGATTTTTTAGTGACCTAGAGGAAAAAGACTTGAAGATTCACATTGAGATGGGGGACGAAAGGTACAATGTGACTAGTATTGGTATAGTCACCTTTTAGAGGGAGTTGGGATTCCCCCTCAGGCTTAAGGATGCCATGTTTTTTCTAGGCCTAAAGAAAAATATCATCTTTGTTGCAATTTTAGAAGACTGTGGTTATGATGTGATCTTCAACAGAGGAAAGGAATTCCTGAGACACATAGCCATGGGACGGGTGAAGCAGATTAGGCTTCGTGTGGAGAACCTGTAAAAGCTATATGTGGAGGATTGTGTTGCATTGAGCACAAAGGTGGAGAAGGTGCAGAGCCGCAATGTCGGTGAATGTTTTCATATAATATTTTTCCATTTGCATCATGGCACTTTGAAGATTATGTAGCAGATAACCACGGGCCTCTCGAAAGGAGCACTTGAGCAGCAAGATGTGTGCAAAGGATCTTCTTTGGAGAAGTAAAAAAAATCCACTTTCCATGAGCGGGACAACAAAGTACATGTAGTCTTAAAAAGGATAGACTCTAATGTATGTGGACCTTTCTCGACAACCTCCATTTCCAAGCACAAATATTTTGGCATTTTTATTGATGAATTCTCACAGAAGTGTTGGATATTCTTAATGTAGAAGAAATATGAGACATTCTCCAAGTTCATATAATTCAAGGCACTGGTTGAGAAATAAACTGGTAAGAAGGCGAAAGATCTCAGAAGTGATGAGGGAGGTAAGTACATGTCGAATGAGTTTAAAAAATTATGTGAAAAAGAAGGCATTCGATGAGATTTGAAAACACCCCACAACCCACAACAGAATGGGGTGGATGAGAGAAAGAACTATAACATTGTGGGAGAAAAAAGGGCGATGTTGCATGACCAAGTACTACCTTTGCACTAATGGGCTGAAGCATGCAACACAAAAACCTATTTTCATAACAGGAGTCTTCATCAGATTCTGGGCATCATTACACTAGAGGAGACTTTCTTGGGAAGGAAGCGAGATGTGTCGCACTTCAAGATTTTTGGAACCTCTATCTACTGCCATGTCTTCAAAGATGCAAGGAAGAAGCAAGAGCTGACAGTAGATTTGGGGGTATTTTTTGGTTACACAGAAACTCCCCACAACTACCATGTGTACTTGTCATCCTTCAGAATGACAATTGTGCAAAGGAATGTAAAATTTGATGAGGAGAAAGCGATGCAGTGCTCTCTTGAGAGGGAGTTTCAGATCCCACCATAAGAGGAGCTTTTAGCTCCAAAGGAGGAACCTCAAGAAGTTGTGGAGAAACCAAAAATTGAGGAGCAGAGAGTGGATGCAACCACTCAAACATAACCATCCAGAGAAGGTAGGAAAAGGACCAGGGAAGCTGAGAGACTTGTGCAAGATGCGAAGGAGAACGTGGGTGCTCCTTAAAATGTGCATAGGAAAAGACGACCACCAGATCGATACACTGGGTACATGGCTCTAATGACTGAGCTTGTAGAGACTGAGAGATCCTCTTTCGAGGAAGTAGTAGAGAAACCTATATGGGTTGATGCAATGGTGGAGGAATGTGAATCCATTATAAAGAACAATGTTTGGGAAGTGGTTCCAAGACCAACAGGTAAATCATTTTTGGGTTTGAGATGGATCTTCAAGGTAAATTAGGTAGCAACCAAAAGCATAGAAAAGTAAAAGGCCAAATTTGTGGCCAAGTGGTACTCTCAAGTTGAGGGGATTGACTATGAGGAGACCTTTTCTCGTGTAGCAAGGTACTCTTCTATTAGATCAACTCTTGGTCTAGCATGGGGTGGAAGATCTACAAGATGGATGTGAAAACAACATTCCTCAATGGATTTATTGAGGAGGAGGTGTACATCGACCAACTAGAAGGCTTTGAGACTTTTGATCGAGAGTCTCATGTGTGTAGACTCAAGCGAGCATTGTATGGTCTCAAACAAGCACCCCATGCTTGGTACACTAGGATTGATATTTATCTCACCGGTTTGGGCTTCACCAAAAGTGAAGCAGATGCAAACCTCTATTATTTTTTGGTAGAATGTAAATTGTTGATTATTTTCATATATGTTGATGACTTGATTTTAAATAGTGATGACTAACTGATCAAATCTTGTAAGGGAGTTTGAAATGAAGGAGATGGGTCTCATGCATTACTTCCTCGGTCTGGAAGTGTGGCAAGGAGATGGGGAACTATTTGTCTCTCAGGGCAAGCATGCCAACGAGATATTTCAGAGGTTCCACATGGAGAGTTGCAAACCCACAAAGACGCCTCTAGCAACCAATTGGAGGAAACAGGATGCCACTTCAGGTGAGGAAGTGGATGGTACTATTTACCGACAGTTGTTGGGTTCACTAATGTATATTGTGAATAGATGACCATATATGTGCTATGAAATCAACCAACTGAGCCAAGCTATGGTTAGGCCAATCAAATTATTTTGGAGGGAAGATAAGCATGTTCTACGGTACCTCATAGGCACTACCCAGTTTGGACTATGGTACAAACATACTATGGGAGTGAAGTTATGTGGCTTCAAAGATGTAGATTGGGTGAGGAGTCCATCAAACCAAAATAGTACATTAGATGAAATTTTTGGTGTTGGGTCTGCAACAATTTCTTGGTACAACAGGAAGCAAATATCTGTAGCACTCAGCTCGGTAAAAGTAGAATACATGGCTGACAGTCAAGCAACATGTGAGGCGATCTAGATGAGAAAGATATTTGTTGGATTGTTTGGTCAAATGATGGATCCAACTATGATCTACTGTGATAATCAAAGTTGCATCAAGCTCTCTGAAAATCCTATTTTTCACAATTGATCCAAGCATACAAATATTTGATATCACCATTTACGAAATTGTGTGCAGAGGAAGAAAATGTTGCTGCAGTAAATTCTGACAGAGGAACAAGACGCTGAAATTTTGACAAAAGCCTTGTCAAGAGGGAAGTTCGAGTTCCACAGGTGCACGATAAGGGTGGTTGATAATCCCTTTCTTGTTGAGAGGGAGTGTTGAAAAATGCAGTAGGAAATTCTCAAATTGATTTTTCCTTTATTAAATTGAAAAAATTCAAATTTCCATATTGGCAGACAACTTGGATGATGTTAACTTGTGTGACATGGTTTGTGTCACCCAATTTACTCAGTAAATTCGAGTTGGAGGGGTTAGAGTTCAGTTAAGCATGTGTCATTTCTAATTTGTGTTGAGATTGCAACAAGATGATGAGCTTAGTGAAAAGAGTCGCCTTCACTAAGTGGGCCCGCAGGCTATTTTTGGCGCAAGTCTATTTTTAGACATGTTGATCATATTCTATGAGTTGCAGGATGATATCTGTGGATGGTTGGTCAAGTTGGAAAAATAGATGGACTTCTATTTTTAGACATATTGGGCGGAATCTATTTTTAGATTGCCAGTCTAAAAATAGATATGTTGAATATTATTAGCTCTTAATAATATTTGGACTATAAACATTATCTTATTCTCTTAGAGCACTTCAGTTAAGTGCACAGATGTGGCACAGGAGCTGATAGAAGAAATTACGCTATTCTTGAGGGTTAAGTGGAGCTATTCCATGGAGACTTCAGTTAGAACTCATGTGACAGAGTTTGGTGGAGTTATTGAGGTAGTTGGTGGAGTTGTGTTCAGTTTAACTTAGTTAAACATAGTTGAGCTAGTTGTATCTAGTCTAACTGATTGATACACTAGTGAGAGTGGTGTGAATTACTTATTAATTAATTCACTAATTATTAACTCATTAATCAACTAAAGAATATCAAGAATTACAAGGCATGGACAAAGGGGAGACCAAAGGAGAGGTAGGTGGAGAGCAAAGGACTATCAGCTTGTGACTCCGTAGTGTTGCATGAATTGAAACACCACGTTGGTTGGAGATGCCAATGAGGATTGCATGAGCAAGTACGGACCAATTTTAAAGTTCATTCCTGTGGCCATTCTTCAACAGTGATTGCACAGTAGAGGCAGGCTAGCAGGTGGTAGAGATCGGTGCATGGGATTTGCTAGATCGGAACTGATTAGTTTGTAGCAATTGGAGATTGTACTGAGAGATTGTGAGGAGCTTTGTATGATGATTCTTACATGATCTCTATGACATATAATATATAGATATTTGGGGGTTTTTAGCTTTAATATTTCCCATAAATTACTGTGTTCATATGTGTGAATTTTTATGGTTTTAATGTGTGCATGCAATTGATTTTATTTCCGCAAGTAATGATCAATGGTAGAGGAGATTCTGTATTGTGAATGAAGTCAAATAGTGTCTGATCAGGAGAATCTCGGATTTATAACGCATTATTTATATAATTTCTACATGGTATCAGAGAGATATTGATCATTGGAGCAGTTGCAAAGCATTGAAGCTGTTGAGTTTTGAGCTGGTGGAATTCGAATTTGCAGCAGTGTTTTCTTGGTGTCGAAAGTCGAGATGTCTTTCAATATATTGTGATTGGAGTATGCCCTTGAGGGCAGCTCGAATTATGTTGCATGGAAGGACAGGATGGAGGCAGTGTTAGAGGACAATGGGTTGAAGGAGTTCATAGATGCTGAAGTCCCAAAGCCTACTGATGCTGCTCAAGTTGAGGCTTGGCAAAAGAAGACAGCAAAATGTCGAAGGATTCTGTTGGAGGGCGTGAAGGATCACATTGTATCCAACCTTCATGGTAAAGCTTATCCATTCTTGATGTGGAAAGCTTTGACAGACTTGTTCCAAAGCAAGAGCGACCAGAGGAAGTTGGCACTCAAGGATAAGCTCAGGAAGATAAAAATGGAGAAAGGCGACAGTATACCCAAGTACTGTCGGTTCGTCCAAAGTGGCAGGATGAGCCGAAAGGTGGGTTACCGCAGATGACGCAGGACTTGGTGATCTTGGTTTCCTTGGGCTTCCAAAGAGTTGTCATTCCTAATAGGACTCGTCATCGGAGAAACCCGCCAGATGGGAGCAACTTTGGTCCTGACGAAAGGTGAGGACACAGAGTACTGAAGGATAGATCAACATCGAAGAACATGATGAAGAAAATTGCGCTTTGGCTGCGAAATAAAATAAGGGGAAGAGCAAGAAGCATGCTTCTCAATCCGGTGTGAAAGGAAAGAAGCAGGACATGTCCAAGGTGAAGTGCTTTCACTGTCACCAACACGGACATTACGCCACTAGTTGTCCATAGAAGAAGAAAAATAAGCAGGTTGTTGGATCTACAGTTGGAGAGGCCTTAGCCTCGCAGTTTGAGCTGGATTTTTCACTGATCGCATGATTGGTCTCAAATGTGATGATCATGGGTGGTTTCCATGGTGCATCTTTCAAATGACCTCTAGAGACAAAGATGAGCCATCGATTTGGATGAGAAAGATCTTTGAGTGCATCGAGATGGGTGATGATGGTAGATACAATGCGACTGGTATCGGTACCATATCCTTTCAGAGGGAGTCTGGAAAACCTTTCATCTTGAAGGATGCCATGCATGTTCCAGGATTGAAGAAGAATTTGATCTCTGTGGCGATGTTGGAAGACAAGGGATATGATGTTGTCTTTAGTGAGGTAAAGGCTTTCTTGCGCAGTAAGGCAACTGGTGAAAACCGGAGGATAGGGGTTTGGGTTAATAAACTTTATCAGTTGTAGGTAGATGGTTGCGTAGCAATGGCAAGCAAGGCAGAAGGAGTGGTGAGCCGGGATGAGGGCGATCTATGGCATAAGAGATTGGGCCATCTTCACCATGGTGCTTTGAAAATTTTGCAGCAGATTTCTACAGGGCTTCCCAAAGGTACACTTGTGCAGTCAGATCAGTGCAAGGGATGTACTTTGGGAAAATTTGTGAAAGCCACCTTTCACGAGAAGGATAGTCACGCCACGACGATCCTTGAGAGAATTCACACAGACGTGTGTGGACCTTTCTCAGTAGCTTCAACAACAAAGCACAGGTATTATGTGATATTTGTTGATGACTTTTCTCAAAAGTGCTCGATCTTCTTCATGCAGAAGAAGAGCGAGACATTCTATAAGTTCTATGAGTTTAAGGCACTGGTGGAGAAAGATTCGGGGAAGCAGGTGAAGGCTCTTAGGGGCAACAATGGTGGTGAATTCATCTCTGGCGAATTCAAGGACTTTTGCAGCGCAAAAGGAATTCGAAGAGAGCTCATAGCGCCTCATAACCCACAACAGAATGGGGTCACGGAGCGAAATAACAGAACGATCATGGGTGTTGCACGGGCGATGTTGCATGATCAGGGCGTTCCCATACACTTGTGGGTTGAAGCTTGCAATACTGCAGTTTATGTGCAAAACCGTTGTCCTCATAGAGTACTTGGCATGAGTACACCCGAAGAGGCGTTTTCTGGTAAGAAGCCTGATATTTATCATTTGAAGATTTTTGGCTCACCTGTTTACATTCATGTGACGAAGGATGCTAGGAAGAAGCTAGAACTGACTGCAGAGGTTGGGATATTTGTGGGGTACACTGATACACCCCACAACTATCGTGTGTATTTTCCCGACAGTCGGAAGACTGTTGTGCGACGGGATATCAAATTTCATGAGAAGAAAGCCATGAAGTGTTCGCTTGAGAGGGAGCCACACTTGCATGTAGATGAGGAGCTATTAGTTCCTAAGGATGAGCCTTAAGATGTGGATCAGCCACAAGAGGAGGTTCATGGAGTGGAAGAAACCACTCATGTAGCGCCAACCATCAGAGGGTGGAAGCACACTACAGAAGCTGAGCGACTGAATCTTGATGCAGAGAAGATTGTAGGAGCACCTACATCACAGCGCAGACAGAGACAGTCACCTGACCGATATACTGGATACATGGCTCTGATGAGCAAGTGTATCGTGACATAACCATCCTCTTTTGAGGAAGCTGCGGAGGACCTTGCATGGGTAGATGCCATGGTGGAAGAGTATGATTCAATTGTCAGAAACAATGCATGGGTGGGAGATTTTCCCAAGGTCGGAAGGGAAATCAGTGGTAGGTTCGAGATGGATCTACAAAGTGAAGCAAGCAGCTAACGGGAGCATCGAGAAGTACAAGGCAAGATTTGTTGCTCGGGGCTTCTCACATATTGAGGGGATTGACCATGAGGAAACCTTTGCACCTGTCGCAAGGTATTCTTCCATACGGACTATTCTTGCTCTCTCAGCGCAGATGGGGTGGCACATTCATCAGATGGATGTGAAGACTGCGCTCCTCAACGAAATCATTGAGGAGGAGGTGTACATAGAGCAGCTCGAAGGTTTCGAGATCTTCAGCAGTGAGTCGCATGTGTGCAGGCTCAAAAGAGCGTTGTATGGGTTGAAACAAGCACCTCGTGCTTGGTACACATGGATAGAAAGTTATTTCACCGGACTTGGATTCTCCAAGAGTGAGGCGGACCCGAACCTATACCAGATTGTGGTGGAGGGTAAGTTGCTGATCATTGTACTATATGTAGGTGATTTGATTCTGACAGGTGATGAACTGTTGATACACTCATGCAAGGCTGCTCTTGCAAAGGAGTTTGAGATGAAGGACTTGGGCCTCCTTCATTATTTCCTGGGATTGGAAATTTGGTAGCGTAGTGATGGATTTTTTGTGTCTCAAGGCAAGTATGCCTGGGAGATACTGGAGAAGTTCAACATGCATGGCTGCAAGCCTATCGACACTTCTCTTCCTGGTGGATGGAGGAAAGAGGATGCTACATCAGTAAAGGTAGTGAATGCCACTATTTACTGACAGTTGGTGGGGTCGCTTATGTATCTAGTCAATACACGACCTGACATATGCTACGCTGTTAACTAGCTTTCACAAGCTATGGTTAAGCCTACCAAGCCCTTTTGGAAGGTAGACAAGCATGTATTGAGATATCTCAGAGGCACATCGGGATATGGATCTTGGTACAGACAGGAGGATGAGTTGAGACTGCATGGCTTCATGGATTGGTACTATCATATCAAAGATTGTGTGCAGCGGAAGATCATGTTACTTTCTTACATTCCTACGAAGGATCAGGATGTTGATATCTTGACGAAGGCACTCACCAGGACCAAATTCGAATACCACAGGGGTAGGATCGAGGTGGCAGATAATCCCTATCTTGTTGAGAGGGAGTGTTGAGATTGCAACAAGATGATGAGCTTAGTGAAAAGAGTCGCCTTCACTAAGTGGGCCCGCAGGTTATTTTTGGCGCAAGTCTATTTTTAGACTATGTCTATTTTTATACATGTCGATCATATTCTATGAGTTGCAGGATGCTATTTGTGGATGGTTGGTCAAGTTGGAAAAATATATGGACTTCTATTTTTAGACATATTGGGTGGAATCTATTTTTAGATTGCGAGTCTAAAAATAGATATGTTGAATATTATTAGCTCTTAATAATATTTGGACTCTAAACATTATCTTATTCTCTTGGAGCACTTCAGTTAAGTGCACAGATGTGGCACAGGAGCTGACAGAAGGAATTACGTTATTCCTAAGGGTTAAGTGGAGCTATTGCATGGATACTTCAGTTAGAACTCATGTGACAGAGTTTGGTGGAGTTGATTGAGGAAGTTAGTGGAGTTGTATTCAGTTTAACTCAGTTAAACATAGTTGAGCTAGTTGTATCTAGTCTAACCGATTGATACACTAGTGAGAGTGGTGTGAATTAATTATTAATTAATTCACTAATTATTAACTCATTAATCAACTAAAGAATACATCAGTTAACTACAGTGCATGGACAGTTTCAGTGGAGACCAGTGAAGAGGTAGGTGAAAGAGCAGTGTGACTATCAGTTGTGACTATAGTGTTGCATGAATTGCAACACACAGTGGTTGGAGATGCCAATGAGGATTGCGTGAGCAAGGCTGGACCAATTCGAGTTCATTCAGAGCCATTCTTCAGCAGTGATTGCGCAGTAGAGGCAGGCTAGCAAGTAGCAGAGATCGGTGCATGGGATTTGCTAGATCGGACCTGATTAGTGTGTAGCAATTGGAGATTGTACTGAGAGCTTGTGAGAAGGTTTGTATGATGATTGTTACATGATCTCTATGACATATAATATACAGATAGTTGGGGGTTTTCAGCTTTAAGCTTTCCCATAAATTACTGTGTTCATATGTGTGAATTTTTATAGTTTTAATGTGTGCATGCAATTGATTTAATTTCCGCAAGTAATGATCAATAGTAGAAGAGATTATGTATTGTGCATGAAGTAAAGCAGTGTGTGATCAGGAGAATATCGGATGTATAACGCATTAGTTATATAATTTCTAAAATTTGTAGTAATCAAGGTCAATTATCTAAGGTTGTTTTCAGTTAAACTAGTTCCAACTGTTGGAGGAACTAGTGGAGGGTTAGTTGTGAGTGGGACTTCAGTCAAACTCAATGATCATCCAGTTAACTAATAAATCAACCCAAAATAGCTAGTGCATGCAGAGTATTCAAGTTCCCCAGGCTTGGTGGAGATTTGAAAGCAGTGTAACACTGAGTTGTAGAATAGTCTTGAGTGTACAAGTGTTGCATGCAGTCAGATGATCAACCTAAGGAATTGCGAAATTCAATTTGAGGAATTTCCTAAATAATAGGGGCCTAATTCCTCAAGGAACAGTGCAAGGAAATATGAGCTAAAGCCAAAGCATAAATTGACTAAGACTGGGTTAGAGGCCTTCAGTGAGCAGAGAGATAGGTTGTGCACTTGCAAGGTGAGCTCAGTTGAGAAAATAAATTGTATTGCATCTCTATTCATTTGATTAATGCAAGAGGCATTGGGGTTTTTAGGAGATCTATTTCCCCAGATAAAAATACTTGTTGAATGTGTGTGATTTCTTATTGCATATCTAAAAATTTTGTTCTAGATTGTGAATTACTTTCCGCAGAGAAATATAGTAGGTTTGTGTCTTGTGATTTTGATTAAAAATTCATGAACAGTAGAAAATATACAACATAATTTCTACAGTTCAAGCCCCTGGTATTCAGAACATGGGAGTCACACCACCCTCTCCCGCAATTCCAATTTTACTTGCCCTGGTGAGGGAGCTTAGCCACCCAACCCAAGCAGAGGCCTTAGACGTTTTGATACACCTCTAATGGGCCAAATTTACACAGTTACCTGAGGGAAACCCTTGTGCAGAGGCTTCAGAGAAGGAAGACCACCCAATGTTGTCTCTCTAGTGCCCTGGAACAAGGATTGGCTTCTGAGTAACACCCTCCCAAGAGAAGAAACAAGCCCAGAGACCAAATATTGACAAAATTCACAAAACAAAGTGTAATTGTAACAGAATGGGGGCCACTCGCTTTCCAAATTACCTTCCCAAACGCAGCTGCTGCACCCAAGGCTGAGCTCTGTCCTTTGAAAATGCCACAAACAAGGTTTAATTGAGGCGTCCATGCCTATCCCAGTGCCCCTCTTTGTCCAACCCCTACCCAGACATACACTGTTGAATTGAAACACGATGTGCCTTAAAAACACCAGAACCCCGACCATTCTTGGTAGAAAACGATTACCGTCACAACTGCAACTAAAACCAAAGAACCAATGAAAGCCCACTCACCCAGACCACCCACCAGAGGACCATGGGCTGAAAAGAACTGCTCACATTGTCCGGTTATCCACACAACTAGCACATACACTATAAGTACTGCAATAGGCAGGAGTATTCGAATTACCTAAGAGACTCCTTTAACCCCTTCACTGATGGGCACCGTGTCACTATGCTTGGGTCTCGAGGTTGGCCTCTCATTAGTGAAGCCAAAGGCAAGAGCCTAACTACCAGAAGTAACCAACTCCCCTACACGAGCCGACCCATGGTCCCATATTACTATTTGATCCACTACTGCATGCAGAACGACTTCATAAGACTAGACTGCAACCACAGTTGTTCTTGTCCACCAGTTGAGACCCTAGCTTGGTTTTCTAGAGAGGCCCCCCAAATGAACCAAACAAAAAATATCATCCAAAATCCAAACTTTCATCTCCCAATTGTTTCTTTTACTCAAAAATGCCATCACCAATGAAATAATAACCCAAGTTATTTCAAAAACCTTCACCTATAAGCCATGAGGCCCTTCGTACTCTACACATTTATCCTCGCTATGACATACTTTCCAAGCCTTTCACTTCCCTCAAAAATTAATAATACAATTAAATCGAGTAGTCTTTAGTGCGACTTTTTGATGGCTTTTATGGTGACTTTTTACGGTGTAATTTTCTAAATTCCGGCAGGAATTTATTGAAAAGAGAAGTTTGAATGCTAACTTTGCACAATCGAAGTGCCCTAGAGGTTTTTGAGCGTGTTGAATCCATATATAATGTCAAAAAACCAGTTTGAATAACAAAAACCAATATTTTACCTCAAAAATTTTCACAGGATTTTGGCACTTGAAACTTCAAAAAGTCGCACTAAAAACAACTCCCAATTAAATTTAAAGTGAGATTATGATTTTTTTCAAATTTTAAAAATAATTTAATTTCATAGAACACTTTAAATTGTGCAGATTCATTGGCCACGTATACCTAAAAATTAAACTATCATTTCGGTCAAACATTGCGGCTAATGCCAAACTCCAACGCTAATCGTTACATCGAAGGATAGGACACAATGTTGCCTTGTATATATTGTTACAAGAATTGCAGTTGATATAACCACCGACACAGCGAATTCTACGACCAATCAGATTCCAACGAGTCAAACAAAATCCCTATCAAACCCGTGCGTGTCGAAGACACTAATATTGCCTTTAATCGGTCCAAGTCAAGTTGCTGAATCATATTGCTTGCCATTTTTATGTAAACGCCATGGTAGTTGTTACCGTCATCCCACTTACTGTTATTGTCTTATTCAAACCCCGGGTCATCGCCCCTATTTATTTCCCATCTGGAATATCTTATTTCTAAATCTATCTATCACTTGTGAAATTTTATCGTTGGATGGTGTCTTTGCTTTAATTTTATGATGAATATTTATTGATGAATATTTATTTCTCAAATACATTTATAGGTAAATAGACTTACAAATAAAGTTTGTCCTAACCTTTTGTTGCGAAAAACGTGGCGAGATGCCATTGGATACAATGTAAATCCAGGACGTGTGGTCTGCAGAAAATAAACGGGCTGTCTCTGACCGATCAAAGTGTCCGTGACTGCGGCATAAAAGTCCAAGTCATCGCCGACAAGTCAGCAATTAATCCACGCATTACGGTCCTGCGCACGCGCGCTTCTTGATCTAGTGGGCCCACCTGTCAGAGCAAAGACAGTCGTGAGTCGTGACGTGAAGTGCGATAACGTACTTCATTGTCGCTTGCGGAGAAAATAGATGATGATGAGGGCACTGGCCACAAAGAAATTTTTGAGGCCACTGGCCAATAAGAAAAATTTTTATGCCTCATCTTTTAATGGAATCTTTGGAAATTCCACAAAATCGATAACCCTGTTTAAATTGTCTTCAACATTCTAGACGGTCTACATCATGATGAACGTGTTTGACCAATTAAAATATCGGGCATTGTGGTTGTTATATTCAACTTTGGAATATATGACCGCCTCCCATACCACAAGACGACAAGAAGACTATATCTAATACAGTAACTTTGGTGAACAACTTTTAATGTATTGGTCACTTTGGAAAATTCAGACAAATCAAATTCAGGAAGGCATTGGGTATATGAATAGAATAAACAGAAAACTGGGTTAGAGCTTGTTATGGACATTAATCTTTTAGGACCATATAAGAAAGAAAGAAATAAATTATTTTAAAATTCGTACAGAAAGAAGAAAGAAGAAAGAAGAAAGAAATAAATAAATTAGTATTATTTGGTTAAAGATAGTTTATGGGAGAGATTGCTTTTTAATCTGACTCTTGTATTCAATTTTTTCTTTCTGAAGTCTCACAATAAAGGCTCCCATGGCTCCTACCTTTTGGAAAAATAAATCCCTAATTGAATTTGAATCACTCAATAGATTATCTCAAAAACTAGCTATCAGAATATCTGCATAACTTACCTTACGGTTATAGAAGACCTAGCATTCTAAAATAAAATGCTTTTCGGTGTACAATTTCCTGAAACACAAAAATTACATACTCTTCCTTTCCCACTCCTTTTCACACTTCTTTTGTTATTTTCCAACTCTCTATTTCATAACAGAGTTGATATGAATTATTCCTGAGCTGAGCAATACAAATTTTGGATTTCTAAAAAATATTGTCACAGTTTCTAATCCAGAAACTGCCATGACCACTAATCAAAAGGTGCAGATGCGCTGACCAAAGATTTCGATTCTAACAGTTAGCCATCATCCCTGTAACTGGATTGCGAATCTGGTTCCTGAAAGTTAGGTAGCAAATTAGGCGTCTAATTTCGCATCGATCAAACGTCCTTTGACTGGGAGTAAAAGTTACGCCGAGGCTGGTAGGTTGCTAGGATGTGGACGGGGGCCACGCGGAAAGAGATGTCATAGACTCCCATCAGACTGATCCGTGGGTTTCACGGGGCATTGGTTGGTTCATCCCCCTATAACTCTTGCAGACTGCTACTCATCCTTCTCGGATTCGTGTCTTCAATGATATAACCCCGGCCTTTGCATAAAGAGACTGTAAGAACGGAATCTGTAGGAATTCTGCCTTTGTATTCACTTTGCTGTAAAAATAATATATTTCTGCACTGAATTGAGAAGCAGGCACCGATGTCCTTTTGAATTTTTTTCAAAAGTGGAAAGGATTTTTAGTTAAAGATGGGCACCGGATGGAGAAGGGCTCGAAACGCATTAGGTCTTACCGTCTGTACCTCTTTCCCTCCCGAACTCGATGATTTGGATTCGAGAGGTCCAAGGTTCAAAACCGGAAGCCGCCGAAGTTCTGGCGTTCAAATTCAAGAAAATCAAGCCGAAAGTCCTCGCAGGCAGCCTGCTTCAATCCCCGGAGCGAATTGTGAGCCTGTCAACTGCTCGAGGTCGGATACTCGAAGTCCGCGCTTACGTAACACGGAAACCGCCGTGTCGGCCGAAACGGTGTCGAAGAGTTCGTTTCCCCCGTCGCCGCGACTGAATTTGTTTCGCAACGGTACTCGGCCTCCGAAAGTAAGTTTTCGAAAATAAATTATTCCGTAGAGAAGCAATCGGATTCGATCTCCGGTCTCATGCTGCGAGAGTGCGGCCAAAGAGATATTTTTGTAAAGTTCGGTCTCGTTGTTATCCGATTCGATCTTCGGTTCTGTGATGTTTGAATGCTGTTCAAGACTTTGAATGATGACTGAAAATCGTGAAAGTAGCCGTAGCTGCTGTTCTTTTATTTAAGATTTAAAGCTTTAAATTATGGAAGAACTGTGAAAATGTTCCTCTTTCTCTCCTGTAACGCTTAAATGTCACTACACGCTTAAATGATCACAGAAAATCGTGTGTTTTGATGGTAAAGTTTCCATCATATGGGTGAAACTTTAATTTTCAACCAATAAAAAAGACAGTTTGAGTGCTGTTTATCCTATAGTGTGTGGCTTGGATAAAAAGCAGATCATTTGTGCGTGGCATTACTGATCAGTAGTCATGAATGATGATAATTTATTCGTCGATCTTTTTTGTGTTGCAGGGCTGTTGTGCAATATGCTTGGAGGCGATGAAACCCGGCTACGGACATGCGATCTTTACAGCGGAATGTTCTCATTCTTTTCATTTTCCGTGCATTACCTCCAATGTCCGTCACGGCAGCTTGATCTGTCCCGTTTGCCGAGCAAAATGGAAAGAAGTGCCGTGGCAGGTTCAAGTAAAGAAAGCTGAGAGTAATACCGCTGCCTCTACTCCGATAGTTAGAAATGGAAGCCTACAGGATCAAAGGCGGCACAATATTGTTAGAGACCAAGGGGCCCCTTTGAGAACTACAGATGAAGAGCAAAGAAGATTGGATCCAGTGCTGAGAATCCTAGACGATTCTATCGCAAGCTTTAGAGATCCTCGTCAAAACTTTTCTCCAGAACCGGCAGTGTACGATGATGACGAGCCTCTGGATTCGAACTTGCGACCGGGTGAAAGACAGACAACCTTAGAAGCCGATGACGGTCAAGAGCTCGAATTCAAGGGTTTCGTTGTCGATTCTGAAGGAACAAGCGATCGAACTGCTGGAAATGTAAGGAAAATGCGATTAGCATTGCATCCCGAGAGCGAAGTCGTTGTGGCCAGTGAAGCTTCCGAGAATTTCACAGTGCTGGTGCACTTGAAGGCACCCTCGGCCAGCGAAGCTTCCAAGAAACAGAATTACGAAAACTGCGAGGGAAATATGGTTATAGATTCAGTCTGCCGTGCGCCAATCGATCTCGTTACGGTGCTCGACGTTAGCGGAAGCATGTCGGGAATGAAGTTGGCGCTCTTGAAACGGGCCATGGCTTTTGTCATATCAAATCTGAGCCCAATGGACCGGTTATCCGTTGTTGTATTCTCTTCGACTGCCAAGCGAGTTTTTCCCTTGAAGCGCATGTCTTCAGACGGCCAGCTAGAAGCGAACCTCCTAGTTGAGCGACTGTTTTGCACGGGCGGCACGAATATCGCCGAGGGTTTGAAGAAAGGCGCGAAGGTCCTCGAAGATCGTCGCGAACAGAATCCTGTGGCGAGCATCATGTTGCTGTCGGATGGCCAGGACACTTACAGTCTCAGTTCTCGCGGGACTATTTTGTTTCCCGGCGATGAAAGGAGTGCCAGACAGAGCATGCGTCATGGCCACGTTCAAATCCCCGTCCATGCCTTCGGCTTCGGAGTTGACCACGATGCAGCCACGATGCACAATCTTTCTGAAGAGTCGGGGGGCACGTTTTCTTTCATTCAGACCGAAAGTCTCGTGCAAGACGCCTTCGCTCAGTGTATTGGTGGCCTGCTCAGCGTCGTTGTGCAGGACGTCAGGATAACGGTTTCGGCTTGCCCAGGAACGAAGCTGAAAAGCTTCCGTGCCGGAAGCTACAAAACCTGTGTTGCTGAGGACGGAAGCCAGGGGACGGTAGATCTCGGTGATCTCTACGCCGAAGAAGATAGATATATACTTGTGGATCTCAAATTGCCAGCCGTAAAATCTGCGTCAAACCTTATGAATTTAATCTCGGTCTGTTGCTTCCACAAAGAACCCGTTTCTCAGCAAGATTTCAATTCAAGAGAACAGTATCTTTCAATTTTGCGTCCGGAGAGCACGGACGGAGCTCCGGTTGTTCTCAATTTGGAAGTGGAGAAGCAAAAGATCCGTCTCAGAACGGCTCAAGCCATAGCTGAAGCCAGAACGCTTGCCGATCAGGGCGAGATGTCGTCTGCACAGAGGGTTCTCCAGAATGCCAAAATGGAATTGAAAGAGATTCGAACCTGCGGCCACCACTCGCTTTCCCTTGCACTGGAAGCGGAAATTACAGAGATTCTAGCAAGGATGATGAGCAAGCAAACCTACGAGCGGTCCGGGCGGGCGTTTGTGCTTTCTGCTCAGAGCTCCCACTTTCGACAGAGAGCCACCACACGCGGCGAAAGAATTGAGAATTACAGCAGGGAATACCAAACGCCATCCATGGCAGATATGGTTATGCGTTCCCAAACTTTCTCGGCATCGGCATCATTTAAGTCTACTTCCAATTCTACCGCAAGTTCGAGTTCGAGTTCAATCAATGCTCGGTGAACGTCTCAGAAACTTGTTTAAATCATGCGCCAGGGTTAGAAATCCGAATGGTGGATTTTGAGGTATAAAATTTAAATTATACTTGTGATTACATTTCTTTAGAAGTGTCATTTAAAATTTTAAAAACCTAAAACTGTTAGAAAGAGTCTTTTATTGCTTCAAGTTCCCATCAAACTCTAGAGAAATTGAAATTGTTTTTCATTTTTGAAAAACTGTTATAGAAATTTAAATTTGTGCTTTTGTCTGTCTGAACTTGAATTTGTGCTTTCTGCTCTTTGAATCTGAATCTTGGCATGATGCCAAAGGCGATCATTCAACTAAGACGCGTATTCAAAGTTTGGCCATGTAATCCTAATTTAATATCCGATATCTTTTCAGAGCTTTGCGCTCTTTTGAATATTGGGATTATGTGATTGAGATTATTCAACCAATCTAAAGCTGTGGAAGACCTGCAACCAAAAAAGGTGCGGTCGTTGTTGAGAAATTGTAAATTGTTCTGTAAGGAAACGAGTGAGAAATTTGTAATGAAGATTTGAGAAGCGCAGCTGGATCAGAATTCTAAAAATTAGTGATACAGTTAAGCTTGGATTGGATTGAGAATGATATGTACTCAAGCGGGGCCATAACTAACCCGGTCCAACAAGGTGATTGATATGAAAGAAGATGGTGGTTGAACCACACTCTTATCTGATTTGATCTGAATTTGAGCGGTTTTAACTGAAATATGGTGAAGTTTTAAGATTTTCTTTAAATTTCTTTGATCTGAATTTGAGTATTTAAACGTGAAAGATTTTCATTTTTTATATATTTTTTTTATTAGTATAAACAAATGCATGTTTGAAAATAATTTTCAATCACTCTGAGTTGAGTAATTTAAACGTAAAACTTGGTTCAAGTTCATGTGATTTTCAATTTTTTTTATTAGTATAAACAAACGCATGTGTGACTATAATTTTCAATCACTTTGAGTGATTTAAACGTGAAAGTTGGTTCAAGCTCATGTGATTTTCAATTTTTTTTTAATTAGTATAAACAAATGCATGTGTGTATAATTTTCAATCACTTTAAGTGATTTAAACGTGAAAGTTGGTTCAAGTTCATGTGATTTTTATTTTTTTTAAAATTAGTATAAACAAATGTATGTGTGAGTATAAGTTTCAATAACTTTAGAAGATGGATGAAACACATCTCTTAATTGTGGTGTAAGATCTTAAACAACTAATTAATTAATAGATCTGAAATATTTCAGTGTTTTAATTGAAATGTTAAGAAGCTAAACACAAAATAAAAATTAAAATATGCAACTTTTATTTATATTATAATTTGAAAGAAATATATGCTAGAATGATCAACTATGAAATATCTTTGTTAGTTGGTATGTACTATTACTCAAGAAGACTACACTAAACACTGAAGCATAATTCTAGACCGCCAATGGATCAACCAGATGGATCTTTAATTGATCAACTAGATGGACCCCTAATGGATTGTTATAGTATCAATTTTCACCCTCCTGTGATTCATGATTGTCTCTATGGCCTTGGGCACCCATTCCCACAGACTTGAACAAAATTCATAAAAAACAGTGTTAAAAATCCCATACGTGGGTATGCCCAGACTTTTCCGCGTGTATACGCGAGTCCACATGTACTTTTCCGCGTATGCCATTAAAATCATTAAAAATATATATAAAAATTCCCTATTTTCGGGCTTGGTTGATGGTTACTCCAGTAGTTCAACCACCCCAGTACATGGCCAACTGTTTCCAACTGATTGAAACTACTTTGAGGGAGTATAAAAGCCCCTCATATGCATGGCCTAAGAGAGAGAGAAATTTATAGACATTATACTCTGTTGGAATCCCAATTCAAGTCTGAATTCCCATGCCTCCTGTACTTTCCCAGATTTTTACAGGAAACCCCTGTTTCCTAGAGATGTTCATCCATTTATATGTCATCTCGAGTGCACAAGTCTTGAAAGTATCTTAGCGAGGCAAGGGCGGGACGGATCTGGACGACGGTCTATTCGAAGATCGTGGAAGGATTCAGGTGATCTCTCCACATTTTATTACTATACATGCTGTTCACAATAATGAAGAACCATCTTGTTCCTGAACTTACGTGTTAACATCTATTTGTATATGTGAAAAATTGTTTATTAAGCATTTATTATTGTTTATATAATGTTTCACATGGGTTACACTAACATTTAGGAGCAATATATGCTGTACAACTAGGTTTCCGTGCATGTTCTTTCTTGTTTTCCAGGTTGAAGAGGAAGAAGGGTTGCTGGGGGTTTGGACCCCGCGGGATCTACATCGAACGTAGGACTACGGGTGAGTTCTACTATCGTTGTTATCTAGTTTTTAGCATTTAAGTGTGGTTGTGTGTGAGTCCTTCTGAATAGCATGCCCTGATCTGTGGAGGTTTTGACCCAACAAACCTCTAGGGTGTTTTTTCCCGAAACATAACTGGCGACTCTGCTGGGGATTGCATTCTTGTGATTCCCCTGTTGGGTGGTTTCAGCTATTTGAAAGGTTTCCAACAGTTTTAATTATTATTTCCAGTCCAGTTAACTTTTTCTCAGTCAGACTGAAGACCTGGTTCTTTATCCGGGCTTGATCTTTTTTATTTTTCATTATTTACCTTTTCATACACGAGTTTGTCTATACATAGACGCGTATACACGCAGTTTGCTTCAAAGGAAGTCGCGTATACGCGGGTTTCCTTTGACACAGTCGCGTATGCACGCTTGTTTCAAAACTGTCAAGTAGCGTATGCCTGGGTAAATTTTGAATTTTTTTATTTCTTGACTTTTTAGTCTTATCTGCCTGTGGAGACCTGTTCCTGTAGTGTCTTTATATCCTCTGGATTGTGTTGGTAGTGGTTATTGGTATTTTTTCTCTCTTGGTTGAAAACTGGCTTATTAGGCAAATCTTGTTTTTAGTGCTTGCATTTCTGGTTTGAGTACCAAGATCTCTTCCTGGGGATTCTTGGTTGTTCTGCTTAATCATAACAGAGAGCCTCTGCTCATTTACTCTTTCCTACCTTTGTGTCTTGCTTTGCACTTTGATTTTTGCCCATTTTTTAGTTGGTTTTCTTGAGTTCAATTGACTAGGTCTTGTTGCAATTTTTGAAGAGTCTTTCTTGGTTCTTTGAAGTTTTTGTTTGCTGCAAGGTTGTACTATTCTTCTAGGCTGAGTTACTCAGTTTCTTGTCTTCTTTTGCTCATACAAATCTTGCTACTAAAGTGGCACTATAAGATTTGGAGCATTTTTTAAGTTTTTGCTTGAAATTCTGAGTTGTTTGGCTTGGTGATTGGATAGTTTTTCTTGGTCTCTTAGAGCTCTTCTTTTTTATAAAATTCAAAAGCTCAAAAAACATTTTGTTTTGTCATTTGCTTTTGTTTTGCATTTTTGTTTTCGTTTCGTTACATCTTTTGAAGCTTTGTTGAGATTTCTTGCCTTTGGTTTTTGACTTGAGTTTTGGAAGGAATTGTCATTGGTTTCGTCCTCTTGTTTTCAAGCGATTTTGGTGTCTTTATACTAAGAGTTTCTGATTTTGGGAACTAGCTTTGTGGACAACCAAAAAGAGATAAAAATGAAGGATCTTTGGGAAATTTCTCTCTGCTTTAGTAGATTTTGCATCTTAGAATTTGCATGCTCTTAGTTATTTGCATCAGGTGCACTTAAGCATTTAGTCTTTTTCATAGTTTTTGTGAGTGTGAAGTTTGTTATCTGAAAAGGAAAAAAAAAATTAGTCTCGTAGAACCTTTGTAGAAATTTCTTTTCATCAAAAGGCAATTACTGCATTTGCATGTAGTTTGGTTTTTATTAATTTCTTTTCTGCGTCACAAAACACCACGAGTTTCATTTCCGTATCCCTTTGACTTAATATAACAGCCGATTAAAATAAGCACTATAATTTAAAAACAACTAGCAAGTTTTTATTAAGTGTCATACACCAACTAGCTAGGTTGTAGGGCCTTGGATTAGGTGAGTGGAGAGTTAAATCTCCAAGGCCGCTCAAACAAAAACATAGAAGTTGATTAATTGAGCGAAATCCAACTCCGTTAGGTGGACCGGGAAAGCTCTCCTCCAGAGAGTCAAGCGCGAGGGGAAGTGAAGGCCGAGAAGAGAGATACCCCCTCTCTGATTTGCTGGATCTAACCTCAAGACCGTTCCGCCCGGCTTCTGACACGGATTGGTGCCCATAGTTGCCACTCCTAGGTTCCACATAGGTGACTGCGGGGGGGAATACCCGTGGTACCTAAGGCAGACGTCGTATCACTTCCAGCAGTACTTCTGGGGGGTGCCCTTGCGAAGCTTGGGTACTTGTGCCGGCAAAGGCTGTTGTTAGGAGGTCGGCGTAACTGTTTCTGTTACCTTCGCTAGTAGGCCTGGGCCGTAATTATCCCATACTACTTTCGGGAGGTCCTATTCTTCGCTTTCCTGTATTTTGGTGTCTGGTCCTAATCACCTGGAGCGAAAATACCTGAAGGCTGTTTGATTGATTGTATCTCAGGGATTTTTTTGTAGTGAGTGCTCTTTGCTCCTAGCTTGCCTAGCTTTATACTTTATTGAATATAATTAAAATTTGTTAAAGTGGCTGATCAAGTGCCTCGTCGATCGAGGAGAATCTGGGGGTTATCTCCCGAGAGTCCAGAGCCTTCTTCAAGAAGGCGTATGAGTAATTTAGCAGGTGAGTATCACCTGGTGGTGTCTGACGCAGTGGAGAGAGATCCTCCATAGGGGATTGAAGGTTTCGTAGCTGGTTCTGGTGTTGGTTCCGAGAGGAGCGCTCCGCTCACCTCGAGAGTCTTATTTCCGCAGGAAGAAGAAGTACAAGTAGAGGAAGTGTCTCAACCCTCTGAGTCACTTCCATCTCCTCTTCCTCCTGATTATCCGTTCGTTTTTTAATACATCGGACCTGAGTCAGAGAGACCAGCAGATCCTTCGTATTATTCATACCTTTCGATGGCCACGACTGGGAACACGACTTCTACTGTGAGTGTTGCAGGCATTCAGACTCCTGCTTTTGTTGAAGGAGGAGGCACTATTGCTATATCTTCGATTTCTTCTAGTACTGCTGTGTTTGGCTCTGGTTTCACCCAAGCACATGCTTCTCAATCTGGTCCCTTTTGTTTTGGAATGCCCACTAGTGGGATTCCTTCATTTTCCTTTTCCGCTGCTACAGCTGGATCTACACCCATGTCTTCCATCGCTAGTGGATCAACTTCTTTTCAAGGGTTCCCCTTTGGAACTGGGCATATTCCTAGTTCAAATCCTTCTTTAGGGTCCTTTCCGTTTACTTCTCAGACTCAGAGTTTCAACCCTTGGTCTGGAGGTCAGAATTCGACTACTTTTACAGGATGGAACCCTGTATTCACTACAGCGGGGGCAGGGAATCAGTTTTATGCTGGTCACCAAGGGAATACTTCTTTCCCTTCATCGAGTGCTTATCAGACCTTTTCCCCTCTTTCTAATGCATGGAACCCCTATCAGGGGCTTTCCTCTTCATTTAATACTTTAGGAGGGGGAACTGGTCCAGTTTTTGGTAACTCTGCATTGGGAGGAGGTTCTTCTCCTTTTTCTACGAGTTCTTTTTGGCAACCTGGTGCCTCATCAAATCTAGGATATTCTTTTCAGAATGTTTGGAATCCATCCCATCAAGGATGGAATCCTCAGGCTCCACCTCGTTTACCTTTTCTGGCAACGTTAAACTTGCCAGATCTGTCGAAATTGACGAATGATCCGATCCGGTACAGTCCGAGGTGGCCTCCGGTTCCCACCAAAATTCCTTCATACATTCCAAAGTTTGAAGGTAAGAATGGAGAAGATCTGGCTGACCACATCACCACCTTCCATTTATGGTGCTCTTCTAACTCCCTGATCTACGATTCGATTAGGTTTAGATTGTTTCAATGCACCTTAACTGGAAATGCTGCCAAGTGGCACATTGAGTTAACCGGGGGCATTTTTGCTACATTTGGAGAGCTGGTTGTTACATTTCTAAATCATTTCCAGTTTCCCGTTCGTTATGACGCTGGTACTAAACTCCTAGGTAATTTTAAACAGGACGACGCAACCCACATTTCTGACGATATTCAGGAATGGCAGAGAAGGAAGAGGCTTATTAAAGCTCATATTCCAGGAGAATTCCTTTTGGAATGGTTCCTGAAATCTCTGCAGTCAGACATTTCTAAGAACGTATCCCTGTCTGGGGTATTTTCTGAGGAATAGGCCATTTTTAGGGCCCAACAGCTTGAATTGATATATTCTCAGTCTGGGGTCCTTCATAAATATTTGCCCAATGCTCCTCGCTCCAAATTAGATTTATCCAAAACTAAGCCTGGTCCTCATGGTGATGGACTTATTGGGTCGATCAATAGTGGTGCAGCTAGCCTGCTTACTCAATTGCAATAGTTGTCTTTGCAATTTTCTCCTTCTAGTCAGGTTGTGCCTGCTGAGTCATCGTCTTCGTCCAAACTTTTGACCCCAAAGGAAATCAAAAATCCGAAGGGAAGAAGAAGGGACAGAATAATAAGAAAAAGGGCAAGAATGGGAAGGGTAATGCGAATAAAACCAACGAGCATGTTGGTGAGGGTCCAAAGGATAAAAAGAAAGTGAAGTTTCCATGCAAGTTGTGTGCTGGAGACCATCTTACTCACCTTTGCCCTAAAATTCAGGATGCGCAGCGCTTGTTAGCTTAGCAAGGTTCTTCCAGTTCCGAGGCTGTGTTGACAAACCCTTTTCCCCAAGGGAAACAATTAGTTGTTGGCGCGAATCAAAATACTGGGGCTTCCTCTGGGGGCACCCAGTAAGGGGAAATTCCGTCAAACATATACATGATGAGTACTCACGTGGATGTCGCTACGAGATCCCGTGATTATGGCGAAGAAGAGTCTTCAAAAGCTAAGGGTGCTCCCGATGCTACTGAGCCGCTTCATATTACGAGGCCTACTATTGAGCCTATACCTCGGATGCCCAAAGAATCTACCAAGCGTACGACGATTAATCCAAATGCTAGGGCTGCCCAGAACTACTCTATTGTGGAAGATCTGGCGCAGAGTCCTTGTGCTATGTCGGCTTTAGAGGTGCTCCAGTCTTGTCCGGCTCAGCGCAGTGCTTTGCTCACTGCTCTTGGGGCTGTAGATCCAAAGAACTCTCTTATGATTACCTTCGATATGACTAATTTTAAGAAGAGACTCCCCCATCATATGGATTTTCATATTAAATCATCGTACCGGAAATGCAATATTTTTCGGACGGTCGTTGATGAGGGTGCTTCCACATGTGTGATGTCTCTCGCATGCTGGAAGGGGATTGGATCTCCCGCAGCTGCTCCATCTGCTACTCTTCTGACTGCATTTGATGGTCATTCTCACAGACCGCATGGTATTGTCCCAGCTTTGCCTATCTGTGTTGGGGGAAAAACTGTAAATATAGAGGTTGAGATAGTGGATGCAAGCTTGGACTACAACCTTCTGTTGGGGAGAAACTAGATTTATGAGATGGATGCCATTGCATCTTCATTATTTATTCTTATTTGTTTCCCTCACGAAGGAAGGATTGTTACAGTGGACCAACTGGACTGTCCTCCTGTAGACCCGAATGCATCTACTAACTCAACTATTCCAAAGTTGGATAATACCAAGTCGCCTACTAAGAATTTAGGGGTTGGAATGTATTCTTCCTTGATGGGTACTTTCGATATTCCTCCTCCTATGGTTCATATAAATGCAATTTCATCCTCCAGGGCCCCTCTTCGAAGAGAGTTCTTCAGAACTCATTATTTTTCAGACCCTTGGACCTTACCTTCCCCTACCGCCACATTAGCGGAAGGTCAAGTGGGTGGAATGGCATTTCCAATGTATGCAGCTGAGATTTCTTCTCAATCTATTGTTGACTCTGCAGAGTCCATTCCAGCTCCTCTTTCACCGGAAAAGTTGGATGGATATGTGGCCCCGGCTTGGACACTTAGTTCTTCTTCTGCCCAGGATTGCCTTGATACCACTCTTCCATCTGAAAAGGCCATCCTGGAAGCTATGACTGGTATAGATAGACCGTGGGATGATTTGCATCATTGGTCTTACGTTTTACCCGATTTAAGCGAAGTTGAAACGATTTTTCCAAGTCCTCCGTCTCCTGGTCCTGTTCGCCCAGTCCTGAACCTTTTATCACCAACACAGGTATATGCTGAAGGGAACATGGCTGTGATTTCTCCAACTATCCCGGTGAACATCTCCAGGGATCCCAATGTTATTGAGAATGTCTTCATCGGAGTTGAATGTTCCCCTGAAGAGATTCAGATTTATACTGATATCTTTAAGGAGTATAGGGATGTATTCGCTTGGTATTATGAGGAAATGCCTAGTATAGATCCATCTATTGTCCAGCATGAGATAAATACCTATGAAAACGCTAAGCCTATGAGGCAAAAACTTCATCCAGTTAATCCTAGGAAGGCTGCAGCTATCAAAGCTGAGGTGGAGAAGCTGCCTAAGGCAAGATTTATTTATCCGGTTCCTTTGATTGAATGGGTTTCAAATCCTGTTCCTGTAGATAAAAAGCAAGGAACAATTCGAGTTTGCATCGATTTCAGAGACCTTAATAAAGCATGTCCGAAAGATAATTACCCCACACCATTTATAGATTAGATTATCGATGAGTGTGCCGGTAACGAAATTTTTTCCTTCATGGACGGTTTCTCTGGATATAATCAGATTTCTATCCGTCCTGAAGATCAACATAAGACTGCCTTTATTTGTCCCTCGGGTACGTTTGCTTACAAGAAGATGCCTTTTGGTCTTAAAAATGCTGGGGCTACGTTTCAGCGGGCCATGTCATATGCCTTCCACGACATCAAAAAGATTATCAAGGCATATTTGAATGATTTAGCTTCTCATTCTCGAAAGAGGATGGATCATCCTGCTCACCTCCGTCATATATTTGAACGATGTCGTTTCTATAAGATTAGGTTGAATCTGAACAAGTGCATTTTCGTGGTTAAATCTGGTCGGTTATTGAGATTTATTGTGTCTAGGGAAGGGATTAGGGTAGATGCCTTCAAGGTTGACGCAATACTTCTGTTGCCTCCCCCGTCCTCTATTCGTCAACTTCAAAGTCTACAAGGAAAAGCTAATTTTCTTTGGAGATTTATCGTAAATTATGCTGAAGTTACCAAGGGATTTATGAGATTGTTGAAGAAGGGAGTTCCATTTCTTTGGGATAACTTCGCTCAATGCTCATTCGATGCTTTGAAAAAAGCATTGACCTCTACTCCTTTATTGAGTCCACCTGATTATAGAAGGGATTTCCTTTTGTATCTTGCAGCATCAGGAGGATGATGCTCTTGCAGAGCATGTTATATACTATCTTAGTCGAGGCTTGGTAGGACCTGAACTCTGGTATACTCCGATAGAAAAGTTAGCTTTAGCAGCTGTTCATGCTGTGCAACGACTTCGGCATTACATTCTTCTACGAAAAACTTATGTTTTGGCAGTAGCCAATCCATTTCAGTTTGTCCTCAGTAGGTGAGTGATTGGGGGCAAATATAATAGATGGATTGTGATTTTACAGGAATTTGATCTTGAGTTTATGTTTGCCAAGTCCAAGAAATCATTGGTTTTCGCAGAATTGATCTCCGAGTTGCCCTATGGGGGTGAGATAGTCTATGATGAATCATTCCCGGATGAAAATTTGTTTCTTATCTCCCCACAGGATCCTTGGTATGGAGATATCATTGTGTATCTTCAGACTGCGAAGTTCCCCTCTACTTTTTCGAAAGACGAGCGTCGTAAGTTGCGTCACTTGGCTAAGAATTACTTGATCATTGGTGATGCTTTATACCGTCGAGGGGTTGATTCAATCCTGAGACACTGCTTAACTCTCGAAGAAGCTGAGGCTGCGCTGAATGATTGCCACAGTGGAGCTTGTGGTGTTCATTTATCTGGGCTTGCTACAGCCCAAAAGATCTTGCGTGCTGGGTACTTTTGGCCTTCAATTTTCAAGGATTGTATGGAGTCGGTAAAAAAGTGTCATCCATGTCAAGTTTATACTCGAAAAATGCGCGCTCATCTAGCTCTGCTTTTTCCAGTCATTACTGTCGGTCCCTTTACAAAGTGGGGTATTGATTAGACTACTTGTAACCCGCCTTCGGCTAAAGGTCACAAGTACATTATTGTAGCAGTAGACTACTTTACGAAGTGGGTCGAGGCTATGCCTACTTTTGGGAATGATGGTGAGACTGCAGCTCTCTTTCTTTTCAACCAGGTTATCGCTCTTTTTGGTATTCCTAGAGAGATTGTCACTGATCATGGCAGTCATTTTCAGAATAGCATGATGGCTGAGTTGGCTCTAAAGTTAGGTTTCCGGTAGGAGCATTCATCTCCGTATTATCCTCAAGCCAATGGGCAAGTGGAAGCCGTGAATAAATCCTTGAAGACAATTCTTCAAAGGACCATCGATAAAGCTAGATCCAACGGGCATGTTATGCTATATCCTGCACTTTGGGCATACAGGACGTCAGTGAAAACTGCAACTGGCTTTACTCCGTTTCAGCTAGTTCACGGGTTGGAATCTGTATTTCCCATTGAATGTGAGATTCCTTCTCTTAAGTTAGCTGTTGAACTTCTTCCTGACACTTCTAGTCTTGAAGAATGTCTCCTTCATCTGGAACATCTCAATGAGCAGCGTCGGGATGCCGCCACGATGAATGAAGCGCATAAAAACCGAGTCAAAGTTTAGTACGATAAGGCGGTCAAGCCTAGGGCTTTTTCGGAAGGTGACCTTGTTTTGGTCTATGCCCAAGAAAAAGATGCCCTAGGGGTAGGAAAGTTTAAGTCTATGTGGTATGGCCCCTTTATCGTTAAAAAATTCCTTAAAAAAGGAGCATATACCTTGGTTGATTTTGAAGGAAACGAGTTGCCGGAGCCCAGAAATGGGCTCTATTTGAAAAAGTATTATGTCTAGGCTTCGGCCTGACATTTTGATTTTGTATATAGTAGTTTTTCTTTGTACATATCTGGTTTTTTTTCGATTTTTGATGGGATGGTGATGTTTTTGATCTGCTTTGGCAGGTTGTGTTGAATGTCATGAGTCATTTTGGTTTCGCCGATGGTGCTAGTAGACACACCCAGAACCTGGCTTCCGCGGCTTGGGTGCTTCATCATCCATCCGGTCAGCTGTTAGTATCAAGAGGGGTCTGCATTGGTCCTGCTTCCAATAATATAGCAGAATACACTGCAGTTGTTTATCTACTCTCGGAGGCAATATCTTTGGGTGTTGATTCGTTGGTAGTTTTCTTGGACTCTCAGCTGGTGGTGTCGTAGTTGAACAATACTTATTGGGTTCGAGATCCATTTTTACTCCGGTTGTTCTTGAGGGTACGTTTGTTACAAAGATCATTTCAATTTTTAACTTTCATTCATCTTCCTCGAGCTGAAAATTGGATGGCAGACTCATTAGCTAATCAAGCAAATGATTGGCATATTAATCATTCCATACAATAAAATTTAATCATAAAAAACATCATACATTTTATACATTTGTCACATCACATCAAACATCGCTGTATATATATCATCAGAGTATTCAAAAAACTATACAAAATTTGGATCCATAAGTCATACAAAATTTGGGCTTAGGCCCGATCATGTTCAGTCTCAAAAAATATACAGTCATCTGATATATCATATATATTTACTCCTGTGGTCCCTGCCCAGAAGTTGTGTTCCTATAGAACACGATCGCGGTGGCAACTCGGCGGAATAACCGTACCCAATCACGAGGTACTCCTACTACCTGCCTCTGAATGGCCTCGGGCAGATCTTCCACTGCAGCCATAGGCACCTGGCGGGTTAACCCCTCCAAGTTCCTTTGTACGACATGGAGGGTTCTGTCTAAGTCTATTGTATCCGCTTCGCCTCTGCGACGCTTATGTCGTGGGTAACCCTCAGGTCGAACTGGTCCAATATCTGTTTCATGGTCATTATAAAATTGTAAGTCATTTTGAATCCAATCAAAAACATGTTTGTTTTCCACATTTTTTCATACATATTGAAAAAATTCAAAAAAAATAAAATTATATAAGTCAAAAAATTGCAAAACTTACCCACTGTGCCCCATGCTGCGCCTGGTGGAAGGACAAGGTCTGGATCGCCTCGAAAATCCATCCCGGCATAGGGATAGTCTTCTACAATGATGATTTGTTCTCCCCACCAAAGGAAGAACTCATCATCTCAAGTGGTTCAGGGAACTTCACTTCCCCCCAATCTCTTCATCAAGTCAGCCCATCGGGCAATTCTTGGATCTCTCGGGCTGCTGATAGAAGAGATCACTTTGGGTCTAAGCCCAGGAATCTTCTCGAAGAAGAATGTCATCAAGATTGTACCATATCCAAAAAATTTTGTCTTTTCTTTTCGGATAGAAGTCAATTGTTGCTTCATGTTCATCAGTAGAGCTGTGCACCAATCATATAAATGAGTTAAGCATTCCACTGCTATACTCATTTGAGTCCTGGATGCCTGGTGTAGGGAAGCAGACTCCGCTACCCTGCCAATGGTAAAAAGGAGGATTTTCATGTGCAAGTCTCTTAAATCTTTGATCGCAATTTGAGTTCCAACTTTATTGGAACCCTCTACGCAGTAGACATGGACGTAATCTTCCACGGTTAGCCCTCCCAAAGACTTACCATGCAAGTCTACTGGCTCCCTCCTCCGGGAGAGTCCAGTAATAAAATATATATCTTCCACCTCGATGCGTATGGGCATCTGATCTATGATGAAGCAGTCTTCTTCCGGTTCCCAATAGTTCGCAAGCATTTCGAGCAACCGGACATTACTCTTCATATTTGGCATTTTGAAAAACTTGAGAAATCCGAAATTTCGAAGAATATTGAGTGATACTCAGTCCTGCATGACTTCTTGATCAATGGCACTGTGTTCACGTTCTCTCCAAGATATAGTCATCTTGCAAAATTTCAATAATTCGTTCATTAGCTATGCATTTTTTCATTTTGGGTTGCGCATACGCGACTTTATTTGTGCACAGTTGCGTATATACGCGACTTGATCATTATAAACCCGCGTATGCGCAAACCCATGATTTTTAGCAAGTGATTCTACGGTGAAAATTCCTAATTTTTTTCTTATGAACGAACAAAATGAATAGCAAAGATGAATTAAGAGCTTACCTGAGAAATTCGGTGAAGTTTGACGGTCGGTTGCTCCTGTTTTGATGAAAGAGGCTTTTTCTCCAGAGCACTTTTCCCCAAATCAGTAATGTAACAATGAACCAAATATGAGGTAATTTGTCTATTTATGCCCAAAAAATTGAATTTTTTTTGCAAAAGTTTGTTATGCTTATTTTTTCAATCTATCTTAAGCTGCATAACCCGGATGCTTGGAAGTGCCCAGATTGGTATATTTTCAGGTACATTTTGACGAATTCGAGATTTTTCCCAGTTTTTGATCCATGATTGCTGACCCATCATGGCAGGTATATGATCTTCACTGGCATATAGGTTAGGGAATCCACTTTCCGTTGCATTTTGCATACTAGCCTCCATTTTTATCACTTGCCATAGGGTCGATCCCATCAGGTCATGAGTATGACACTCATTCCACTCGCTGATTATTTAATCATGACTTGATGGTAGAGCCTTCCTTTACATGGGCTTCCTAGTTAGTTCCTCGCTATCACTTGTTGCCCATGCTGCATTTTATGTAGGCTCAGGAGTCCTCTTTAGTCCCACCATGACTTACGTGTTGAAGCTTCATTCTTCTTCTTCCTCACTATTATTTTTCTGGCTATTACCCTAGAGGCTCCCTGGTGTTGTTGAGTTGTATTACTGCATTGCATATTGGCTACTTGTTTATCCTGGCCTTTAGCCGGCTTCATTTGGACTCAATGTTTAAGCCAACTTTTGACCTTGTCTATCTGTACAAGTTAACCATTGCATGCACTTGGCTATCGCGACTTGACACCCTTTTACCCATGGATGGAACATGCCTCTCAGTATCGCTTACCAGTTTCCGCCACTTTGCATTGAGCATAGGATCGTTCCAATCCCGGGAACTAGTGCATCTGTTTCTTGATACTCGTTCTATCCATTGTACCATAGCATTCTTTTATTCTTTTTCAGGCTTATTATATGAAAAAGACAAAAAAATCAAATATAACAAAAAGAGCGGGAACGGGATGTAACTTCGTAATTTGATGGCAGTACAGTGTCAGTTTGTCGCCCTTGAACAAAGCACATACACTTATATATTTCCTTCATTTGGGATGGTTTTAGTTTTGACCTAGGTTCAGCCTTTACCTTGTTTCACTTGTCAATCCTCCCCCGGTTGGTTATCTCTTCCAATCATATGGAGAGTTTGTTTTGCCTCCTGCATAACAGACTTATACAGTGTCACTTTTTACTGCCATGGTCATCACGAGTCATGCTTTTGTTCAAGGGAAGTCTAACCAGAGTCGGCCATTCTGCGGTGTTTCTTGACTCATTATTCAGTCGGCCTTCCCGGTCTAGTCAGTATCTTGTTCTATCACATCAGATGTTTTGGTCCTCTGCTCGTGCTGGTTTGAGAAGGTCCCCATTGACTTCTCACTGGCGGGTTTGTCTCTTATTGACTACGACACATTTCTCTGAGAGAAAACCTAGAGCCGCGCCTTGGCCCTATTTCCATCATTGATAAGTGACCTTGTGCTCAGCATTTGATCATCATTATGGGTCTTTGACTGAGTGGTTTTCCCTGTGTTCGACGTCAGCATACATTATCACACTTGGGATTCGTGCAGTACCTTGATTTCCATTTGACCCTATTGGTGGATTTCTCGCCTCTGTGTCAGCTTTCATTATTGGTTGGTTCAGATGGTTTCTTCCATGCGCTAGCTTCATCTTGTGCATGTCAGAAACGTACTTCGGTTTGGTTCTGTCACTCTAATTTGTCCGATTCCTTCCAAATCTTGGCCTGCGGGTTACACTCGCGCTGGACTGATGTGGGATGCCTTAATGCCTTCCTTCCAGCACATCTTTTCCCATCGACTCCGACTCGTTGCTCTGGGAATAAGGTCTAGATTCTTTTTGTCAGTACCTTAGGGTTTGCAGTCATCAGTGGCAGACTCTTCGCTATTGACAGTGGGGATTCATCATTGCCTCCTGATTGGTAGATTCTTTCAAGTGTTCGACTTCAACTCATTCATTCGCACTTGTTAGATTGTACTGGGGCACCTTGACACTCATTTTCATTATTGGTGGGTTGTCTCGCATTGGTTAACGGTATACATTATTGACCGGTAATTCAATGATTTTTCACATGGTCGACTTCAGCTCATTTATTCCCATTGTGTAGAATTGTGCCATAGTGATCGATGAAGACCTCGGGTTGCATCAGCATTTCTCGGCTCACTTTTGAGAGTCCATTCAGTTTATGCCAGTGATGTCATTCACCCTTATATGTTGCAGTGTCAGTACAACAACATTCTATATGTTGGCTCCCGAGTTGCGTGATTGTACCATTTATTCCACCTTTTATGAGTTCGTACTTGGAGATTCAGTTACTTATATGATCAGACATCTAGTTTCAGCATCATTGATCAGCTTTCTATATGTGATACTTAGACATTGATTCTGACTTGTACTTCCGGGCCATGCTCAGATGATTCATTGTGTACTTCCAGTTCAGCTATACTTGTATACATTTTGGATCTATTCTGTACTTTCGATATGATGTATTTTTGACTGAGCATGGGTATGCCCGCCTCAACATGAGTTGACTCTCTGTTTTCTTTCATTGGTTTTTGGCAGGCTGAAATCTCATAAAGTCCTCTCTTGTCCTTGCGAAGTTCTTTCTATGTGCATAATACATTTCGGCCATCATGTACCCCTTCTGACCTCATATATTAGGGGGCATCTGTTATAGCATCAATTTTCACCCTCATGTGATTCATGATTGTCTTTATGGCCTTGGGCACCCATTCCCAAATACTTGAACAAAATTCATAAAAAACAGTGTTAAAATTCCCATACGCGGGTATGCCCCGAATTTTCCACGTATATACGCGAGTCCACATGTACTTTTCCGCGTATTCCATTAAAATCATTAAAAATATATATAAAAATTCCCTATTTTTGGGCTGGGTTGATGGTTACTCCAGTAGTTCAACCACCCCAGTACATGGCCAACTTTTTCCAACTGATTGAAACTACTATGAGGGAGTAAAAAGCCCCTCATGTGTATGGCCTAAGGGAGAGAGAAATTTTATAGATATTATACTCTGTTCGAATCCAAATTCAAGTTTGAATTCCTGTGCCTCCTGCACTTTCCCATATTTTTACAGGAAACCCTTGTTTCCTGGAGATGTTCATCCATTTATATGTCATCTCGAGTGCACAAGTTTTGAAATTATATTAGCGAGGCAAGGGCGGGACGGATTCGGACGACGGTCTGTTCGAAGATCGTGGAAGGATTCAGGTGATCTCTCCACTTTTTATTTATGTACATGCTATTCGTAATAATGAAGAACCATCTTGTTCCTGAACTTATGTGTTAATATCTATTTGTATATGTGAAAAGATTATCATTTAAGCATTTATTATGGTTTATATAATGTTTCACATGGATTGCACTAACGTTTAGGAGAAATATATGCTGTACAAATAGGTTTCCGTGCACATTCTTTCTTGTTTTCTAGGTTGAAGAGGAAGAAGGGTTGCTGGGGGTTTGGACCCCGCGGGATCTACATCGAACGTAGGACTACGGGTGAGTTCTAATATCGTTGTTATCTAGTTTTTGGCATTTAAGTGTGGTTGTGTGTGAGTACTTCTAAATAGCATGCCCTGATCTGTGGAGGTTTTGACCCAACAAACCTCTAGGGTGTTTTTCCCCGAAACACTTGGTCTGCAAGGTCTTTCAATCCAAAGAAGGCATTACCCTCTCTAAGTCCATGTATGCATGTGATCTTCTACACCATTTTCACATGGAATACTATAAGCCGACCCCTTCTACCTTTCAGTCTGGAGTCAAGCTTTTAGTCACTTGTACTCCTGAAGTTGATGCTACCTTATACCATCAACTTGTTGGTAAAATTTTGTATTTAACCCATGCCCATCCTGACCTTTCCTTTGCCTTTGGTCTTGTTGCTCGGTTTATGCACCAACCTCATGAAATTCATTGGAAAGAAGCTAAAAGAATACTTCGATATATTCGAGGTACAGTTTAGTTCGAGATTCATTACAGTGCAGGAGCATCTCCATTGTTTATTGGTTTCACTGATTCTGATTGGGCTGGTGACCCTAATGATCGAAAGTCTACTTCAGGATATGTATTCACTCTTGTTTAAAGACCTATTACTTGGTCTTGTAAGAAAAAAAGTTCCATCTCTCTTTCTTCAGCAGAAGTAGAGTATCGTGGTGTAGTTGAAGCCAGCAAGGAAGCCATGTGGCTTCGTCAGATCTTGTCTGAATTTGGTCTTCAACAGCAGCATCCAACTACACTTTGGTGTGATAGTCAGAGTGCCATTCATCTATGTAAAGATCCAGTTTAGCATTAGTGTATGAAACACATTGAACTCCACATACACTTCATTAGAAAGCTCATTCATGATTGTTTTCTTGAAGTGTAGTATTGTCCAACCAATGATCAAGTAGTTGATATCTTTAAGAAGGCTCTCACAGAAGCGAAGTTTACCTAAATTCAATCCATGCTTGGTGTTTAGGAAAGTTGTCATTAAGGGGGGATAGACTCTAATGCCTCCTTCCTTCTCCTATTGTGTCACTTTTGTAAATCCTTCAATCCTATCCCAATTTGTTCTTAAGGGGGGATGTTAGGATATTTTGACACATAGGAAATAGGCTCCTTTTGTGTCACCTTTGTAAATCCTTCAATCCTATCCCAAGTTGTTCCTAAGGGGGGATGTTAGGATATTCCGACACATAGGAAATAGTTAATAATAACTTAGTCTAGTGTAGATTTAGGTAAAATGTGTTTCTTTACCATGTACATTTGTAACTTATAATCTGACAGTCACGATTTGTAGTGATCCGATGGTTATATCTCTCCTCGATATTAATGACACTTGATCTGTGGCTTAACACCTGATTGGTCCATGATCTCTATTTAAAGAGCATGGAGGGTCATTTTTCCTATAACCGTTTATGAGAGAAACATATGTAACTTTTCTTTTTATATTAATAAATTTCTTGAAGTGGTCGTGTTGGCTTAGGCCATGGAATTTTTCCCTCTTTGAGGGTTTTAACCACGTGATTATACTGGTGTACTGATTTGTGATATGTTTTTGAGTGGTGACCTTTTGTTCTTGATCTACGGAACTTACCCTGTAAATTCCTACATCAAGAGGCTTTCGAACTCATTAAGGAAAAGTTGACTACTACCCCCATCCTCTGAGGTCCAAATTGGACTCTGCCTTTCCACATCCACACTAATGTATCCGAAAAAGCCGTAGGGCCAACATTAGCACAATTAGAAGACAAAATCCCTTATGCCATTTATTTCATCAGCAAGAACTTGTCTAAGGAAGAGCTGAATTATACTGTTACTGAGAAGGATATGTTTGCAATTGTCCATGATTTGAACAAATTAATGAATTATGTAATTGGATATTTGAAATTTTTTCACACTAAGCATGCAGCCATCAAGTATTTAATGAACAAACCGGATGTCAATGCTAGGATAATTAGATGGTTGTGACTTTTGTAGCAATTTTATTTGACTATTGTTGACAAACCTGGAAAGGAGAATCTTGTTGCAGATTTTTTGTCCATGTTAGCTCTCCCTGCAGGTGAAGAAGGAATGGTGGATGACTAGCTACCAGATGAGCATCTCTTTTCTATATCATCACTCTCACCATGGTTTAATGATATAGCCAACTAATTGGTTGCTGGGAGACTTCCTCCTAATCTTTCATTCATGGAGAGGAGAAGAATCATCAGAAAAAGTGCCCCTTTCACATGGATTGGGGGAAACCTTTTCATGCTGGGCCCTGATCAAATCTTAAGGAGATGTGTGAGGGAGGAAGAAGTTTTTGATATCCTCTCTGCATGTCACGACAATCCATGTGGATGCCACTTTGCTACAAAGAGAATTGCTGTAATAATCCTAATTAGCCCAAGCTAATAGGAATATTCAATTTTTTTCTTCTTCTTGTTTTTATGAATAAAATTGTAAAGGAGGATAAAAAAAACTCCTAAATAAGCAAAACAAATCAATGCCCCATGTGAACAAGGCTAAATATGGGCTGCCTTAATAAAACACCCTTATGTGTGAAAGGGGTTGAGACATTTTATTGGGTCAACAGGACCAAATCCATAGCACTGTTCAGATGCAATGAACCTCCTAGATGGATAGCGCAGTTCTAGTTGGAGGCTACACATGTGAAAAGAGCTAAATATTTGAGATGGTTTAGGGTTTTGCAAGACTTTCATCTTATAAAAGGAAGAGGGGAGAACAAGAGAAGGTTGTTCATGGTATGATATTTTATGAGTATATTGTCTGTTTAGACATATATCATTCTCTTGGTTGTTTAGCAGAGAATAGTGATGTTTAGCATTGGGTGTTCCTGATCGGGAATCCCACCTCTTCCACTGAGTAGCTCTTGGAGGAGTCTTGTACATCTTGTCCACTATCAGGCATTTGGCCAAGCTTCATCTTCCAACTACAACGTAGATCTTGTTGAGGGTTTTGTTTTCCTTGTAAGATGCAGTAAGTGGAGGCTAGATCTGCTTAGATCTAGGCCATTCTAGTGCCCCTTTTCAGTGGGAGAGTCTACTGTTCCATTGACAAGAGTTTATTATCTGATTGGAGCTTCAGATCTACATCTTGGCATCATGCCAAATTGTTCTTAAAACCTACAGCGCAATCCGTCTTCCTATACTGTGTTATTTTCAAAGGAGAAGTTGCAGGGAGTTTTGGCACACTTTTGGGAGAGAGATATCTAGTGTTGGGAATCATCCCTTCATTGTGGTGATCCGTGGATTATAGATCTAATCCATGTTATATTCAGATATGATCTGAATACTATTTTATTTACTTTAGAATTTTTGAATCATTCTGTAGATCTGTTGCATAAGATCTCAGATCTACTCCATGTACTACATGTTTTCCTGAAAACCCCAAGGGGAAATTGTAGAGGAGCCTTTCTAGTGTACATATCTGATATAGATCTAAATTTTTGTACACATATCTGATCTAGATCTGAAGTGTAACATATTGTTGTTTCAGCCAATAAAAATAATTCTTTCAAGCTTGTTCAGTCATTTCCTATGGTTGTAGCACCTCGTTATTGAGGATTTCTTCATGTAAATGCTTCTATTTTCTATTCTATGATGTATGGGCTTCAATATAATCTTGATATGTTGATGTCAATGAGATTATTGAGCCTCCATATTGTTCTCCTGTATATATTTGGCTAAACTGTGTTATTTTCTTAGCAGTATTGTCACACAGTGTTGTAGTCCCATTTTTGGGCATTTTCCAAGCTGTACTAGGTGTGGGAGACCTGTTTAAACCACCTACAAGGATTTTTTTCTGATCCCCTCTTGGATTCAGGTCTTATATTGTCATATCTAAGGGATCCAAGGTTTGGTTTGCAATATTGTAGCATACATTCCTGAAAAATGTGTTTTTCAGGCATGCCTTGCTAAGCAGACCAATTTGGGGATATTACAGTGGTATCAGAGCAATCATCTTGGCACAGCCTATGATTTGATTTTCTTGAAGAGCCAATATGTCTTTTAATGGGAAGAAAATACTGATGAATAAGTATGGTTACACTAAAGACACAAAAGTAAAGGGTAAAATCCCTTTAACTAGAAGTTTGCAAAGAGAAGAGTTCTCTAAAACTCTTTCTCAAGTTATGAATGAAATGAAAGAAGAAATCTGGGGAATGAAGAGGGAAATAAATGTAGATCCCTCAGGAGGATTTTTACACCAAGAAATCCCTAGTACTTCTTACTATGTGTGTGAGAATTCAACCACACAACCTGATCTGCAACGTTGGAGCATGCCTACTTTCTTGTCAAAGAAAGAAGGAAAAGGAGAGACACCAAAAGAGGAGACTCTTGGTGACTATCTCCAAGAATATAAATCTTGGTCCAAAATATTCAAAGAGCATCTAAGCTTCCCATAGTTTTTTCAACTCAAAGAAGAGAGAAGATCCAACAGAAATATCAGAAGAAGAGGGTGCATGCAGCACACCTTGGGTAGAACTTTTCTACCTACTTTTTATGGGTCACCTGAGAGCTCAGCCAAGTCTTGGGTAAAGAAGATGGACACATATTTTTAGCTGCATCAAGTTTATGAAGAAGAAGCAATAAGAGTAGAAACGCTACACCTCCAAGGTAAAGCTTATGCCTGGTGGTTATTTGAGTATTCCTCATTAAAAAATGTAAACATATCTACTTATGCAAAGTTCACTAGGATATTAGTGAAAATATTTGATTCTATGCCATCTAAAATTTCTTTGGGTAAGAAAAATAAGCCCAAGAAATCATAACATTTGCATGAGATCGAAATATCCATGAAGATAACTCCATTTTAGAACATGGTCGAAAGGGTTAAAGAACTGCTACATGATTTGCCAAGGGCAAAGGCCCCACTTCAGCAAGAACATTCTTCTCAAGAAGAAGACATGAGTGCTCCTTTTTCAAGGAGAGATCAAGAGAAATGATCTCTTATTGATGAGGCATACTCCATTGATGAGGAGAAGAAATAAGAAGAGATGAAAGGTTCCTCTAGTGCTGTGACAACAAGAGGAGATCTAATTTTATTGAGAGATGGAGATGAAGCCATTGCTTCCACTAAGAGGGCTCTTGTATCTTTGCAAGAAGGCACCAAGGATAATATACATGAAGAGGATGAGTAACATGTGTCTATAATGATAGACAATGAGATAAAACAATGGAGGGAATGTGTTCCAACATTGCATCCAATTTTTGGAAAATACACTATGATAAACCAGTCCTTTGTCATCAAGACTCTTGACACCAAGGAGATGATGGGTGTTCACGAGTTAAATTCATCTAAAGGGGGCACCTTAGACTTGCAGAAGGTGGGTGATGAAGAAGAAGACGGGGAAGTTGCTCCAATGCCCCATTATCATGATACTTCCACACATAAATTAGAGATAGATTTGCGTAGTGGAAGAAGTCATAATATGTTCCCATCTATTGTTCACATGGGAATGAGCCATGAGACATCATTATCTTGTGGTATACCACCTGGGAGACCACCTGATTCAGATTTGATGAAATATGTTTCATACATTGATGCTCCTTTCATAGATCTAAGGAGGCAGGGAGCACTAGAATACCATGCTACAGTGCTAAGAGTATGGGGAAGGTACAAGGAGAGGGAAAGTATTTTTCCCTTAACATCACTATCCATTCTCTCATCTCATACTATGGTGAGAAAAGATGCTGCAAGAATGAAGGATGACACCATCATGAAGCAAGGAAGGCAATCCTTGAATCAGAAGACAAACTTGTTTGGAGGATCCTCTTCCATACATGATGAGAGATGGTGGTCACACATGCATACTTTGGAAAAAACAAGGAGGTTTTGGATAGATTATAGCTTTCCATGGGATACTAACTTCCAATAACTTCCATTTCCTTTTGAGCATGTGCACGTGCAAGGAGGGCAGCAAAGAAGGAATGGCAACCTTCCACCTTGTACCTTTGGCATGGGAGATGTCAAGGAGGAGAAAAATGGGAAGCTTGGCTTTCCAAAATATACCTTTGACACGGGAAATGTCAAGGAGAAGAACAAAAACATGGTAGACACTTCAGATGACACATTATCAACGCTGTCATTGTTGGGCACATTAGATCCATATTGGAAATCCCAACTGTTGGTGGAATATTCCAAGGATATTCATACTTGCATGATTCTTGATGACTTTCTGCATGAGGAGAGATATTCAATCCTTCATGGGTTCATCTATAATCATGGTAGGATCTTCTTGTCTAGAGCTTCCAAGCTCAAGGATAAGTTACTACAAAGGGCTTATGAAGAGTTCTATTTCAGCCACACATATTCTATGAAGCTCAACAACATCATCTTGAGGAGCTATTATTGGGAGGGATTTGAAAGAGAACTATATTATCGTTGTCAAAGATGCATGAACCTTGTGGAGTTGGAGTAGAAACAAGACTCTAAGATAGAGTTATTTCAGCCAACTCTCCCTACCTTGGGTGGAGGAGAAAGATCCATACACCACTCCACTTGTATAAGGCGAACTTTTGGTGAAGAACATACATATGTAAAGCATGTTTCATTTTCTTTTTGTATGTATTATTTCACTATTTTTATGCAGGCCATGACTCCAAGGAGGAGTGGTACATCTTGTAGATCTCATGGCAAACAATGGGCCACAAGCATTTCTGAATTTGGCCACTCCCTTGGAAGGAAAAGGGAGATTTTGCAACATTATGGGTGCTTCCCAAAGGCACCAAATATATCTCACACTTTCAGCTATTGTGAGATGGTATGGGCAGAAATTAAGTGGTGGGAAAACCACTTACCAAATCTGGATTTGATGCAGGCAGGGGATGATCTCCGCTGGTTCCACATGTGGGACTATGACCCACCTCCATATGTAGAAATTTCTGTTTGTATGTACATTTTTTTTATTCCCTATATGGATGATGTACTTGTACTTTTCATAGGGATGTATGGAGGAAGGAGGGAAGGAATGCATGAGCCATATGAAATGGCTACTCCCCATGTACTTTATGTCTCATATTTCAGGGAGAACATTGGGAAAACCATGTTTGTTTCCTATGATCTATTGTCTTCTTATGAGATGAACTATTTGTATCTCATGAGAACCTTGGTGGAGCAAGTCATGGAGGGTTGGTTTGGTGAAAAATTTGCACAAGGAGGAATATTAACTCATGTTTGTGTCACCAATGGAGGAGGAGATGAGTTTCAGCACTCACCTTATCAATTGCTTGAGGACAAGAAACATTTTGGAGCGGAGGACTGTAATATTCCTAGTTAGCCCAAGCTAATAGGAATATTCAATTTTGTTTTGCTTCTTGTTTTTATGAATAAAATTGTAAACGAGGATCAATAAAACTCCTAAATCAGCAAAATAAATCAATGCCCCATGTGAACAAGGATAAATCTGGGTTTCCTTAATAAAACACCCTTATGTGTGAAAGGGGTTGAGACATTTGATTGGGTCAACAGGACCAAATCCACATCATTGTCCAGATGCAATGAACCACCTAGATGCACAATGCATTTCTAGTTGGAGGCTATTGTCTGTTTAGATATATATCATTCTCTTGGTTGTTTAGCAGAGAATAGTGTTGTTTAGCACTGGGTGTTCCTGATCGAGAATCCCACCTCTTCCACTGAGTAGCTCTTGGAGGAGTCTTGTACATCTTGTCCACTATTAGGCATTTGGCCAAGCTTCATCTTCCAACTACAACGCAGATCCTGTTGAGGGTTTGGTTTTCCGTGTAAGCTACAACAAGTGGAGGCCAGATCTACTGAGATCTAGGCCATTCTAGTGCCTCTTTTCAGCGGGAGAGTGTGCTATTCCATTGAAAAGAGTGTATTAGTTGATTGGAGCTTCATATCTACATCTTGGAATTAGGCCAAACTATTCTTAAAGCCTACAATGTAGTCCATCTTCCTATACTGCATTATTTGAAAAGGAGAAGTTGCAGGGATTTTTGGCACACTTTTGGGAGAGAGATCTCTAGTGTTGGGAATCGTCCCTTCATTGTGGTGATCTGTGGATTACAGATCTAATCCATGTTATATTCAGATCTAATTTGAATACTATTTTATTTACTTCAGAATTTCTGAATCATTCTGCAAATCTGCTGCATAAGATCTCAGATCTACTTGATGTACTACATGTTTTTCTGAAAAACCCCAAGGGGAAATTATAGAGGAGCCTTTCTAGTGTAAAGATATGATATAGATCTAAATTTTTGTACACAGATCTATGCTAGATCTGAAGTGTAACATACTACTATTTCAGCCAATAAAAATAACATTGTCAAACATGTTCAGTCATTTCATACGGTTGCAACATCTCATTCTTGAGGATTTCTTCATGTAAATTCTTCTATTTTCTTTTCTATGATGTATGGGTTTCAATATAATCTTGATATGATGATGTAAATGACATTATTGAACCTCCATATTGGTCTCCTGTATATATTTGGCTGAACTGTGTTATTTCTGAGCAGTATTTTCACACAGTGTTGTAGTCCCATTTTTGGGTATTTTCCAAGCTGTACTAGGTGTGGGAGACCTATTTAACCCACCTAGAAGGATTTTTTTTCTGATCCCATCTTGGATTCAGGTCTTAGATTGTCAGATCTAAGGGATCCAAGGGTTGGTTTGAAACCCTGTAGCATACATTCCTGAAAAATGCATTTTTCAGACATGCCTTGCTAAGCAACCCAATTTGGGGATATTACAACTGCTTACAAAGTTTTGCATGCAGGATAATATTGGCCTACCCTTCACCAAGATTAAAAAAGATACACCAGAAGGTGTGACCTATGCCAAAGGATGGCGAAACCCACACAAAGGGATGAGATGTGTTTTCATGTTCAGGTGGTTCTTGAGCCATTTGACAAGTGGTGCATGGACTTTGTTGGACCTATCGACCCACCATATAGACAAAAGAAGTATATCGCAGTCTGCATTGATTATCTGACAAAGTGGGCTGAAAAAAAAGTAGTGAAGGTAGTGATCGAGGAGAAATTGGTAGAATTTCTGAGAGAGAATTTTTTTTACAAGTTTGGATACCCCGGATAAATAGTCACTGATCAGGGAGCACAATTCACCTCTCACCTCATTGAGAATATTTTTAGAAAGCACAAAATTAATCATAGAACTTATATTTCCTATCATGCTTAGGAGAATGACCAAGTAGAAGTAACTAATAGAGCTTTAGAGAGCATCCTCACCAAGGTTGTTTGTGTTAGTCATCAGTATTTTTCACCTGTTGATGATGACTAGTTTTTAAAGCCAAGTTTTCTAGCAGCTGATCTCCAATTTGTCAAATTTGTCAGCTAGAAAACACCCATAAACATTTTTCCCTCTTACCTTTTAAATCATCCTATGATGAGAAAAGCCTAATTGTCAAGCCTAATCTAGTCTCAGTCATAAAAACTTGTCCATCAGCTCCAAAGAGAATACTCCAAATCTGTCAAAAGTCTCCCCTAAGTTAGGTAGTGGCACTTTAGGCATTCCTCCCTTGGCAAACTATCCTAAAAGCCAAAAGAACCTTTGTCTAATATCAACCAGTCATAGATGACCTTTCTATTCTGCAAATAAAGCTTGATACACCCTTAAGTCACGCCAATAACAAGTCTTGATGTCTCAGCAGTACATATGCCACAAGTCAAACTGATATTAGGTGGATTTATAGTGTTTCAATGTCTTTTTCAAAAGTAGATATGTTCAGGTATTCCAGAAGACATTGTCAAGAAAAACATGAGAAGAAAACTGCTTCTCATGTTGTTTTGAGCCTAGGATGCAAGTACTAGTCAAAGAGGTAATTCAATGAACTCTTGTAAACACAGTCAAAAGGTTAGTGACCTATGACTAGCAAGTAATACTATGCAGACATAGGTCAGGATTTCTCCTTTTTTCTAAAGATGCATAAGGGTATTCTATCAAATAGAAATACACATCTTAGAGCATGCCCCTCATGGAATTTTGTCAAATTTTCACTTTTTATTACTTATTGTGATGTACTAAGCAGAGATATGCAGTGAAAGGAAAGATTGACACAGTTTGAAAACAGATGAAATGTGACTGTGTAAAACCTCCTCCAAGCATGAGCAGAGGGTTGGGTCACTTGTTGCAAACCTCCTCCGAACATGAGCAGAGGGTTGGGTGACTGTGTAAAACCTCCTCCAAGCATGAGCAGATGGTTAATTCATTTGTTAAGGCCTCCTTCATTCAATAAGCAAAGGGTCAGGAAAAGAGGTGTAGCCTCATCCAAAAAGCACATGGTTAACACTGCTGCAAACTGCCTAAAAACTTGTTTAACACCTTTTTCTCCAATAGATGAAACCACTAACACAGCAGTGGTGTTTCAAGGATTGATTATATGGTTTCACTAATTGAAAGACAGAATTCAAATCCAGTGGGAAACGATGGTATGATTATGAGTGGAAAAATGTTGTTAAGCAGATGGCCAAGCAGTAGTACTATAAGAATCAAAGAGGTTTTTTTTTCTTCTATCAGAGGTCTCCTTCAAAGGAAATCTGAAGTTAAAGTGAAAAAAGCTTCGACATGCTCAACAATGTGAAGAAAAGGATATGACACCATGATTCAAATTCAAGACAATATTCAAAGAATCAAACCATATCACTATCATAGTCAAAGACATTTTATGAAACATGTGAAAAAGCCTTGCTGTTCTATATGATAGCATTGAGGGTCTCTAAAGGCCTTTTCCTTGATGAACATATATAGGTAAAGCCATGGGTGAATGAAAATAAGGTTTGTCATCCACAATCAAAAGAAAATCTCAAAAGGGCACCTGACAGTTTTGATCAACTTCACTATGGGCATAATCATCATCAAACACCAATAAAGTCGAGTTGTCAAAGTAAGTCCTATAACTGTGGATCATCTCCTTCCAAGATATGGCAAATGATGCATCAAAAATCCTGGGTATGACTCTTGAATAGTGCTCCTCTAAAATTCAGAAATGAACAAAGGTGACAGGGTTACTTTTCTTAATGAAGAAACAGTGAAATGGCAGTGGAGAAGTTGTCCACATCATTTAAAATCCAAAGATGAGTCTTTGCAATGATTTGAAGATTTATGAAATAATAGAGGATATGTGACTCATGTTTTGACAAAACAAAAAGGGGCCTTTTTCAAACTCCAAACCCTCCCAAAGAAATTTCAAATTTTTTTTGGCTTTTTCAACTTTAAAAAGGTGGAGAGACCATCGCAAAGTCTCATTTGCAAGTTTCAAAACATGAAAAAACGCTCCATCAGTTTCTTTCACCAGAGAAGCAAGTGTTTTCAGAATTTTTCAAAGTTTTAAGGCCTTCAAGCCTACGCAGCATGCATGTGAGTGAGAATACACAGCGTTTACATTGTTGCATGACGCGCCTGTAGCACTGTTCACCCATCGCCAGAGGCCGACCCGACTGCACGGTGTTCTTTTCAGTGAACGTGCCGCTCACCCAAGCACCTTCAAAAAACTCTGTGGAGCTACCCCAATCAATCAAACAAGGTCCTTAAGCTTTTCTTCAAGGTATTCTACTTTTCCTCTTTGCAAAATTCAAAGATTGAAAGGATGTTTGTCATGTTGTTTTGATATAAGGAGAAATAGTACCTTTGAAACCATTTCATCATTTAAAAACATGAGACAGATAGTGGTATATGAGACAGAGTTTTGTAAAAACTGAAGAAAAAATTTCTTGAGCTTAGGGGGTCTCAAATCAATTTGACAATGTCTTAACAGTGGCTTTAAGGGCAGTTTGTCATATAAGGAGCATAAGAAACAGGCAGTGATAAGAGGGTAGGGTTTTTGAGAAAAATCAAGGTTGTTTATTGTTGTGACTGTCACAGACCAGTATAGTGATAGCTGCGATGTTTTTCTTATCAGTCTTGAATGGCCTTAACTGCCTTTAAGAACAGTGAAAACCATACACAAATTACAAGACAAACATACACAGTTGTGGAGGTTTCAATTTGGCTGGAAAAGTGTCCTAACAGTGTTAAAACAAGAGCAGACTCTGTTTGAATTTCCAAGGGGAAAACAGTGATCATAATTTGAAATATTTGTCTTTTCAAAAGTCCTCTCTGTATGGTGAAATAGTGAACATTGTACAACCTCTATAGTTCCAATAGCAGAGTGTGTGAAAGGCTTTTCAAATCAGCTGAGGGTGTTTTGTCTACTTTTGTAAAAGAAACAGTGAATAAACAAAAGAAAATTGTTTGAGGAAAGGGTGTTTATTTTTGTCAAAACACAAGAGTCCCTTTTTCATCAAGAGACCACCAACACACCTCTTTTCAAGACCTTGCCCAAGCACAGTGATAAACTGACTTTTTTATTTGACAAGCACTTGTTGATTGGCATCAAAGAGAATTACACAATGATTTATAAGGAGGACAAGGTGTGTTGTTGAAAACCATTTCAAGGACCATTTGAGACAACTTGTTTTTGCAAAGAGTATCCAAAACAAAATTCCTCCTAGGCAAGACAGTAGAAGTGGCCTTCACAAGAGGTTTGAACCTGTTTCAACTGAAGAGGTAAATGCTCATCCATCAGTCCCATTTAAATTTCATGAAGTTGGATGTCTAGAGTTTTGTCAAAAGGTGTAGGAGGTGAAAAGCTATCTCCCCTTGACACATCTTTGCACTTTTAGATTTCAAGGGAAACACTTTCAGCTGGCAGGCTTGGATTTCAATTTTTCTCCTAGATCCATTTCCAAGGCCACCAAAATCCCTTATGTTGGAGAGAAGTGGTTTAAACAGAGCCACCTGGACTCAGAACAATACAAACCCTTTTTGAAGCCTGAGAATAGAGATACATGTCCATCCATCTTTCCTTTCTCATATTTGTTGACAAGTTATGCTCCCCTCATGAAGATAATCATGAAATATTTCACATGCGAGGGAAGATTCTCCCGGGTCTATGCTTACCATGTCTGGTTGCTCATGCATTTCACAAGGGCCAAATTGTTAAATCTCCCCTTCTTCCTCCATAGAAGTATTGAAAAAATGGCCTCCACTATTCAGAAAAATCCTCCTTCTCAGCAGTCAGCTTGCCTTTTCCATCATTCCCTCATCAAGGTTATCATTCTTCATCAGCTTGAGAAGAAGGAAATCTCTTGTGACACTTTCATTGCACATCCGGATTTTTCCACTGTTCCTTCATTTCATACATCTCCTTCACCTTCCACTCACCATCCTTTGCCTTCTTCAAGTAGGCCCATTCCCAAGAAGCTAAAATTTCCCATAATTGAACAAGAAGAAGAGCATGATGAGGAAGAAGAGCAACATGAAGGTGAGCAGCATGAAGATGAGCAGAAACATGATGATGAACAATAGCAAGATGGGGAAGGGCAGCATGATAAAGAGGAGGAACAACATGATGAAGATGAACAGCAATAAGATAAGGAAGGGTAGCATGATGAACAACAACAAGATGAGGACGAGCAACATGATGAAGAGGAGGAACAACATGATGAAGAAGGGAAGCAAAGTGAAAAAATATCACAGTGAGGAAGGGCAACAAGGTGAAGAAGAGCACAGTGAGGAAAAGCAGCAAAGTGAAGAGCATCACAGTGATAATATGCAGCACAATGATGAAGAGCAGCGCCATGAAGAAACTCAAAACAGTGGCAAGGATGATGAGGAAAGTAACAAGGGCAAAGAGCCAATAGAGCATGTGCTAGTTTCCTCTCCTAGGCAAGGGGCCATGCTTTCTTCTTCAAAAGTGGCCAAGCCCCGGACATCAAGGAAAAGAGTGCCTAAAACTATAACTCCAAATGTTACTAGGGCTCTCCGAAGCAAGGGGAAATTGCCCAAGCAACCCATTGTCGAATTACCAAAGAGGAGGAAGTCCAAGAAGGCCACCCAAAGCAAGGGAAAGGAGAAAGAAGAAAGAAGCCATGAAAAGGAGAGGGACTTTGACATAAATTCAAATCCAATGTGATGATAGCGAAAATGAGGCTCGAATCCTACATACTCTCTTGATCAATAGAGAAAAAAAATTGATGCTTTGAGGATAGATCTAGAGAGGTCTAGAAACTTCAATCACTTCTTGCAAACAAAAAATAAACAGATGAGTGTCCACATGGCGGTATATGAGACACGGGCCATCAAATATAAGAAGGAGGCCTCCAAGGTGCAAGTTAAATTGGAAGAAATCATGGGTGAGTTCAATGATAGCGAAGATGAAGATCAGCCCAGGAGAAAGAGGCCAAGAACCATGGGACTCAGAAGAGCCCTTGAGAAACAAAAGGAGGAAGAAGCTACCCTTCTCCAATCTATTCCTCTCACTACTTTGCTCACCCAAGAGATAGAGAAAAATCGAGAAGCATGGCTCGAGAGGGTGAATGATCACTTGGAAAAGAAGTTGGAGAAGGCCAATAGAGATTTGGACCTTCAAAGAAGGATTACTGGGCACTATAAGAAGCTCAATCAGTTTTCCTGACGCCAATTGAAGGCCACACAGGAAAAACTCAAAGAAGCTCAAAGGAGGCGCCCAAAACCAAAATTGAAGAAAGACACCTCAAAGCTCCAAATTTTTTCCTCAACTTCATAGCATGTTTTTGAAAACCCTTGAGGGTCATGCTCGCCAAAATTGGGTGAAATTCAACAAGTTTTGGTTTTTTGTCATTTTTGGGTTTTTGGCTAAAAATCATGGGCGTCACCATTTCTGTTTGGGGCATCCTCAAAGGATGAAAATGGTATCATTGGATGCCATAATTTTAGGGGCATATATTCAGCGATTTTCAGATCAATTGAAGATGATTTTCTCCCCCAAAATGGCGAAAAACACTCACTTTTTCCACACTCTACCCTGTTTATCAGCAAAGTCTATTTTTTGGGTTTTTATGCACAGGTCAGCTTTTGATAGACTTCCAGTGATCAAGGAGAAAACTAAGCATTTTCAGAAAATAGATATTCATATATTTCCAACGATTTATCACGGGCCTCGTTTCGACATCGGGAAGACCTCCAAAAGTTGCCGGCAAGACAGAGGACTTTCTGCTGATATATTTCTTAAGTATTTTTGTGAAAAATGTACTTTTCTAAAGTGACTTTTCCTCATGTGTGTTTAGCTATTTTTGGGCATGATTAGTTATGAAAAGTCAATATATTTTCCCTTTTTAGAATTTTTGAGATATTTTATTAGATATTTTGTGCCTTGGGCTTTGCAAAGCCTCAGGGACAAAATCAGATATTTTTGATGGGCCAATGAGATTGCAAGTTGCACTAGGAGGTTTTCCCTCATCTTGGCCTATATATTCCAAGAGAATTCATTGTAAATAAGGCTGAACTTGATGATATAGAGCAATATATGGTTATACAAGCTTGGAAGAAATACTTGTCTCATGCATTGGATAGTTTCTTGAATGTTTTGGATGATGAAAGAGGACTGTTGTTGGATTCCTTGACTTGGTAAAATGGTATAGTGTCCCTCTCTGTTATGCTTCTTAGTTTTCATTCATATTCCATGTTCTTGCTTGCTATAAGACAGTAGAGAATAGATTTGAGACATGCCCTTGGAGGCACCTCAAATTTCCTGTTTCTTTATAGCTTCTATGTTTTCTTCCTTCTTAGTCATATCAAAGAATCCTTGATTGCTCTTTGATAACCGAAGAAATTGTTTGCTTGTTTCATTTATGGTTTTATGCATGCTAAGTATGATTCACGGTATGCCCTGCTTACTCATGTCTAGTCATAGCTCCACCTCTGAAACCTTTCTTTGATTGTCATTTGTTGAACCAAGGAGGTCTTGTACTGATCTTGCCCTTTGCCTAAAACTATGAAATCTTGCTTCAAAGTGCCCAGTAGCTTGAAATACTATGCTTAGGCGTTTCCTCATAGTGATTTGAGTTTTTTGTTTGTCTTAAATGTATTTCCCCAAAGTCTGATAGCAATTTCCCAAAGTTAGAGAGTCATATATCTCTATGTATTGCTTGAATGTTTATTTCTATGCATTGATCAATTTATAGTTACATTTATCATGATTAATGGTTAGCCCTACCATGTTTATGTTAGCCATTGAACTATTTATGTTTGAAATCCTTTTTTCTTCACAAATTTAGTGTCCACCTCACTCCATTTTACCCAAATATCCATTTTACCTCGATCAAATCGGCCCTTCAACAACCTTGTATCAGCGTCTGAAAGCTTTCTTGACCTTTCGACCCCAAAGCCCAGTTAATCTGACAATATTTTTATCTATCTTAGTCTTTGATCAGTTCATCCCTCACAAACCTAAAATAAAAACCAAAAACATACTTCATAACTAGCCTAAAATCAGAAACACAAGAAGCAAAATACATAGATATCCCTTACACAATAGAGAGATCCCTCTCTGAGTCTAGGAAGTAGGTCCTTGGGCTCCAAATATTGGTTTGATGTTACCCTGTCACTTGGCTTGCCAATGAGCCAAATCACAGGACCCTAACAATGAGAAGCAACAGAAAATATTGGGCAGACAAATTGGTAGAAGCTACTTGGGCCTACAACACTACTTGGAAGACAACAACATGATTCACTCCTTATGAACTATTCTATGGTAAGAACGCTCTACTCTCAGTTGAGTTTAAATTCAATACTTTAAGGATGGCAGCTAAATTAAATATAGATCTATCATATTCCCAAAAAGGGAGGTTTTTGCAACTAAATGGATTGGATGAGTTCTGAATACAAGCACTTCTTCACACAGAGGTAGTTCAGCTGTAAAGGAAGGTATGGCATGACAAGAAAATCAAATAAAATACCTTCCAAGAAGGATACTGGGCATTGTTGTATGATTCAAGGTTTAAATATTTCAAAGGAAAATTGATGACAATATTGTTGGGACCTTACATAGTGGAAAAATGTTTTGATAATGTCGTAGTTCAAATAAGAACCATAGATTAGGAAGGAATCCCCTTTCTTGTCAATGGTCACTGACTTAAAATTTATAAGAATCCTTTTTCAAGGGTAGAGTTCATAAATTCAATAAGCAGAGAGGTGTATGTGATGGTAAAATCCATAGTTTACCACACTTCCTGAAAAGAAGGAAAGAAAAAAAATGAAAATAAAAGAAAAAAAAGAAAAATAAAAAATAAATATCCATGGGTGAAAACCTCTCTGAGGCACCCAAGGCAAGCCTGTGGGTTGAAAACCTTGATGGAGGCAACTCACTTTCTCTCAAAGAAAAAGGGAAAAAATAAAAATGAAAAAGAAAAAGAAAATAAAGATCCATGGCTGAAAACCTGTCTGAGGTGCCTAGGGAAAGTTTGTGGGTTGAAAACCTCCATGGAGGCAACCCACTTTCTTTCAAAAAAAAAAAAAAAACACAAAAAAAATATACATCTTCATATCTGTGTTTTCTGTGTTTGTTGTTTTGAAGGTTATTCATGGTTTCTAGAAACACAGGGAAGCCTTCATCTTCTTTTCCCTTCTTCTATTTTACCATCCATCCCATCATTCACTCCATTCATTTTCATAAAATTCCTCCATCACCTTCATACACCACACTCCTCCATTCCTGAGCACAATGTAGCAAGGAAATCCAAACACAGATTGCTATAGACATCAGGGAATTACTACAACACAAAAATATGTTCATGAAAAGAAAGAAAAAACAAAGAGAGGAGCTGATAAATCAGACCCCAGGAAGGACAAGAGTGCCACCCATGGCATCTGGATAACCCCTACAAAGCATCTACAATGGGAAGAAACAACAAGAGAGATAAACAACACTCTCAGAGAGTTTATCATTCAGCAAGCTACTCACTCACAGAATAGGAATATAGTGCAGAACACAACATCTAAAAATCTTGTCTCCAAATTCCATCTCCTACAAACGCCTTGACAATAATAGGTAAACTCATGTATATCTTCTCACCCATCGTTGTGCATTCATAATGGCCAGAAATAACTAAATTTGCAGAATAATATTTTAAGAGGCAGAAAGGTGGCCAGTAACTTGGCCACCACTATGAATTATGACTGAAGAACTACAAAGACACGCCACCTGGGCATGTAAAAGAAAGAAATTAAATCAAGTGGAGTAGAGGAGAACGAGGGGAGGAGACATTTAGTATTAGCTAGTTAACAAGAAGAGGGCCCAACTATCTACAACAGGAACTGGAGCTGAGATGAGTTACATAAGCACTTCAAAATTAGTTGCGCAATATAATAAAAAGAGATCATGTCTCATCCAAACCAATGAATTGAGAATTTTTTAGGGAAAGAGACTGAAGGGATCTCGCAGCACAACAATACCAAGAGTGGGCTACGTATTTGAACAACGTGTAGCAGTAGTAGCAGAGCAACATCACCAATAGTTGAGCTAGCTTCCGGAGTATACCACATATCAGACACAGTAGCAAGGGACCAAGGGAAACTTTTCTCCTAGCCTTAGCGAAGAAAGATAAGAAGAAGAAGAAGAACCAGAAGAAGAAGAAACATAAGAGGAACAAGAAGAACCAGAAGAAGAAGAGGAAAAGACGAAGGGCCACGAAAAAAAAGAAGAGATGGCAATAGAAGTCATAGAGGAAGTAGAAAGTGAGCAAGAAACAAACTCACAACACAACACCACATCCCCTCAAGACAAAGAGGTAGTTTCCACCTTAGCTCCTTTGAGCGCAAAGAGAAAAAGGCAGACCTCTATGTATTTCAGAGCTGACAAGATTCAGAGGATAAGTTAGAGAGAGCCAAAAAATCCTCCCACGAGCCCAATTATCATTGAAAAATCGCCAAGGGAGGAGGAAATAATCGAAGAAACAGTTCTGAAGGAGTAGTTGTAGAAGGCATAGGTAGAGAATGTAGCACTGAAGGAGAAATTGTAGCAAAAAGGGCAACACGTAGCCACCATGGTAGGCTTATGCATAGAATCCCTTAAGCCTAGATTCCCTTATGACTCATATGATGTGTACCTCAAGGAGCAATGGCTCCTATTTAAAATCAAAACTCTAGCCTCCCATAGATCCCTACCTTTCCAATATTGTAGGAAATTAATGGATTTCTACAAGAAAGCTAACATGGTTGATCAGGAAAAGATGGCAGAGTTTTATGTGCATAACCTTATGTTGACAAATTTGGATACTTGGGACCCCGATCCTACAATGGGGGATATGCAGTTAATGGATTTAATATCTTGGATGATGAATGAGGCCACTAGAGCAAAAGATATATGGAAGGTAATGAGAAGAAGAAATAGAGAACCCTTAGATATCAGACCTGAATTTTTCTGCCCAAGAGAAGTTATCCTTAACCGTAGAGAGATTGAAAGGGACCCTACACTAGTTTAAAGCTACCTCTAGACTCAAACACAGGTAATAGGCCACTTTGATTATGTTTCTAGGAAGATAGAAGATGAGTGCATTATTTCCAGCCAGAGGAGATGGAACAACCTCTCTCACCGCCTCAAGAACAGGGAGTATCATACTCTAGAAAGACAGGCCAAAAAGATCCAATGGTTGAGACTAAGGCTCAGCCCACCTTTGCTGCTGGGGCTGAATGATGAAAAGGACACAGATGCACAAGATAGAGAATGGGAGGATGCAGAAAAGAATAATGGTTTTTACTCCCTTGGGGACAATCCCACACTTCTTCCTCAATAAATCAGGGGGGATGTCAAATCCTTAAATGAAATGCAGGAGGAGGATTAGTTGCTCATAGGATGAGAAACCATTCAGTAGGGGGGTGATGATGAGATCCATCATTAGACATATTTGGAGGGGTTAATGGTCACCTTTTTTCCTTCTTAGATCTCTTTTTCTTGCATTTTTATTATTATTTGGTTTTATGATGCTAGTATAGGTGGTGATTAAGGCTAACATACTTGGAGTGCCTAATATGAGGTTGAGTTCATAAAATAAAGAATTATTAATCATTTTTATAAGGATTTTATCATAAATACTTGGAGGAGACAACAAGGAGAAATTATAGGATGATTTTCCACCCTCAATTCTCAAAGGCAGCCAAAGGGTCCCAAGGATTCTCTTCAACAATTCGAGTCCCAGAGGCAGCCAAAAAACTCAAAAAGGAGTGAACTCAATCTTTGTTTACTTGGAGTCAAGTGGACTCAATCATCCCAAAGATTCTCTCCAGCAATTTGAGTTCCAGAGGTAGCAAAGCAACTCAAAGATAAGTGAACTCAATCTTTGTTTACTTGGAGTCAAATAGACTCAATCACCCCAAATATTCTCTCCAATAATTCGAGTTCCAAAGACAACCAAGAAACTCAAAGAGGAGTGTACTCGATCTTTGTTTACTCGGAGTCAAGTGGAATCAATCACTATTTTCTAGGGAGTTGTTGGTAGCTTCCTTGTAGAATAAATAGAGTTAGGAAAGGAAGATTCTAATTGGAACTTTGTTGCAAGCTATTGGGGTTTTTATTTTACTCTGTGATCAAACTTTCAAAAATGTATGAGGCTATTCATTTATGAAATGAGTAGATTGATTCATTTTACCAATTTAAGTTTTAGATAGCTAGGCTCATGGGTTAGGGCCCAATCCATGTGTCTCAACCTCTCTGCTATATTTGTTCCCTGATTTCTATCATTTCATTAGTTCTGCTTATGATACTTTCGTTTATGGTTCAAGTTTTTGTTTAGTCTTGCTTTCAGTGTGATGCTGTAGGTTTCATTTGCCTATGAGTAATAGAATAGAGGAGAAAAACCAAAAATCTATGGATCAAGACCCCATTCTCATCTCTGCCAATAGAGCTCGAGGAGGGCGAACCTTCCCACAGACCCAAAAACTGATTTCTGTTCACTGTTTCTGAGATTAAAATTAGAGTTGCATTACCATTTTCAGCCTTCCTTTTGCATTGTATTTTCACGCATTTGTCTGTTTTTGTTGCATAGATCAGGAGATTTGGTTGCAGGAAGTAATGTTAAAGCCCCATAGTAGCTTCGTGGTGCTTCCTTACTTCATTTTCCCTCTTTGTCTTCACCATCTGCACACTGATGTTACTCCCTCCATTTCTATTTTTTTCCCCACTTATTCTCACTTCTGCACCCACCTTTCATCCCTAAAAACACTTAATATCTCTATCCCACCTTATTCCTTTGTTCTTATTGGTCACAGTTGCCTTACCCTTTCTAACGCAAAACACTTGAAAAACCATCAAAGTTGGACCTCCATATTTTTTTCATCGAAACTCCCGCTCACCGTACTTCGCTCATCACAAATCACAGATCTTGCGTTCTTTATTTATGCTCTCCCATTCCAAGCTTAGTTGCGATATTCTTACCATACTCCTTTGCCACGTTATTCTCTTCGCACATCACACTTCACATCATTTTCCCGTTTCCCTTTAAGAATTACTGCTCCTTTTTGTTGATTGTAATATCACTGTAGCACTCTGCCATGTCATCCCTATCGCAAATCACATTCCGAAGCTTTTATCCCCATCACAAATCGAAAATCACGTTGTTTATTTTGTTCCCGTTAACACTTACCGCTCTTGTCTGATAATTGCGATATCGCTCCGTACTCTACCACTGGTCCCACTGCCACGTCATCCGCTGCATCGCACATTGTAAATCAGTTATTTTATTTTATATTCCTATTGTTAGCCACTTATGAATTTTTTTTCAAGAAAACAAGTGGCTAGATTTTTTTATGAGCCTTCGAGAGATACATTTCCCATGAAAATCTCTCATCCTTGAAGCCTCTGTGTGTCCATTGCCTTTAAAAAAAAAAGAAAAAAAAAGGAAAGATCCTTCCTGCTTTTCTCCATCCAAGAGTCTTAGTGCTTGTGAAAATTTGTGCTCAGAAAATCCCCCATTTTCCCCTGTACCTACGCAATTTTCCCCATTATTAATCTTTTTCCCACTCTTAAAATTTCTCCTTTGTTTCCCAAAATCCCTCCAAATCCCCTAAACTATCCGTTTCATCCTTCGAACCAAGTAAAATCCTTCATTTTATTTCAAATTCCCCTTTTTCCTCCACCGAAAGCCTAATGCTAACCTTAGAACTTTGTTTCCAAGATAAAAAACCCATTTTCTAACATATTACAGGCTAGCACCTTTCGGCCCAGCCCAAAACCACTTCCCCACATGACCTAAGCGCTAAGACCAAGCGCTAGTTCATGAGGCACTCGTCGCATCGAAGGTTTGGAGTGGAACACTTTATTCCTGTGTTAGAACAAAAACTTTGATGCGACGACGTTTTGTTCTATGGGTCTCGGGAGTGATCTCCACCATTGATCTCCAATCCGATCCGACGGTCACCGCTTTGTCTCCCAATCGCTAATCGCAAGTCGTAAATGTTGCCACCCCCCTTCCCTTTGCGATTGTGATCCTTCGATTGTCATCCCCACCGATAAGATCGCAGCTGTCGATCTCCTCCTGAGATCTGACAGTCCTCATTTAATCACCCTCCGCCCATGACTGGGTCCAACCATTCAAGCTTGTTCCGTAATGTTTTTTGTTGCATTTTCATACACTTCCACGTGAATCTGCCCACTGTTTCACTGCATGTTCCCACCGCATTTCAGTGCATCCATAACATTCACTCTGGTTGCACTGCCATTCTCACGGCCCTCCACTGCATCCACCATCCCCACGCATGGATTCTTAACATGTTACGTGTTTTTCAGGGTTACTAGCGGTGGAAACCGCCATGGTTCATAGTCACTGTTACAGTGGCACAGAACATAGGGAAGACCATTGTGTGTTGGGCACATTTTTTGAGGGAGAGAGGCACAGTTTTCAAGGAAAACTGTATAGCAGCTTCAGCATTTATTTCTGGGAAGATTATGGGCACGAAAATCGAGGAGAGAGACTGCTAGTTGGTGGCACAAATTTCTAGAAATCCGTACAGCGGCTTCGGCACAGATTTCGAGGCAAAAGGAGCACAAAAATCGAGGAGGAGGGTTTGCTGTCAAATCCATACAATTTGTACAGCAGTATGGTCGTACAGCTGGGCACAAAAATCGAGAAGCTAATTTCAACATTTAATGTTGTCATAAAAGCTGTAAAATTTCTATTTTGGGTTTTTACTATTTTGCACGTTTTCCAAGGCAGAGTGAATGCACGGAAATCGAGATAAGTACTGTTGTTTAGTTGCTGAAATTTTTGCTGTAATTTCTGCCTCACTGTAAAAAGCATTTTCAGAAATAAGAAAGAGCTCTCAAACTGGTTTTCCCCAAGAGTTGTAGGGGGTTTTTCTAGGGTCACCTTGACCAAAAATCTCAGTGTTCAAATGTGTTGAATGACTGTTTCAGCTTGTTGTTTTGTTCTATTTCTGCAGTTTCAACATTCTGTAAAGTTTTCCAGAATTTTTGTTTCAACAAAGTAATTTCTGTTTCAGCAAATAAAAATTATTTTTCTGATTGTTGAATGTAAGGATATGGGAAAGGGAATTTAACTAAAAGGAGAAATAAGTGATACTGAAACCGGGGTGGGAAAACAGAAAATTTCTACACTCAAGCTCTCACAGGACTTAGATGGGGTAGTGAAATAATTGAACCAGAATATTGACAGCGTCACTGCTGCCACAGAAGGACCAACCACTTAGAAACTGGTGGACATTGCGTAGATTGTAGCTACACAGAGCCTCTGTATTTTACCTCTGCTCACTGTCGCACTGGAGAAGCTCAAGGATAGGATGAAGACCTCACCAACATTATGACTCGGGACGAGTCACAAGATTGTGTTGGGGGACTGTTGGAACAGGGGTTCCTAGACCTAATTTTGTCCAGTTTTGTACTATTTTTGTAATATTTGGTCTAGGAAAGGGGGTTTTGGGGGGGTCTAAACTCCAACAAATTCTAAGGGGAAAAAGGGTATACCAAGGGTCTGCAAACCACAGTTTGTGTACCATAGGATAACGTAGGATAAGATGCTATAAATAGAGGGATAGATCAAGTCTAGAGATAGGTTAAGATTGATTGATGCTACTTGCGGACTGTTGAGATCTGTTCTGGGTTGCGTGTGGGTAAGGACTCCGACTGGTTGTGAGCACAGAGATACTCAGTCATGTTGTGTGTGAATCCCACTGGCTATGTGCGTGGGTTGGGAATTGGATCTATAAGTGGATTTTGGAAGCTAATGAATGACAAAACTTTTTTATCGCATCTATGTGCTATAGACTGGCTGTTATTATGGTAATTTGGTTTGTTAATCTGTATTGATGCGCACATGGATGCGAAGATATTACTAAGATATGATTAGTACTAGTTGTTTATCTATGTTTTATGTGGGTTTAAGAACTTCTCATTCTGCACATATACTATTAACAGTTCTGTGATAAGATTCCCTCTGCGCAAGTCTGATAGATCTTAAACAAGGCCACCTCTATTAAAACCACCTTTCTCTCATGGTGCATAAACCTGGTTCCAACTTCCTCCCATACTACTTCGGGTGAGACCTTGGCCTGCGCAAGTAGGTTATTACTGAAAGGGCCAGTAGTATAGGGGTTTGTTGGCAAACCTTAAATCCGAACCTAGGTCATGACCCCTCAAGCCAACAGGGCCCATAAACTCTTTATGTTACATCTCCTTGGGTTAAGGTTTTATCTTATTTTTCAATATTTAAAAGGTCCTTGAGCCTTATTGTAACACATTTCAAAGGCATGTAGCCTCCACAAATCTTCTCAAATATAAGCTACCATCACCCAAGCTATTTTTTTTTCCATTACGTCTGTAAGCATTTTTCAGTATTTGATATTAATGAAATGAAGTGTTAATATTCCTGCTGCATCTATGTGTTTATGTTTATTTTTGTATTTTATTGCGTTCTTGCATATGTCCATATCATGAGGGTATAAGATGAGGCATGTAGAGGGATTTTAATATTTTGGGGGTCTAGTTGCAATTGATGCATTCATGGGGTGTAAGTGTGAATTAGTTAACTCAATTAATTGAGTTAAAATAAATTTAACTAGTTCTAATTGAGTGATGAGCTAGTGAGAGGTCCACTATATTAAATTAGATTTAATTCACAATGAGTGATCAATCAGATAACTGATAATTCACTATTAATAGTTGCATGCATGTCAGTTCTGAGGAAGACCCAGTTGAGACAGAGGTTAAAGAGAACATCTATCAGTTTTATTTATACAAAATTTCCCATGTGCAATTATAAATTCAGTGGGATGCCATGATGGATTTCACAATCAAGGAAGGATGATTTTCCTAATTAATAGGGAGATAATTCCCTAGGAATTGCATGGGAAAGGTACGCTAAAGGAAGGTTGAGAATTTGCTAAGTACTAGACCGATTTTTCCTAGATCAGTAGGAGACAATTGGTAGAGTGCTGGAGAATCTCATGAGAGATTAAGCATTGTATTGTTTCATTATTCCTTGACTTAATACACACTATAGGTAGAGGGTTTTTGAGCATTTTATTTCCCCATATACATCTTGTGTTGTGCGATTGATAATTTCTTTCCCTTACTTATATGTGATTGTGCGATCGTGTTTTGTTTCCGCAAATTGTTGGAAGCATTCAATGTCTTGTTTTAGTACATTACAATATCAGATTGAATCCCGTTGGTTAGATTTTCTACATGAAATAGAAGAGAGGGTTGATATAATATTGTCTTGTGGTGGTTAGTAGGCCGCAAGGTCTGTGATAAATACCAACATAGATGGAGGAGGGCTTGCACTTTTATTTAGAGCAAGAACAGAAGTAGATGCAGGTGTAATATTGACTGAGGTAACCCTAGTTTGAGGGTCGACATTGAGATCTGAAGTTCATGTCAAGATTCAGTCAAAGAAATTCCCAGAATCTCTAGATCCATATGAGCTAGGTTGAGTCTCTTATGGAGGCAAGAGTCGTGGTTTTTTCTACAGGTGGATAGGGTTTGTTATACAACAATTAGAGATACATAAGTATAGTGCCCTAGTTAAGAAAATTTCCTAGAATGTTTATTTCATAAGGTATGCCCTTAATACCGTGACAAATTTGCGTAGAAGAAGATCAGTTGTGACCCTTAGAGCGAGGTTTATTTCTGCAATATAGACCGCAGATCTAGAAGATGGTTTGTAGATTCAGTATGTGTGGAGATAGCAGATCCAAAGGAGGGTGGAACTTGAGCAAAAGATTGAGCATGCAGAAGAAATGTGTCATATGAAGAATGGATTGACATGTAGAGGAGTTGATTTTAGTGGACTATATCCATAGAGTTTTAGACAGAGATCTTGAGCAACCTATAAAACCTTAGTCAATGGACTGTTAGTGGCTGATTTGTGACCCTAGTTCAGTCATCTACAAATTTTTAGAAGTATGATAAGAGGAGTAGTTCAGATTTGTTCATAGATTGGACAAAAAATATCAAATCGTTAACACACAAGAACAATGATTTTCAGAGGACTCAAACCATTTTTAGGTGGAAGATTTGAAGAGCCCTAGATGAAGACAATATTGTGAGCCCTAGATCAGTAAAAATAAATTATTGTGGTTGGGAAGATTGATGGTAGTCCAAGTATAGTTGGAGGGTTGTTAGGTGACTATCAAATAAGAGCCCTAACTCTTTTACTTGTGAAGAAAAACAAGATTGGTATAAGGGAAAGTGTATAAGGCCTAAGGATGTGCAAAATTTGAAGGACTAAAGTAGTAGTCAAATGGGCCAGCCAACTATCCCTATTTCACTATATTGTAAAGGATTAATTCAATTAGAAGAAGGGAAACCTCCATAGTCCTAGACTTCTCATCTTGGAGCCGTAGTATGGAAAAAGTGGCCATACTAAAGAGTTGCTCACAAATGGAGTTGTGAACAACTTGTTACCACTCAAACTAGTAGTGGACCTAAAAGGGGTTCCTAAGAGGGAAACTGCTAGGACAAGGGAAACAGTGGAGGCTTAGCCCATTGTCTCCACAACTATGGCTCCTTTCTCTCCATGGAAATTTATCGATGGGAGGAGTCTTCGTAGTTTAGGAAGTCACTTGTAGAGTATATGTTAATGAATAGGTGGGAAGTGACCTTAGAAACCCTTTTCGTAAGATAGAATAAAGAGCGGGACATGCTTGCCTTGTAAGAAAGGGACTTGATCTTCTAGGGAGAGATGACGGGGATTAAAGGGTTAAGGAAGAAGAATAAGACTTATGAAGGAATTTCTCAATCCCTAAAATCCTTTGGGAACTCAGATTCCCAAATGGTCCTTGATGAAAGGGCTTTGACACCAAATAGGACCATACGGGGCCAAGTGGACCCAGCCTTGGTTCGGGGATGGAATTTAGAAACAAATTATGTTACTATCCTGGACAATGTGAGGGGAAAGGATCAAGTAAGAGCTTTTACTTCAATGGGTCAAATTGATCCTACTAGGTTCTAGCCTTGGGAACACCTATGCAAAACTTGATCCTAGAGCTAGGGCTTGAGGTATTCGGAGATTCCATCATCTGAATTGGCCCAAATTCTGTGGACAGTGAGGGGACCCACCAATGCAGTTGCTTCTAGGAGAACTAATTTTTCCTCTAGCTAGATTCTTGGGAAATTGATTCCCTAAGTGACCTAATGGGGCTAGACCTAGGGAAAATGGAAAATTGTGAAAAAATGGGGTGAAATCATCACCCTTTTTGAGTGACTAGTGCCTAATTCACTTTGGGGTATGGATTCAAGGGTGATAACGAACAAGAATTTGGTTTCTTGATCAAGGAGACCTTTGTTTTGGTGATAGAATCGCAACTGCTCAAGAAATTTAATCTAAAATCAAGAGACACAATTCTACTCTACTGCTCTGCAGAAATTATTTCACAATTTAGAACAACATGTGAAAATATGCATCAATTAAATGCACAAGAACACAAATTTTTCTAAGGGATCCAACTCATAAAAACCCCTTAATCCTTATTTGCATTAATCAGTTGAATATAGAATTTATTACAATTGCATGCTCGCTCTGAGCATAACCTACAAAGGAATAATTGTTCTCTCTGCTGAGTGAGAATCTCCAATCCAGACTTGGTTAATTTATTCCCCCACCTGGGCTCCTATTTCATTGCACAATTCTTGAGGAAATTGGCCCTATTCTTTAGGAATTTCCTCCAAAATGATTGCGCAATTCCCAAGGATTGATCACTGATTGCATGCAACACTTGTACACTCAAAACTAGTTTACAACTGATGTTACTCTTCCGTAGAATCTCCACCATAACTGAGAAATTTGAATTATTTGCATGCATGAGCTATTTTTGGTTGATTGATCAGTTAATTGGATGATCTTTGAGTTAGATTTTTGTCCCATTGCACAACTAACCTCCAACTAGTTCTATAAATTGCTAGAACTATTTTAGCTGAGTACAATTGAAAATTATTGAACTCTATTGCTATAAATTAGTAATCAACACATGCAAACTGAACTCAAATCGCACTAGCTTGAATTTAGTGATCTAACTGAGCGACAAGAGCCATGTCACCTTGGTTAACTTCCTCTAAGTTGTATGTTGATGTGGAAATTTTGAATTTTCTCTATTTGACTAAGGCTAAGGTCTAATTGAGCCTTTCCTTCTACACTTCTTAATAGAAACACCTAATATATTGATCTTTTTTCTGTGGCCATATGGAGTATTGATGATTTTGAGGAGGTTAAAATTGTTTGGAACTTTCTTCTGAGTTTATGGTTTCTTTTGGACTAGTTATTCGCTATTTGTCACAAATATGGGCATGGATGCTAAAACATATGGCTCATTTATAGTCCATGCCCGAGATATACTTATGCAAAAATATTTTGGATTTATTGAGTACATGCATAGCACCTGTGTCCTAGAAAGGAGGACTTGTATTGCATGAATCTAAGGCAAGATACATTTGTGACCTATCATTAGAATTAAAATTTTAGAGGCGGTTGTTAAGTGACTGCCTCCAAATGTTATGTTAGTCATCTTTAATTTTTACTATCTGTAGATGACTAAATGTTGGTTCTAGATTTCTAAAAACAAGATTCCTGAATATTGTGAGTTTTAGAAATCTCACTGCCTTCATTATCCTTATACCAAAATTTTCACTATTCTACTATTTTTCCATTCCATGGTTAAACTACCATTCCTAAAATACCCTTCATGGGTTTGTGCCACTCATCTATATCCTATTTTCCCACCTATAGCTTCAACACTCTGTTTTTCCTTTGCCTCACCCCTCCACTTTCCATCTAGGGTTACCAAACAGCCTGTTCCTTCCCATGTTCACCAGGTTCCTCAAACATTGATGGTCTCAAAACTATCTCTGTAGGCCCTTTAGATAAATCAAGTACATTGGATGTTGGACCTTCAATACATCAATTTTCTAAAAACTCTGTTTTTACACTTGAAGACCCCAAATCAAGTTTCAGTCAAAAACTAGGTCAAAGGGTCCTCCCACTAGGTCATTAGGGTTTCATAGGTTGTAGGGTCTTCATTGGTGTTTTAAGCTCCATTTTTCTTGTGCTAGAAGCTAATTCAAATGTAAAACAAGATCAACACATGGTTGTCCAAGAAAGATCTGAAAATCTCCTAGGAAGACCACATTATCAAGTTCAAGTTCTACAAAAGGAAACTGTGCATTTTTACATTTCTGCAGGCATGTTAAAATGACCATCAGTAGAGAATTGGTAAGATAAGAGGCTTTCTCCAAAATGAAGACATTCACAGCAAAGAGAAAGGAAGAAATTTGTGTTCAAGAATAATCAGGGTTTCTAAGCCTGATTGGGCCAGCAGTGTGCCAAGCAAGGATCCAATGCAGCAAATGACCATGGAGGAAACACACCAAGAAGACCAAACATGAAGAGAATATTTTCATAAATTATAGATGAAATAGGGAAAAAGGTGAGGTGAACTAGGTATAAATGAATGAACTTGAAAGGGGTATAGATAACTTAGAAGACAACACCGATAATTGTTTTCAAGCATTCCACAAACCTAGGGTTTTGGGAAGATAGTCAAATAAGGTGAAAGGGTAGGTTTGGACTCCATGATGACAACAAGAAAGGATCCTGAAGATGTCACTGTGTGTGAAGATCCCAAACTTATCAAAGGAGTTGGTCATGCCTAAAGAATTTCAAAGGATAGTTTGAGCTCTATGGTGTAGGTAAAAGAAGATTTAAAAGCTGCCAGTATGTGTAAAACATCCCAAAGATTTGACAAGGTAAAAGGTCTCACTGCCTCAAAGAAACAAGAGTGTGAACAGTCTCAGTAAGAAAGGTAAATTTTAGGTTTTTTAGCCACCTGCCAAGTAAAGGATGATTTGAGTTTCAAGGTAAGGGCAAAAGAAGTTTTGGAGATACTAACACTATGTAAGGTTTATGAAGTTGTCAAAAGAGAAGGTAGCAAGCATAATTTTTAATTCCATGGTGCTTGTCAAAAGTAAGTTTACCATGCCTAAGGATCAATGAAGAGGGTGAAGATAGGGTTTTCAGTCACCTGCCAAGAACAAGATTGTTTAAATCCCATGGTGTTGGAAAAATAATGTTGTAAAGGTGTTTCCATGTGTTTCAATCTCAAAGGTGCTAACAACAAACATATCAAGCCTCCAAGATTAAAGAATTCAAATTCACCATTTCAGCAAAACCGCATACAAACAGTGAAAATAGGTATATAAAGGTGAAAGGGTTAAACTAAGTTTTATAGTAGATATTTCACTTTAAATTGAAGAATCTGTTGTGTGGCCAAATTCACCAAAGTGTTGGAATAAAATTTTCATGCCTCAAGGAGCCAAAAGAAGGTCTGAGTCACCTGCAAAACAAAATTTCAAAGAAGCATTAGTGAAAAGAGTGACAATGGCTTAAAAGAACATTAGAAAAGTGGGTTTCATGGTTAAATTAAAGTTTCAAGGGCCATATAAATTCTTCTAACCCTTCAGCAAATCATTTTTTACTTGCAAAAATTGTTAAAGGCATCAAGGAGGAGAAACTGTGAATTTTCAGTCAAAACTGGGCAAGTCTACCTGGAGCTGCACATTCAGAGTCGGGCGTTGCGCCCTTGGAAGTCTTCACCATGTAAATCAACACAGCGTTGTGCACTTTTCTATATGCGCTGCACCCTTGGCTGAACGCTACGCATTCAACGCTGCACCTCTGCCCACTCGACGGGCTGTTCAACCCACACTAATGCGCGTTCAAACACTCGACAGCACGTTCAACCCATGCACAACGCTGCACCTTTTCCGCCCGACTCCACGTTCAGGCGCTGCACGTTTGACCTAGAGCACCTCCACACCCTGCAAGCACTCAAATTACTTCATGAGCCCTCCAAATCTTTGCCAGGTGTTATCACCCCAAAAAAAAATTTCTAAACTTTGAAAAGTTTGACTTGTTTCTAGTCATGGTCTTATAATAGGTTTTGAATCATCACATGCTTAAAGGGATAAGTGATAGGATTAGAGTCTCAATAGTGTCATTCTCATTTCCAAACCCTTGTTCTAGTCATGGTGTTAAATTTCTCTAGGTCATTTCATGCTTAAAGGGTTAGGTCATAGGGTTAGAAGTCTTTAAGGTCATATTTCATTTCCAAACAAAGTTTGACAACCTTATTCCATGTCTTGGAAGTCTCACCTTATGTTTAGAAGTCATATCGCCAGTCATTTTGAATTTTTTTTTTGGAATTAGCAACAAAATCATGTTTTTGTAGCGCAAATTTTTTTTTTCTATGAAAACTCTGTTGTTTTCGTAGCACGCTACGAAATGGCTAAAACAGCCTTTTTTCCAGCAAAAACCCCTGTTTTTCTGCTTTTAGTGGTCACAGTCCAGAGGGGTTCCTGAGAAATGGAAAACTAATTTTTGAAAACTAAAAGAGTTTTTTCTTCCTAACATACTCAAATAAAAAAACCTCTTTCAGTTTCTTCCAATTCATTACGAGGTGGGCTAAATTTATGGTTGAACTTGCGCTACGAAACTACTGAAAGTCATTCAGAGAAAAACTCTGTTTTCTGGTTTTAGAAGTCTTTTGCAAGATCAGTTTCTAGCCACATGAAACAGTATTTTGCAATTATAAAGGAGGTTTCTCTTCCTAAAATCTCCAGAGACAATAACCTATCTCAATGTTTCCATAAATGTTACCAGTGGGGAGATACAAGGCTTTCTTTGAAGCCATATTTTCAGAAATCAGAATTTTCCAGTTTACACTTGATGTTCAAAGACGGTTTCTGGGCAGTAGGGGAGGTATTGCAAAAAACCAAGAGAATTTTTTGTTCAGCACATAGTGGTCTAAAAAATCCTACCTAAGTTTTGAAAAATACATTTTTTATGAGGATATATAAGCTCTTTCCCAACACCTATTTTTCAGCTAGAACATAACAGTAAGTTACAATTTCTTGATGTAGTTTTTTTGTGGAGAAGGACTTTATTTATTGAAATTATTTCAAATATGACTTATGATTGATCATTAAAGGTTGAATAAATCATGGAAGAAGTGCAAGAAGTTTTAAAAACTGAGATTTTTGAAAAAATTCTATTGTAGGATGCAGTTTGATCGAGTTTGCAAGTTTTCAAAGGGTGAAAGGGCATGTTTTTAAAACCTTGATGCTACTAAAGGATTTATAATGACCACAAGTGAAGATAAAATGGAAAAACATATAAAATTGAAGGTTTTAAATGTAGTTTTCAAAGGTTAAGTTCTGCGCTACGAAAACAGCAGACAGTTTCGTAGCGCAGTAATGTTAATAGTGTTTGGCACTTCTTCAAAGGTTTGTTTTGGGCACAGCTGGGAGGACGAAGTCAAAAGAGTTTAATATGACTTTTCCACATGTTTTGAGCACAAATTGGTCATCAGATGTTGTGAAGAAACATAAATGAATGAGTACACCTATTTTTCAGGGAACATGTTCCTATTTTTCAGGGCAGAAAAGAAGCAAATCATTATAGTTCAACAAAAAGGTTAAAGGCTTCATCAAATTCGAATTCATGGAGTTATAGGTGTCAAAGAAAGTGTTTAATTCCTATATAATTTTGTTTTAGTCATAATAAAGAGTTTTACTCCTAATTGTATTAGGACTCTAGAAGAGACAGTTTAACTGTCACATGTAATTAATAGTTTGTTTTAGTAGTTGATAGGTGTAAAGCTAGCAAATTCGAATTCTCCTCAAGTAGGATGAGAAAATCCAAGGTTGTAAATGATATATATGAAGCATGAGGTCGAATTCAAGAAGGGTTGAAGAATTTTTTGGAAAACTGCTACTTTATGCTATGAAGGAACTGTGATATATTCAAAAGTAGTTTTACTTTTCTGAAGCTGAGATTCTTAGTGTACTTCAGTGAGCTTTATCTTCTATCATGTGTTTTACTTCCATAGTTTTGATGCTTATTACTCAGAATTCATGGGAACATGCTCTGACTTCATTTAAGTGTTAATTTATGGTGAATTTAGTTCTTAGGTCCTATATGTGGATGGTTTATTCAATTTTTGACACTTATTACTCAGAATTCATGGTCATTCATGCTCTGACTTCCTTTAAGTGATAAGCTTGGGTAAATCTCTGTTAAATACTTTCATTTCACTGTCTTAAGGTATCATTACTCAGAATTAATGCACTCATTCTCTAACTTCCTTTGAACCTTAAGATATTGAGACTTTCCTGAATGTGTCATCCTTTCATTGAAGTAGATACAAGCCTCAGTTTTGTAAGAAGAGCTATTTTTTCATCTTTTCCCTATCACTGACTCCATAGCCCAATGGTAGCTTGTCTTCATCTTTCAACCTGCAAACATACAAAACCACAAACCATAGAGTTATCCATCTATCTTTATACAAAATCAGTAACCCTTGAGAGAGCCCTTTTAGGCTGAGGAGGCTAAGCCTCAGCTAAAAGATTGGTTTGAATTAGTTACACTGAGGTATTATGATCAAAAGCCTATCATGGTCCTATTTTGGTGATAAAATTTTGGTGCGTTTGCCGGGAGCCTGAAGATTATTCATTCCCGTAATCAAGAAGCTAAAATTCTGAAGGTAGCAGGAGCTCATAATCTATTATAGGATACAACACTACCTTAGTGACTCCACACATAAAATAAAAAATTGGAAGGTAACTCCACTACTAGAAGATCAGTAGCTTGATGAAGTTTCAAGATGAGTTCCATTGCAAGAATGAATGCCAGGTATGCTCCTATGAACTGGTTTCATATCCCTGGTTTTCCAAATCCTATGCCAAAGGTTGATTGGTTAGATGATCTTCCAATGTTCAAAGATGAAAAGAAAGACAATGCTGCTCTTCATTTGGTTAGGTTTCATCTGCATGTACATAGTCTTAAGGTTCAGATCCCTGAAGACTGCCTTATGAAGATGTTTATGACCACTCTTGAAGGAAAAGCATGGTCTTGGTATAAAGGTTTAGAAAATGGTTCATTATATTCTCTTGCTAATTTTCATGATGAATTCTATGAGATGTATAAAGAGTGTCATCCCTCCTTATTACTCGTCAAAGATTGTTGTAAATATTCTGTGAGTTTTATTCAGTATTTGGAGGATTGTTATGATGATGATGAATTTATGGATGAAGAAATTTTAGAGGCTCTTCATAACAATACATTTCAACACCAAGAAGAGAAGATAGCATCCCCTAAAATGCAAAAAGGAAATCAGCAGGAATTTACTTTTGAAAATCATGTTACATCCTTTGAGTTTGAGGAAAAATTGGAGCAGGTTTGTCAATATTTTGATCATTATCAGAATGAAAATCATTGCATACATCAAGAAGAAATACTGGAAGATAGATTTTATAACCCTCAAGTAGAGGAAAAGGTTGATTATTTATGTCATACTTTGCAACAACCTACTTCAAAGAATGATCATAATAATGAGGAAAATTACATTATCTATGGGAGTCATTCAGAAAAGCAGTTGGATAACATATCAAAGGAATCTTGTGTGGCTGAGAATCATTTTTCTGAATATATAGAATGTCATGATGATCATCAAACTAACCATTCCTTCTTTGACCCTATAGCTAAATACATTGCAAAGCTTTGCACACCAGTATTTCATTTTCATTTGCATGATGAAGATCAGATGCATTATAAGTTGTTTTGGTCATCTCACTATCATGGTTATTTTGAGGTCGAATGCAGTTCAGAGCCTCAAATATCAGAAAATAAAATTGATTGGCTTCATTGGATGTTTCATGTTCCTTGAGTTACAAATGGAGATTGCAACTAATAGGGTAGGTAGGAAGATGCAAATAAGCTCAAGGTTGACTGAGCATTTTTACTAGGTATATTTTGAAGTAGATTGGGTAGAATTTCAGAGTTTTTATTTTTAAAGGAATGGATTGTAGAACTGGAGCTACTAGTTCTTAGCATACCATAGAGGGCATACTATCCCTAGTGGAGCCACTGTTATCATCCCAAAAAAAAAATTATAAACTTTGAAAATTTTGACTTGTTTCTAGTCATGGTCTTATAATAGGTTTTGAGTCATCACATGCTTAAAGGGATAAGTGATAGGATTAGAGTTTCAATAGTGTCATTCTCATTTCCAAACCCCTATTCTATTCATGGTGTTAAAGGTCCCTAGGTCATTTCATGCTTAAAGGGTTAGGTCATAGGGTTAGAATTCTTTAAGGTCATATTTCATTTCCAAACAAAGTTTGACAACCTTATTCCACGTCTTGGAAGTCTCACCTTGTGTTTAGAAGTCATAGCTCAAGTCATTTTGAATTTTTTTTTTGAAATTAGCAAAAAAATCATGTTTTCATAGCGCGGGCAGTTTTGCGCAACGAAAAGCTACTGTTTTCGTAGCGCGGGCAGTTTTTCGCTACGAAAAGCTACTGTTTTCGTAGCACGCTACGAAATGGTTGAAATAGCCTTTTTTCCAGCAAAAAACCCTATTTTTCTACTTTTAGCGGTAAAATTCCAAAGGGGTTCCTGGGCAACTGAAAACTAATTTTTGAAAACTGAAAGGGGTTTTTCTTCCTAACATACTGAACTAAAAAAAAATCTTTCAATTTCTTCCAATTCATTATGAGGTGGGCAAAATTTATGGTTTAATGTGTGCTACGAAACTGCCAAAAGTCATTCAGAGAAAAACTATGTTTTTTCTGGTTTTAGCAGTCTTTTTCAAGATCAGTTTCTGGCCACATGCAAAATTATTTTGCAATTATGAAGGAGATTTCTCTTCCTTAAATCTCTAGCTACAATAAACTATCTCAAGTTTTTCATAAGTGTTACTAGTTGGGAGATACAAGGCTTTCTTTGAAGCCATATTTTCAGAAATCATAATTTTCCAGTTTACACCTAATGTTCAAAGACAGTTTCTGGCAGTAGGGGAGGTATTGAAAAAAACCAAGAGAGTTTTTTTCAGCACAGAGTGGTCTCCAAAATCATCCTTCAGGTTTTCAAAGTACATTTTTTATGAGGAGATAGAAGCTCTGTGTAATGTTCCCAATTTTTAGCCTCAAGCTAAATGGAACATTATAGTTGCATATTTTATTTTTGTTTAATAAAATGGGTAAGGAGACACCTTAGCCCTCTTTTAATGAATAAATAACACTCCTTGTGTGAAAGGAGGACAAATAAGCAGCTGAAATAAACACCTAAGGGTGTGAATGGAACCTGAATCACTTGATTTAGACACCTTTGACTAAAGTCAACAGCGTTGCCCAAGAAGGAGAGGCTTCCTAGAGAAGCTGCGCAGTTTTGGAGGGAGGACATTCACATGAGGGTGGAAACCCTAATTGGTCTGACCATGGTGGAGAAGAGTTCCCTTTCTCTATAAGGAGGATATGGCAGCCCATTTGTGTCATGTTTTGGATTTATAATTTCGAATTGGGTTTGCAGAGGCTTGCATCCCCGGGCTGTTTAGCAGGGTGATGGTGCCCTCGAGCACTAGGGTGTTCCCGGTCAGGAATCCCTACCTCTTCCTAAAGGAAGGATGAGGATTGGGCTGCATTTTCCTAAATATGGCATTGGCCATAGCTACTACCATCATCTAAATTGTTAGCTCTGCAGCAGAGAGGATGTTGTGTTGCTGGGGGCAGCAAAGGAGGAACTCATGGAGTCATTCTTGTTTGTTTTCTTCAATGGACGAGTGGTCTATTCATTGGAGGAGCTGAAAGAAGGATTTCTGGGCTCATTTCAGATATTTTTCATGGGGCTAACATTCCTTCATCTCCCACTACGCAGTCCATGGAGGAAACTGCGTTATTTTAGAAGAGGCAGTGAGAGAGGGGTTCTAGAGCTTCAAAGGAGGAGTGTTTTTTAGTCTAAGGGATCAGCGCTTTGCTTGGAGACATTATCAGAGGAGAGAAATCAGATTTCAAATATGCCATGGCCTCATTCATATTTCAGTTCAGTTGCAGTGACAACTCAATTGTCACATTTTGTATTTTCTGACATTTCTAGCAATCTCTCCTAGATTGGCTAGAAATCTAGTATTTCAGCCCATTCTTTTTTTATTGGGCTATTTCTTTGTATCATACAGCCACATTTGTATTTCATGTATATTCAGAAGCTGCTACCTTCATATACACAGTGCATTCACTACTCTCTGGCATTTTGTGGAGTTGCAGCAACTCATGTATTTTATTGTTCATTCATTGGAGGTTGGTTCTTAAAGATTGAGTGGCTTGTCCCTCAACTATTTCTTGTATATTATTGCTAATATAATCATATAATTTTGGCTGCATACATTTCCCTCTTATGGTGTATTCATATTTTCAGAGTTTAATGGCTATGTTCATATATTGCTCTAAGCTCTCTCATTGAGCATTGTTTTAGAGACCTAGATTGGGGAGATCTGTATAACCCATCTAGAGTTATTTCTCTGAGCTCATTTTATACAAGGGGGTTTTATTAGATTTATTCTAGGGAATCCCAGTGGTGGTTTGCCTTATTTTTGTAGATGCTTCCTTATAAAACGTCCTCAAGGGGCCTGTAGCAGAAATTCCCGAAGTGGAATATTGCATATCCATAGGCAGAGTCTGTGAAGGGCCAGCTAGCCTCAAGATCTCTCCCTTCTTTGGAAGGAGACTTATCCTGTAAATTCCCCAACATTCAATCTCTGAAATGGACTTGTGATACCTCACTGAAGAAGGAATTGGAATTTCTTAAGATATTCCCGATGGAGCAGAAAATTCCCAAAAAGGAACATTAAAGTGGTATCAGAGCATCAATCTTGGCTCAGCCTGTGCTCAAGATTTAATTCCATCAGCAAGAGGAGCTTCTCTCTGAGGGGCTGAGATTTATAAAGGAAACAAGAAAATAGGAATGACGAAAGAGGAGGTCTCCCTTATTCTTTTCCATACCATGGAGGGTATCATTGAAGACCTTGAGGAGAAAGAAAGGGAAATTTGGAGAAATTTTCTGAAAGGGGTTTGTGGATGAAGAAAGCCCTAGATATTCTCATGAAGACTGTGAGAATTCAGCCACACATGCAGATCCAAAACACAGTACATTTCCCACAGCTACTGTAAGAAGGATGGATGGAAAAATTTGAGGCCTTTGGAGGAGCAGCGCTGCAACTCAAAGGTATGATTCATGATGATTGGTTTCAAAATTCTATTCCATGTTTTCATGCAAATGAGAGATCATATGTTGAAGTCACAAATATTTTTGCAAAGGGGATTGATGAAAACCAATGTGCAACATGGTGTGAAAAAACTTCAAACACTTTGCATACATGGAAGGGGACCATGAAACAAAGATAATTCCATCTTTCTATAGGGGGAGTAAATCAAGAGGATGGCTTGCTAGAGGCAAGACCCCCATTGTATGAAGGGCACTCTTCCATTTGTGAGGGTGTGGAGATATTTCTCTCAGAGGAAGGCCAAGATATAAGGCCTCTCATTAAGGAGGAGATACACTCACATGTTGGTAAAGAGGAGGTGCATAGAAGAACCTACAGCGCTGCACCATTCAAAGAAGAAGAAGAGAAAAAGGATCAACATGAAGGGATGATGGGCATTCACCCTTATCTATTTCTAATATTCTCTTCACATAGGAGAGGGACTGCACTGCACAGTAGAGAGAGAGGGACCTTTCATTCCTCTCATATATATAGTCCACTTCCTATCTTGATGTCCCAATTTTGGAGGCATTCCACCTGGGAGGCCACCTGATCTAGAGATGATGAGAGGCATCATGCTATTTGGTTCACCACTCTTGGATTCTGGGGAGGTGGATACATTAGAGGAGTCCAACACAGCGTAGAGAGTTGGGGATAAGCACAATGAGGAGGGATACACTCTCATTTTCAGTACCACCCATTCTCATCAGTTTTACTGCACTGATAGAGTTGCTGCAGAGATGGAGGATAGCATCTTCATGATGCAGGATGAATGCTCCATAGATTTGGTGAGAGAGAGGATACTTCCTTTGAGGAAGTACTCTTTCATGCATTGGAGTAGATGGAGTCCACTCATGCTTACATTAGCCGGGATCAGGAGATTCTTTGGAGATGATATTTTCTCATGGGAGGCTCATTTTCAGAGAGCATCATTTCTATTTGAGCATGAGCAGATGCATGGTGGACATGGCAGCAACTTTGAGGATGGCTTTGGCATGGGGGGATGTCAAATTAGTAGGTAGTAGCGTGAGGGGAGCACCTTACTGTAGATCACCAACGCTGTCTATGTGGAGGATTAATCCAGGTTGGAGGACTCAGCTTTTGGTAGAGTACTCCCAGGATCTAGATGCATGCATGACTCTTGATGACCCTGACGAAGATCATAGATACATGACGGATGTGATGGTAATCTATACCAATGGCAGGATCTTCTTGACTAGAGCTTCTGGTCTCAAGGAGAAACTATTGCATGCAGCACATGAGGACATCCTATCTATGCACTTGGATGCATACTTTGCTTTGCTAGAGGAGTTCACTTGGGAGGGAATTCATCATGATCTTCATCAGCATATGGACAGATGCATAGCCTGGATTATTTTTGAGAGATTGGCACAACCATCCCCTTACTCATTGGAGGAGAGGGAGAGCATTCAGATGAGCCATTTCAGCTCAAGGTCTCAAGCACATGGTAGAGGAGGTATACTTTCCCATTATATTTTGTACCTCTTTACTTCATATGAGAAACACATTATCCCAAGAAGGATGATCCCTTCTTTCATGATGTACTTGCAGCTACTTGTAGCCTTGATTTTGGCTATTGTCATGATGGGTTGTGGGGGAAGCCACATATTCCTTGGTGTGCACCATTGGCACCAAATTGTGATTTCATGTTTTTATCCTATGATGAGATGTTATGGCAGTGAACAAGTGGTTAGTAAATCACTTGTTACTTGTGATTTTGAGGTAGGCCAAGAGGCACTACACGGGTTCCATGAGTGGAACTTTGAACCACTCTCCGGTTGTCATTTGACAACTTGCTCTTATTATGTATTTCTCCTTGCATTTCTGATGTTTGTACACTCATGAGGAGCATTATTTGGAGAGTATTTGATCTACAGCCCATTGGGATCATGATCCTCCCCATTATACATGTCTTATTTTGCAAGAGACACCATGGGAAAACCATGATTGCCACATTACTACTTGTCTCTTCTTGTGGGAGGAACCACTTGGAGGATTTGAGGAGGAATTTCATGGTTTATTTTCTTGGTGGGGTGGCTTGGGCCATTATTGGAGGCCATGCCATTTCAGCCCAAGGACAGAGGCAACCCCATGCACACCACAAATGGAGAGAGGGCCATCATGGGAAGCCAAAGCACAACTCTCCACTCAGCCCCAATACATTGTAGAAATTAGGGGTGAGATTTTCATTTGGATGATAGCATGGATGAGAGGATCATCATTGGGAGAAAATTTTTCCCATGCATATCATCATTCCTACCTTAAGGAGGCCATAGCACAACAAGAAGGATTCCACTACACCTTCTATCTTTAGATGAGGAGCATCATTTTCAGCTTGCATACTTGGGAGAGAGCATTGGAGGATAGGTTTATTGCAACATCTTTTGAGCAGTGGTAAAGCTTGTTGATGAGGAGGCCACAAGAGAAGAAAGGGGGGAGAAATTTTGTTCTCTCTATGCAGTTGCTTGAGGACAAGCAACATGTGGGAGGGGAGGACTCTAATGTTCCCAATTTTTAGCCTTAAGCTAAATGGAACATTATAGTTGCATATTTTATTTTTGTTTAATAAAATGGGTAAGGAGACACCTTAGCCCTCTTTTAATGAATAAATAACACTCCTTTTGTGAAAGGAGGACAAATAAGCAGCTGAAATAAACACCTAAGGGTGTGAATGGAACTTGGATCACTTGATTTAGTCGTCTTTGACTAAAGTCAACAGCGCTGCCTATAGAGGAGAAGCTTGCTAGAGAAGCTGCACAGTTTTTGAGGGAGGACATTCACATGAGGGTGGAAACCCTAATTGGTGGGACCATGGTGGTGAAGAGTTCCCTTTATTTATAAGGAGGAGATGGCAGCCCATTTGTATCATGTTTGGGTTTAGAATTTTGAATTCGGCCTGTAAAGGCTTGCATCACCGTGCTGTTTAGCAGGGTGATAGTGCCCTCGGGAACTAGGGTGTTCCCGGTCGAGAATCCCTACCTCTTCCTCAAGGAAGGATGATGATTGAGCTGCATTTTCCTCAATCCGGCATTGGCCATATCTACATTCATCACCTATAGCGTTAGCTCTGCAGCAGAGAGGACGTTGTGTTGCTGGGTGGAGCAAGAGAGGAACTCATGGAGTCATTCTTGACTTGTTTTATTCAGTGGAGGAGTGATATACTCATTAGAGAAGCTGCAAGGAGTATCCCCGGGCTTCATTACACATCTTTGGCATGAGGCCAACATTTCATCATCTCCCACTGCACAGTCCATGGAGGAAACTTCATTATTTCAGAGGAGGCAGTGAGAGAGTGGTTCTTGAGCTTCAAAGGAGGAGTGTTTTTTAGTCAAAGGGATCAACCCTTTGCTTGGAGACATAATCAGAGGAGGGAAATCATATTTCAGATCAGCCACAACCTCATTCTCATTTTTTACCAGCTACAGTGACAACTTAGTTATCACATTTTGTATTCTCTGGCATTTCTAGCAATCTCTCCTAGATTGGCTAGAAATCTAGTATTTCAGCCCATTCCTTTGTTATTGGGATATTCTTTGTATTCATTCAGCCACATGTACATTTCATTCATATTCAGTAGCTCATACCTTCATAGAGACAGTGCAGTCACTTCTCTCTGGCATTTTGTGGAGTTGCAACAACTCATGTACTTTTTTGCTTAATCATTGGAGGTTGGTTCCTAAAGCTTGAGTGGCTTGCCCCTCATGATATTTCTTGTATTTTATTGCTGATATCATCATATAATTTTGGCTGTATACATTTTCCTCTTATGGTGTATTCATATTTTCAGAGTTTAATGGTTATGTTCATATATTGTTGTAAGCTCTCTCATTGAGCATTGTTTTAGAGACCTAGATTGGGGAGATCTATATAACCCATCTAGAGTTATTTATTTGAGCTCATTTTCTACAAGGGATTTTATTAGATGTGTTCTATGGCATCCCAATGGTGGTTTTCCTTCTTTTTGCAAAGGCTTCCTTATACAGCGTCCTCAAGAACCCTGTAGCAGAAATTCCCAAAATGGAATATTGCATATCCATAGGCAGAGTCTGTGAAGGGCCAGCTAGCCTCATGATCTCTCCCTTATTTGGAAGGAGACATATCCTGTAAATTCCCCAATAGTCAATCTCTGAAATGGACTTGTGATACCTCACTGAAGAAGGAATTGGAATATCTTAAGATATTCCCAATGGAGCAGAAAATTCCAAATTTGGAACACTACAAGGAGGAAGCATTACACGAAGCAAAATCAGAAATTTGTTGGAGGATTTCAAGAATGATATCTTGGGGACCTTGGTGACAAAATTGGATGTCATGCAAGCTAAGCAAAAGCAGGCTATAGCAGAATAGAACTTGGCTATTTTCTACCCTCGTTGCAGATAGAAGCACAGTCATAAAGAATGCCCACTAGATACGATATGAACATGTGCCATATGCACTAAATAACATGCCAAGGAAAGTTTCCCATCACTTCTAGAATTAAAAGTAGTCTTCAAGGAAGCAGAAGAAGAAGTGAAACCAGTATATCTATTGAACCAGCGTCGTCAATGGCAAGCGCGTTAGACAGGTATGCCTACAGATCCATCTTCATTCTTTCCTCCATCGCAATATAATTCCCAACAATATTCAGGGACATCATGGCAAAATCAGCCACCTTTTTTTCCACCTCAATCATTTTTTATGCCACCATGGCCTGATCAGTAAAATCCAAATAATAATAATTGGCCAAATTCCCCTTACCTGCCACCATTCTAGAAAAACAACCCTTATTCCTCCCAATGGTCCCCTTCCACCTCACAGAACCAGAACTGGCAATCAAATTGGAAAAGATCTACGAACCAGCCTATGGGGACAACTCCTCTGCCTCAACCAACTTTACCAACACCTTACATGTTGCAGTAGAATCCTCAATCTAATATATGAATGCAACTTCCAGCTCAACCTATCCCAAATCCTAACAACAGACCAATTCAGTCAATACAAATCATTGAGGGTCTAGCCTCTGAAGATGATTTGAAAGAATGTAATGAACTTAAGTTGAGATCTAGATGCATAATCACTCTAGATAAGGATAAAGATTTGCAACCTAAAGAACTGCACACAAATAAGCCTCTGACTCTAGATGATCAACAAATAAAACAAGGGGAGGATACAGTCAGACAAAAAAATCCTGAACAAACCTTAACCACTTCCCCCCCATTCCCAGAAAGATTGCTGATACAACGCCCGATTGAATACCCTGACTTTGATCTTCTAGGTGAACTTAAGAACATTTGTATAAAAATTCCCCTCCTCCAGGCTATCCAAGATATTCCAATATATGCCAAAACTATTAAAGAATTGTGTATAAAGAAGTTTGTGAGGAAAAAAAAAACAACCCCTACTATCCATGTTGTTGGGACTTTGTCTGATTTATTACTAGGCAAAGAGACTCCTGTAAAATATGAGGATCCCAAAAACCCCATTGCCACAGTCCAGATAAATGGCCATTCTTTTCCCAATGCTTTAGTTCACTTAGGGGCAGCCATTAATATTCTCACAACTACAACTTGCAACAGTTTTGGCATCACATCCTTGGAACCAACAACTACCTTACTAGAACTAGCTGACCGCTCAGTCCTTAGACCAGAAGGAACATTACAGGATGTGATGGTCTCTGTAGACACTTAGGAATACCTGGTAGAATTTTTGATTATTAACCCTAGGAACCAGCTAGATGGACATCCCTTAATATTAGGAAGGCCTTGGCTAACGACTGTTGATGCTTACATCAGTTTCCGGACAGGCAGTATGACTATAAAAAGGTGGAATGATGTGAAAAATTTAGCTTTATACCCTCCTACTCAGCCAAGCTTGACTATTATGAAAACCAAGAAGCAACCTGCAACATACTTAACAGAAAATATTCGGTCACCAATGACTGTGGTAGATGCCCTTGAATTCAAAAACCAAACTGAAGACGATGTCATTAATACTTTTATCAATCATCCTACCACAATATCAAGTTTGAAATGCCACATGATTAAAGCAGTCCTTGACAACGAAATCTAGGAAAATCCCATGAGAGATATCAATGACCAAACAATGCCAAAAACCATTGTTTGTAATAGAAAACCTATCGAAATTGAGCCAAGGAAGATCCTGAACATTAACAGTAATATGAGTGATTACCAACAACAGAAACTTATTCAAGTCCTTAGGAAAAATATAGGGGCTTTCGCTTGGGATTACTTAGATATGAAAGGGATTGACCCTTAGCTATGCATGCATCACATCTACACTGAAAAGGATGCAAGAACCTTTCGACAACCTTAGCGTAGATTAAATCCTCACCTAAAAGATATTGTTAAAGAAGAACTTCAAAAACTGTTAGATGTGAATTTTATCTATCCAATATCTGATAGTATATGGGTTTATCCATTAGTTGTGGTTCCCAAATAGAATGGGAAATGGCGAATATGCGTTGACTATAGAGAAATCAACAAGGGAATGCAAAAAGACCATTTTCCCCTTCCATTTATTGACTAGGTCCTAGATACACTGGCAGGGAAGAAATATTTTTCTTTCCTGGATGGCTTCAGTGGCTACAGCCAAACTCAAATTGCCCCTGAAGACCAGGATAAGACTACCTTTACCTATCCATGGAGAGAATTCGCTTATAGGATATTACCTTTTGGATTGTGTAACACACCTGCCACATTCCAAAGAGCCATACTCAATATTTTTGCAGACTTGACAAATGAAGGATTGAAAGTATACATGGATGATTTCACACCCTATGGATATGACTTTGAGCAAGCATTACAAACATTGGAAAAATTTCTGGAATGGTGTATTGCTACCAACCTATGTTTAAGTCATGAAAAGTGCTATATGATGATGACAGAAGACCTGATCTTGGGTCATTACATTTCAGCAGCTGGAATTCAGGTAGATCTAGAAAAAATACAGGTAATTCTCTTACTAGCTACTCCTTGCACTCAAACAAAGGTACGTAGTTGTCTGGGATTTGCTGGATATTATCATAGATTTATCAAAACTTTTTCACAGATTTCTGCACCATTATATGCCTTAATAGGAAACAATGATTTCATATGGACTGGAAAATGTAACACTGCCTTTATAGATTTAAAATGGCTAGTATCAACAACACTAGTATTACGAGGCCCGAACTGGGATATACCATTACATATTTCATCAGATGCATCAGACACAGCCATTAGAGAAGTTCTTGCCCAAGAAGAAGACAAGAAACCCTACGTTATATATTACGTTAGCAAAAACTTAACCCCTACTGAATTGAATTACACAGTAATAGAGAAGGAGTTTTTTAGCTGTTATTTATGCTATTAACAAATTCAGACACTATATAACTAGATACCTTGTAATTATATATACGGATCACTCTGTTATCAAATACTTAGCTAATAAACCCATTATGAATGGAAGAGTGACACGTTGGTTGCTACTTTTGCAGAAATTTGATATAACTATAAGGGATTGCCCAGGGAAGGAAAACCTTGTGGCAGATTTCCTCTCTCGAGTGCCAAGAAGAGATGACACAATAGCAATAGAGGATAAATTTCCGGATGAACATATATTTGTTGTAACCGTGAAAATGCCATGGTACGCAAATGTGGCGAATTATTTAGTAGTGGAAAAACTACCTAAACATCTGACACCCAGAGAAAGGAAATCGATATTACAACACAACAACCAGTTCTCCCATATTGGAGGATACCTTTTTCACACAGGGGCCGATATGCATATCTAAAAGTGTATCAGGGAAGACAAAATTTATGATAACTTAAAAACCTACCACAATGGACCTTGCGGTGGACATTTTGCAGACTGTAGAACTGGACATAAAATTTTACAAATGGGCTACTACTGGCCCACGATTTTTAAGGATGCTAAGAAATTTGTTCAGGCACGTGATAGTTGTCAAAGGATGGGCCGCCCTAGCCAATCTGATGAGATACCCCTACATCCACAACTAGTCATAGAACCTTTTGAGTGTTGGGAATTATATTTTTTTGGGCCAATCAACCCATCATCCAACCAGAAATCATATATATTTGTTGCAACAGAATACATAACTAAGTGGGTAGAAGTAGTAGCATTACCAAGAGCCACAGAAGAAACTATGATCAACTTTATTTTCAAAATTTTTGTATGATATGGGTTACCGAGAGAAGTAATCACTAATGGAGGGCTGCAATTTGTAGGCCACAAGATCGCCGCTACACTAAACAATCATCATGTTATTCAGAGAATTACCTCTCCATACCACTCGTAAGAAAATGGGTAGGTAGAAAGCACCAACAAAGTAATTGAATCTATTCTAACAAAGATAGTCTCATCGCATAGACGAGACTGGGCTACTCGACTGCTAGAAGCCTTGTGGGCATATCACACAACTTGGAGGAACACTACTAGATACTCCCCATATCAACTGGTGTTTGGTAAGGAACCTAATTTTCCCATAGAGTTTGAGATACAAACACTAAGGACAGCCTAGGAAGTGGGACTAGATTTAACTGAAGCCCAGATTAATAGATTACAACAAATAAATGAATTAGATGAAATCTGGCTTTTGGCTCTGTAGCATACGACACTTATTCAACAAAAAGAGCCAAATGGCAGGATTCTCTGATCAAGAAAAAGACATTCCATGAGGGCGACTTGGCACTTCTCTACGATTCCAGGTTTCAAGACTTCCTTGGTAAATTGCAGACTAGGTGGTTAGGTCCCTATGAAATAAAGGAAGTACATGACAATGGCACTCTTACATTGCCCACCATTAATGGGTCTGATTGTTCCTTTAAAGAAAATGGGCATCGGGTGCGCCTCTACAAAATACCACTCACAAGAGAATATTTTGTCAATAGATATGCAAGGACTCCACCATGCAAGTTTTAGCTGCAGAAGATAATCCTTTGGCAACTTCATCCTTGTAAAAATTCATTTCTTTGTTGAAAAAAAAATAAAAAAAATAAAAACTGTAAATAGGATTGCTGATTCAATTTGTTTTTTTTTCTCTGCCTATTTTGTTGTTCCATCTTCGGAACAACATTTTTTGATTTTGTTGTTCCATCTTCAGAACAACACTTTTTGATTTTTCTGTTCCATCTTTGGAACAACACTTTTTGGTTTTGCTGTTCCATCTTCGGAATAGCACTTTTTGGTTTTGTTGTTCCATCTTCGGAACAACACTTTTTGGTTTTGTTGTTCCATCTTCGGAAGAACACTTTTTGGTTTTTCTATTCCATCTTTGGAACAAATTTTTTTGATTTTGCTGTTCCATCTTTGGAACATCATTCTCTTTTGTTTTTTGTTCCAATTTTGGAACAACACCCTTGTTTCTTGTACAATTTTTGTGTGTTCTGAACAACACTTTTTCTTATATATATTTCACAAACACCTCTTTCCCCTTATGGACTTATCCCTAGCTCATTTCAACCTTATTTATTTGATTCCTCTTATGGCCTGAAGTACAATACCTTCATGCGGATAAGAATTATGGATTTTATTAAAGCAGGTTAATATTTTTAACGTTATGATCTTTGACAAAGACGTCTTCTTGATGATAGACTTAAAACAATTGAGAGGGACTGTTACACAGTAATTTGTCACCGTCCCTACCATTCCCCGTCCCGCACAATGGAGGACCCATAATGTGACCTGTGAACACTGTCATGCACTGAAAACATCATCATTGCATCCCTCTGAGTATGAGCTTCATTTCCCCTAGAGACATCTCCTTGCAAAATCCATGAAAAACAGCTCTTTTTGCATTGGCGCGGGTAGACAGTTCAGTACTCGCGCCACTCAGGGAAATCCTGTAAAGAGGTCGCGCCACTTGGCGCTCTGTCATAGAGCAGCAATCGCGCCACCCATTTTAGGGACTGTTTTTATATATGGATGGCGGAAGTTGAGTTCAAACAAACTCACAACCACTGCCTATCTTGAGTTGGGAGGTTTGGCTACGGGAGTTCTATGGAAGGGAAGTAGTTTTGTCACCTTCTATGGAACCTTCCTTGTTGATAGGGCCAATCCCATAATAATAGGGATCCCAACTCCCTCCTTCCCCATCTATAAAAGCTTGCTCGGATCTATGGCAAGCTAGTCTTGAAGTGCTGAAGCTTTGCATC